>OZ038497.1:24894502-24961423 GCA_964036315.1 Acanthosepion esculentum | reverse complement strand
AAC
Source organism: Acanthosepion esculentum (assembly GCA_964036315.1). NCBI lineage: Eukaryota > Metazoa > Mollusca > Cephalopoda > Sepiida > Sepiidae > Acanthosepion > Acanthosepion esculentum. The sequence continues at coordinate 24,961,420 of OZ038497.1, read as the reverse complement.
CCATAGTTAGACAAAGCAAAGATGGATTTATTTATTTCTTAAGGCCATTAGCGCGAAAGAGAATGTTAGAGACTCGCTGAGAATTTGAACTCGGCTCGCTAATTCCACTTCTCGCGACTATAACTGTTACGCTATCAGCAAACTTTTGAGGCTCCCGCGAATTTGATAAAATGGTGCGCGATGCCAAATCCCTGTTAATCGAATCAATTCATAAAACATTGCCAATATTTTTAACTGCATCTCCAACTGATACAGAATACAGTTCAGCGTCACATTAAATGCGATCACTTAAATTTAAAAAAAAATCCTAAGTACTCATGTAGGAATGCAGGCATTTAAGGGGTTGCTAACCGAAACATACCCAACTAACAGGGAAGACCCTTAAAACGTTGGAAATACGTTACACTTTAGTTTGGGGTGGGGTATATGTGACATCGTGGCGACGTTACTGCAACGTCGCAGTCAACTATTTTTCTGGCCCTCAAAACTGACGGCTCATCTCCAACGTTGTTACTAAGCGATAGTAGCGTTGCGAACTGCTGTAACAGGACATTTTCACACTGTTTAAATAATGTCATAATATTTATTCTTCACTTATCAATATGTAACGGGAGGGCAACGGAACAAAGATTTATTCTGCCATTTTACTTTCCCCCATTATAGGCATTATTACATCCGTGATATAATAACACCATACTTCATGGACGGAACAGAATGGATGAAAGGAAATAGAATGACAAACATGCTTTGTTCTCAGAGAGACTTTTATATCACTAAGGCACACATAAAACTAATACATATACGCGGAGAATAATATACCACATATATCTACACAGCCAAGCAGAGCGTAAAGAGAAACAGAAAAGAGGTTTTATATATAATATGGAGATACTCCTGTACCTGGAGAAGCCATTTTTTTTTCAAACGGGCCGGGTTCATCTCTGTTCCAGGTGAGGACATATCCCACGAACGGGAAACAGTGAGTCTTGGGTTTTCGCAAATTGACTGCCAGCTAGAGTTTCATTCTATATATGGGAAAGTTATATTCCCAAAGAGAAAAGGTTCCATGAACTTGTAAGCTGCTGAGAAGGCAGATTTAGCCTCTGCTCGGACCATGGGGTGGAACGAGCTAAAGAAAGCAACATTACCGTTTGGTTGCTGTAAACGAACTGAAATTGACTAGTGCTTTCGTCATTGTATGGAATGACGTCATTAAACGGCTGTCACATGACTCACGTGACTTATCTCAACTAAAGGGAGATAAACGCCTTCTGTATCCTTACAAATACGTGTAGAAGGTACAAAATTTATTTTCGTATTTTCTTTTTGAATTCATTTTACAATTGGAATGGTTAGATGCTTTTTGCTTATCAAGCAAATTTGATCTTCAAAAATTTAAATGCAATGTCAGTTGTTATCTTCTATCTTCTTAAATCCTGTTCTTTTATTGTTCCCGCTCCTTCATAATGTTTTTTTTTCTTTGTCTTATATTCCTTCCCACTCAATAACCCCCCATCTACGTCTTAGTGGATTTGTTGCCATACTTGGGACGAAATTATTTCTTTTTTAAAAATTAAGATTAAAAGTACTATTGTCCTCATCTTTGTTATTGTTATCACAACGTTTCTGCCGTGTTGCCCTCAGGTCTTCCTCTGGTATATATCAATTTTTCACCTACAGGGAATTCTGAACAGAACACTTTATTTAATCTACAGGGGTAGACTGTTCTCGTTCCACTGATTATATGTAGTAATATCTCGTCTAGTTCTTATTTTTAGTACTGCTCAGTTATTGCTCGCCCATTTCCACTGATTGCAAGTATACACTGCCCGACCCAGGAATTGAACGTACAACATTATTTCACCAAATTCACAAAGCAGCACTTTTATCCACTAGGCGATCGTCCCGTAAGTAAATCTGGGATCGCTGACAAAACTAACCTGACCGTAGGCTTCGAAAAGGACCTACAATCTGTTTTTGACTGGGGCAGGAAAAGGGTTGTAAATTTTAATGTTCTCATTTACCCACCATATTGAACCCATCCTGCCAGCCCTGATGCCCTACTCCACGAGAGCACGTTGTTCTATTTCTGGTCAGTGGACAGCGTGAGACCAAGCAAGATTAAATAATTGATTAAATAAGTGATAATCAGTAGAGGAGATATCAGGTGAATATGGAGGGTGTGGCAAAATCTCATAATTCAGGCTATGCAGCTTTTTGGGCAGTTGACTGAGAAGCGTGCGACCGTGCGTTGTCATGCAGGAAAATTGGGCTAAGTCTAGGATGTTTCTTTTTCAATTTTTAGGGCATACACTCAATTTCTCTACAATACGAGGTATCTGATATTGTTTTCCCTTGAGGCAAGAATGAATAATGAATAGCCCCTTTGAAAGACCACCATACAGTAACTATTAAATTTTAGGGTGCAGTGGGGATTTTGGGTATTGTTTTGATGATTCACTTGCATCTAACCGCTGGCCTATTCTCTTACTGCTGTTAAACTGTATAAATTTTTCATCGCATTTAATGACTCGATGCAAAAATGGTACTTTTTCCTAGTTTGTACCCATACAGTAATATTACTCGATATTGTTTCATTGTAATCATTTTCATTGGGCTTATGATTAACAATATATTGAAAGAAAAAATATCTGGAAGGAAAAAGGGTCAAGAATAAGAAGTGGTGAGATTCAGCGGGTTCGCGCGAACCTGTTCTTGAAATTTTATGAGTTCAGCGAACCCGTTGGAAGCTTCAACCCGAACAAACAGAATGCTAATTTTAGATCGTCAACAAATTGTTGTCGTATATTCAGTTGGGGATGTAAACTCAGGTGATCGAATAAAGATTAATATAATTGTCATAAACTGCTGAACTTGCTAGAACCAGATACTTGGAATATTCAAGAAATAGTTATTCCCTGGAAAGCTGCTGAAGAAAAGATGAATGGCTTCAGGAGAATTTTTCATCACAACATTTCCATTAATGATTAACGTGACTATGTGGAAAATATCCTGAAAACTTTCATAATCCTGTAATTCTTCAAAGTGTACAAAAATTGAAAACTATTATCAATGCGATTGCTATCAGTTCTTCCGAGGCAGAACGACGTTTTTCAAGAATGAATATTACATACTCAGATAAAAGAAGCCAACTTACAGCGGAACATGCAGAAAACTTGATGACAATTAATCTTATTGGTATCCCTTTAGATTTATGAGATGCCACCCCTTTCGTTAAAACATGGCTTAGAAAAAAATCCCAGTGTGGATGACAACAGCGTGGGGCAAAGAATAATGACAATCAAGTGGGTATTTGGAAATTTTTTAAATGAAAGATCATGGATAAAAGATTTTCAAGCATTTCTTTTTATTATTTTTCCTTTCAAAATGAAAACGTAAAATGTAATGCAGATTAATTTTGGAATTTTAGTAATTTTAGGTATTATGTAGCAAAGTAGAGTCTATGGAAAAATGAGGTAACCCATTGCTATTGAGACTTGATTTTGAGAGAAGCAGTTCTTAAAACTTTTGAAACCCACCACTGAGAATAAGTCAAGATTGTTTTATATATTAAGCAGGTTACTTACACGACCGGATCAACAACCAACCAAAAATGCCTCATTTCTGGTGTGATAACGTAATATAATTAGAATCAAGTTACTAACGTTATAAGAATTCAATAAAAAAAATTTTTTTGCAATCGGTTAAGATTCAACTTGAACTTGACGCAAAACCTGAAGCCTTTGGATTTGGAAATATATTATCTAATTGGCTAGCTCTCATGGAAAGACACACTTTGATGTGTTCCTTGTAGATTGCATTAATGGCAATTACAATTGGGACTTTTTTAACTCACGGCAGTTCAAAAATTAAATTTGCACGAAATGAAAATGTAAGAATGATTCGGGAAACCCAGAAGTGTACTCGTTCCGCAGATCAAAAATTTGGATTGTGTTAATTTAGTCGGGAGGGTTTTTTTTGTTTTTGTTTTTTGTTGGATGTAAATGATAGGCTTCACGCAAACACAACCTTTACGGTCGAGAGTATTTTATCTCGCATGGTTGCGTCAAATCATTGTCGTGAATTTTTATACCAAATTTTCTCGCACGCTTCTCTTTATTTTTTTTATCCCTTTCTCTCTCTCTCTCTCTCTCTCTCTCTCTTTCTAATATTCCTCCTTTAATTTATTCCTCTTTTTAATCAACTGTCGTCACTCTCTCTTATTCTCTCTTTCTCTCGTTTTTTTTTTCTTTGAGTTACTCCCTTTCTTTCTCACATTCCCAATGTTTCACATACTATGCCTGTGTGTTTTTATAAATATCTTTTCATATCTAACTTCTCACATTTTTCTTTCAACCACTCTCTCATGAACATTTTTTCTTTCTTTCTTTCTTTCTTTCTTTCTTTCTTTCTTTCAGTCTTCCTACCTTACTTCATTCTTTCTTCCTTGCTTTTACCTTTTCTTTCTTTCGTTCTTCTTTTATATATCCTCGCTTGGTCATCCTCCTCTCATACATTACACATTCCCTCGTTTTCGTTGTTCATGAAATATCCTCGGTAACCTAACCTTCTAATTGTCTCAACTGACTCTCAGAAAAATTATTATTCCTGAACATACCACTACCTCGCCCATAACCCATTGTTTTAATTTTTCTCCTAATGTCTTGTCTTCCTCTTTGCAGCGAATAGTAAAGTTTTACTCGGATTTTTAAAGGTTGCTAAATGTCAACACCATAAAATAAAATAAATCAACATTTCGTCCCATTTGACTTTTTCTTTGTCATTAAAACCGACATTCACAACAACGAATTTCATTTGCATATTGTTTATTCGCGTTGCTGACATATTTATTAATCGCAAGATTATCCCAGAACAATTCCATAGATAATCTAACGATAGACGTATGGTAATGGTAATATTAACAGTTTCCTTATAAGGAAACATTTTGCATTCATTGACCGAGCAGCTGTCGGTTGAAATTTATAAAATCTTGTTTTTAAAACAATTTTTCAGTAAAATAGGTTACTCAAGTCCAGTAACTGTTATTGCTCTTTCGAGTACTGAGAAGAGGTTCCTGTCTAACCTTTTTGTTTGAAGTAATGGAAAATGTTCGCATCATGATTATGTCATTATTTTCTCTTCGAGTTAATTGTATTATCCATTTTAGTTGTTGCTGCTGTTGGTAATCCTCAAGTGATGTGGCGTCTGTTATTTGGCGCAGTTCTTTGTTTGCAATTCCGTAGCGCCAGTCCACAGTGTTCAAGGGAGGATGGTATTCGCCAAGATCCACAGACATCACTCGCTCATAGCTATTTTTAACCATTGATCTTAGAAAGCTGTTGCATACAGCAGACAGATTAGATATTTCTGAACGGGTTTGTCGTCATGCACGACATGCATATATGAAAGTCTCGATCAGATGAGGCTATTTAAGAAGATGACTTGGATCTCTGTCTATATTTCTGAGATAAGGTATTGTAATTATTTACACTATTTACATTATTCGGACTGTTGTCCTTATCTTTATTGCCATATTAACCGTCAATTTCTGTCTATATTTCTGAGATGAGGTACTCTAATTATTTACACTATTTACATCGTTCGGACTGTTGCCCCCATCTTTGTTGCCATATTCACGACGTTTCGGCCGTTGTATGCCCCGGAATTCTGCAGGTGATCGGAACCTTCAAGGACACATGGCCCAGTGGATAAAAGCGTTGGTTGGGTCCAGTGACTTGACCCAAAAACTTCTGAGTTCAATATATGCCTACTGCAGTGGTGCACAAGAACTTGAAGTGTTGAGTTAAAGTGAGATAACTAAGTCATCCGAAAGAGGCATGTCTACCCCGGTGGACGAAATAAAGGGTTCAGTTCGAAATTCTAATCACCTGATGAAGGCCGGAGAGTACAATGGCCGAAACATCGTAAATATGACAATAAAGATGAGGACAATAGTCCGAACAATGCAAATAGTGTAAATAACATGACTTGGGTTTTACGGTTAATGTTTTGACTATGTAGCAATTTGCGGTCTGGAGTGAAACTACCCCTAGCACAGCCTAATCTATTTTCAGTTCCATAATCTCCCATACAAAATTTTTTGTAACTTATCCATACACCGATGTGTTTGAAGTGTTTATTATCTATTTTGAATGTTTATAATGTATACAGGGTCATTGCCATCACTGCTTTCATTCCAATTCCAGATCATTGTTTCCGTTTTGGAAAGGTTCAGCATAAGATTTATTTCTTGGAACACTTGGTAGAAAATGTTGGGGTCAGTGCCATCACTGCTTTCATTCCAATTCCAGACCAGTGTTTCCGTTTGAAAAGGTTCAGCGTGAGTTTTATTTCTTGGAACGCTTTTTAGAATATGTTGGGGTCGGTGCCATCACCGTTTTCATTCCAATTCCTGACCATTGTTTTTTTTTTTTTTGGAATGGTTCAGCTAGAGTTTTATTTCTTGGAACACTTGTTAGAATATCTTGATATTTTGTTCATGATTCTTCTCACACCATCCTGGATTAGACAGTTTTTCCCAACAAAAAGCAAGACAGTTTCGGAAGCTTCTAGTGATTTTATCCATTAGTCGGTAGACGTAATGCACGCCGTTTACAAAAAAAGAAAGAAAAGAAAGAGCACATCTCTCGAAACATGTGTATTCACGAAAAAAATATTTTTTAATTATGAAGCAAGTAAAAATGTTTCAATAGCTGGAATGTGTTAACTGATAATGGAAAATATGACACCGAAATACGAAGTTGCATTGGAATAGCGAAAGATGACTCTCAATAGCTAAGGAATGTATTAAGAAACTGGATTGGTATATAATATCAAACCTCCTATATGGCAGTGAATGCTGGACAATTTCCTCACAGATGAAGAAGAGAGGCAACTAAAATGTAGTTCTACAGAAGGATGCTGGGAATACCATGGACGGGACATGGAAGCAACGAGGAAAATTTTAAAGGAAAAATGAAAACAAAAAGGACACTTATATTTTGAATCAGAAAGGGAAAGTTTAAATTTCTGGGACGCATAATGAGGAAAGAAAGCATAGAGAATTTGACGCTCAAAGGACATACTGAAGGGAAGAACGACAAAAGGGAAACAGTGAGTAACTTGATTAACGAATTTGTGTAAATGAATGGGAGAACAGAAACCGGCAATGATAGTAAAATTATAAACATTGTTAGAAGAGTAGGAGGTTGTGGAGAGCCATTACCACTGAAGGAACATGGTAAAGCGCGATGTCAAACACGGAGGAAGCGTGGTTAGGAAGTGAGTATTTAGTGTTAGAAAGAGACAGTTGAAATGCTGAGAAAGAGAACTTGGAGAATTTGACACTCACAAGACTTATTGAAAGGGACAGTTGGAGACATCGAGTAAGTTACCGAACCCGCTTGTGTACATGGATGGAAAGACAAGGACTGGGAGCTACGAAATGTAGGAAGTTGTGGAGAGCCATAATTACTAATGTACTGAAGAGGCATTGTTAAGCACAATCTCAAGTAAGGAGGAATTATTGTAAAAAAAGTATTGTTAAGAAGTGAGAAGGCGTTGTCTGCCTCGAAAATCAGGATTCAAAATCCTGGCTTTTTACCTGGCCACGAACACAGAACACCGTGAGGAATACGCAACTATCTCATCCACTAAACAGGCATATGTTTGTTTCCCCGCATGACCGTTCGAGAGTATATGAGGGTATATTTCTGAAGATTACTTGTAGTTCTAGATCAGGAGCCGGCAACCTTTTAGAGAGAGTGGGCCAGACGGCTATGTAGTGCATCGGAGAAGGGCCATGATATCAAATGTCCTATAATAAATTCGTTCGTCCCAGACCGCTCCGTCCAGGAGGCTGTCTTGGTCTGGGGGTTTAATCAATGAAGTTAATGCTATATTATTTGAACAAGGTTCTTTATTTTACTACAGAAATAACAGGATAACAACACAAACAAAAATGCAAATTCCTTACTATGGTTTATTTGGTGGGCCGGTCAAAAATCCTTCGCGGGCTGATTGTGGCCCGACGGTTGGGGGTTGCCGACCAATGCTCTAGATTTTTAGAAACAACGTGTCATTATCCAGAACGTGTTTCGTTCTAGCTCCCTTCAAGTTAAAACATAATAATGAATGACTATTTTAAAATCGATTCCTTATTGGAAAATTAAAACAATGAAGGCAGAGTCTAAACACGTTAGTTTCATAGTTATTCTGTTACAGGTATCAACCACTAAATCGTTTATTTGACTTGATGTTCGTGTCTCTCTACTGACAGTAAAGCGAACTTTCATGTTACGTATATTCAGCAGAACCCTTACTCATTATTATTACGATACTCTTTTTCTCTTTTTAAGTTCCTCGATAGGTTATACGAAATACGCTTCACGAGAATAGTTGGTATCTAGAAGTGACTTAGCAATATATACTTTTTTATTAGAATGCGAATTTAGTGAGCGAGTATTTTGAAATCTATAAACACTAGTTTCCTTTACCCAAGCATTGTTGTGTTATATTAATTGCGTTGTCCCTCCATTTGTTAGTTTGTGCGACTGTTACGTCCTGCCAATACCTCATAAATAATGGACTATTCCGTTTTGATCGCGTGGAAAGAAAAAATACTTATCAGAGACGCAACATATTTCAGTGAAAATAAAGATAGAAGTGTTTAACGTATTCTGTTAATACCTCATAAATAATGGACTATTCTGTTTTAATCGCGTGCTATAACAAAAGACATCAAACGCGCTACTTGTTTTAAGTGAGAAAATGAAAGAAAGAAGGGAAGATAGATATATTTAAAGTCTGTTTTAGTGAAATGAAAAAAGTTGTCAATTTCAAATCTTTTCATTTTTAACCCCTTACTTCTTCAAATAACGACCAGCATTCATATTTATGATTGCCATTACAATATTTTGTTAAAGTTGTTAAACTCAAATATTTGAGGATGCGATCGAGAAATTTCTACGGATATTTTATTGCCATAGAGCTTGCCATAAGCTTATTCAAGAATTAAGAATTAAGTTTCATTAGAAATTTAAAATACGAATACCGTTAAATTTTCCCAGGTTAAAACTAGTGTAAATTATTTCCTTTACATATTATTTATCTATATAATTGTTAAACTTTTAGCTTTTATTTTTTTCTATGAGACATTATTACGTTGTTTTTTCTATGTCTTCTCTCCTTTTTCAATATCTTATTTTCTTCTTTAATAAGTCTGTTAAATGTTTTCTTCTTTAATAAGCCCGTTGAATACACCTGAATGTCTACAGTCTTTAATTGGAAGAAAAGCTTTTTTTCTTTTTTCGGTCGAGTAGAACAGTAGAGTCGAGTCGGTCGGTAAGAGAACGTTTGAACAGTCAGACGGTGCAAGAGTCACAGTAACGAGCACGTAGACTCAGTAAGAAGTCATACAGCGATACGTCGATACCAAAGACTATATATATATATATTTTGCTACTAACCCGCATTCCTGGAACTACTAACCTGTATTACCAGTTTGTATTATTTTTTTTTTTAAGCGTATCACCCCAAGCAAGGATGGAGGCCACTATCACGCAAGGGGTTATAGAAGGGTTGGAGGAAGAGCAGATATTACGTTAATACATTTATTTCCTATATTCATTCTTGGCGTTTGTTATTATTTGATACCGGATTTCATCCCGGAATCCACAACAATATTCTTGGAGAAGCGCGTTTCTGTAGAAATGCAAAACTCACAACCCGAACATTTTTTTCTATCTGTAAGCCCCCCCCCCCATTGTTGATTGAATTTCGTCAGTATCCATCGAACGTTTCTTGCTCGAATTTCCTTTTAAATTCCTTTCACCGTCATGCAACCGTACCGCAGGTACTAAAAAATGGAACTAATTAACAGAGAGAGATTTTTTTCATTTTCTTACCAAAGGTTCCCCGTTGCGTCAGGTATTTGTAAATCTCTGAAAATGCGTGTGTGCGCACGCCTTTGTTTAAATAAAACCATTTTCTTCTCAACTATTGACTTTCCAGACATCAGTATGAATAATTTGACCTCAGACTTGCTGCACGAACTTGAAGTATGGTAACATTTACCACACAAATAGAAAGACACTTGACACTTTAGTGAAAAGGTGATCCTCGCCATTATCGCCATCGCTATAACTATAATAATAATAATAATAGTCACTGCTACCATTATTGCCAGCACATCCACCAGCTCCACCAGTAACAAGACAATAATGAAGAATACAAGAGCAGAGGCAAATAGTGACACGAAAACAAAAGAAAAAGTTCGGAAAAAGAAACAAAGAAAAAGAATGAAAATAACAAACAAAGAAAAAGATTGGGTAAAAGAGAGAATAGGAGAGAAAGAGGAAGATTGACAAAAGCATGAGAAAAATATAGAAAAAGAAACGAGGAAAAATAGAAAATTAAATAAACAAAGAATGGGAGAGAGACGGAAGGAGAGAAAGAGAGCCAAACAAAAACAAAAGAAACAAACGAACAAACGAAAACAAATGAGAAAAGGAGAGAGAGGGAGAGAGAGGGACCTAAACAAAAGCTTAAGGGAAAAGAAAGAAAGCAACAAACAAAGAAAAAGGTCATATAAAGAATGGAAGATATATATATATATATATATATATACCTAAAAGAAAGAAAGAAAGAAAGAATAGCCAAACAAGGAAACAAAAGAAAAAGACTGGATAAAGGAGAGAGCAGGAGCTTGTCAAAAAATAAGAAATAAATAAATAAAGAAAGAAAGAAAGAAAGACAAAAATAGAATGAAAAAGCGAACGAACGACAGAAACAAACAAAAAAAATATTGGATAAAGGAGAGAGATGGAGCTTGACAAAATATAAGAAAGAAAGACAAAAATGAGAAAGAATGAAGACAAAAATAGAAAGAAAGGAAGAAGGAAAGGACGAACGAAGGAACGAAAGCAGAACCCATTAAAAGGAAAACGAGACAGGTGAAAGAAAGAAAGAAAGAAACAAACAAACAAACAAACAAACAAACAAACAAACAAAAAGAAAGATACTGGATAAAGAAAAGAGAGAGGGTGAGGGACAAAAACAAAAAAATAATTGGAAAAAGAAAGATAGAAAAACACAAGTATCGTTGCAATAAAAATTAGTAGTACAAAGACGTTTCTGTTTCATTTCTTTTATTCCTAAAAACACTGAATAACGTTTGGTGCGAGAGCGCGCACGCGCGTGTGTGTTTGTGCACGAGCTCTCCTCAGCTGACATAAAAAATGCGACATTCAAATTTTTTCCATTATGAACGACTGTGCCGTCAACAGTTTTATTCTCAGAAACAAAATTGAAACAACTGAAATAAAACCATAGAAAATGCACAGAAAAACTCAAATAATAATAATAAAAATAATAATAATAATAATAATAATTCTTTGTGTCCACGAAACCAATAATCATCGTCGTTGGCGAAAAACAAGAAAATGCTTCTTTGTCGACGTGGCCGTTCCTGGTAATCATAACACCAGAGTCAAAGCCTCAAAATACACCGACCTGCGGTTTGAACATTCCAATATGTGGGACGTACAGCCCACTATTGTCCCAGTTATTATTAGGGCGTTGGGGTCTGTAACACCGATCTTGAGAAAACCGGAATAACACCTAGGGTCCCATTGCTACTGACGTCTGCGTCATTTGGCACTGCAGATATTCAGCGAATGGTGCGAGCTATCTGAGGTCATACGATTTGATTGAGAATACCGGTGAAAATAATGATAATAATAATAATAGTAATAAGTCAATAACATGTCTGTCCACCCCGTATATTGAACTCGTCTGTCCTGACGAACCGTACTTACTCTTTTTTCGAAACAAACAACATTCTTCCACTGGAACAGAAGGAATGCCGGAAAGGTTCATATGGCTGCAAAGATCAACTACTGATAAACAAAATGATCCTGGAAAATTGCTGGAGAAGATGTAGAAATCTTAGCGCAGCCTGGATTGATTATCGTAAAGCCTTTGATAGTGTGCCACACTCTTGGATCCTTAAGACTTTGGAAATGTACAAAGTCTCCCCTATGGTAGTAAATTTCCTTAAGCACAGCATGGAAATGTGGAACACCACACTATACCTAAATCACACCAGAGACACTGCCATCTCCAACCGTCTGAATATCCGACGCGGAATCTTTCAAGGGGATTCCCTGTCACCATTTCTGTTTTGTTTGTCCTTAATGCCCCTTACGAATCAACTAAACAACAGTAACTATGGTTACAAACTAAATAAGAAAGTACTCAATCACCTACTCTACATGTATGATCTCAAACTCTTTGCCAAAGATGACAATGAGTTGAAGGGCCTCCTCAAATTGTAAAATGTTTCAGTGACGACATATGTATGGACATCGGATTAAATAAATATGCAAAAGTAACATTCAAGAAAGGGAGTATTACAGAAACACCTTCAATAGATTTAGACTTTGATACAAAGATTAGGAAACTGGAACAAGATGAAGCCTATAAGTACCTAGGAATTAGCGAAGGAGATGGTATAAAACATCCTCAAATGAAGGAGAAGGTAAGAAAGGAGTCCTACAGGCGTGCGCGTCTGGACGCCAAAACGAGGAATCTTCTCACTTGCCACAGCATGCATTATCCCAAAGCTGCACGGGAAAATCTGCAAATTTTATGGGAAGGAAACTGAAAGAAATTGATATGAACACCAGCCAGACCCGGTCACGGATATAAGACCTGTAACAATTTTATGGGACTACACAATACACACAGACAGAATAATCAAAATTAAGCGCCCAGTCATTGTTATTAGAGACCGCAAACAAAAAAGTGCCTCGTTATTGATATGGCAGTCCCTGCAGACTGCAATGTATCTTTGAAGATCTTCAAAAAGCTATCAAAATACAAGGACCATGAAATCGAAACCTCAAAAATGTGACATATGGGAACATCAACGATCCCTGTTGCAGTTGGAGCCCTCAGATTGGTTGGAAAAGATTCCAGTAGACTCATTGAAGGGATTCCTGGTGGCCCATGCCTTAAAGAAATACAAAATATTGTTCTCATAAGTACAGCCCACACATTACGAACGGCTTTATCTATGTAAAATATGTGTGATCTTAGGTGTTTGTCAGTCTGTTTTTTGTTGTTTTTTGTTTTTTTGTTTTTTTTGTTTTTTTCCTCAAAAAAATGCTCCGTGAAAAATGTCATGATGCCATTTCTGACCTTAGGTCTTTGGTTGGGACCCGGAAAGAAATGTGTGTACACCAGCAATCAAAGAAAATAAAATAATAACAAAAGCAAAAACAAATGCAATATACCAAATGCAAAATCGATGGCAAGATAAGCCTCTCCGTGGTCAATATTCTGCCCGTACCAAACAAAATGATGTAGACAAACCCCGTACCCATCAGTGATTACGCAGTGCAGGGTTAAAAGCTGAAACTGAAGATTTTATTATTCCTGCACAGGACGAAAGCTTTCTAATTAGAAATTATCAAGCAGACATACTGAAAGAAAATTGTTAGTCCAAAATGCAGATTCTGTGATAAATATTCAGAAACAATTGGCCATCTTGTATAAGTTTGCACGGTGTTAGCATCCACTGAATATAAAACTCGGCATGATAAAGTGGGTCAATATCTGCACTGGGAAATATGCAACTTTTACGGGAAGGAAACTGCATGAAACTGGTATGAACAGCACCCAGACCCGGTTACAGAGATAGAACCTGTAACCATTTTATGGAACTTTACAATACACAGACATAGAACAATGAAAGCTAATCACTCAGGCATTGTGATCAAAGACCACAAAAACAGAATGTCTTTGCAGAGGGTAATATATATTTGAAGATCTTCAAAATACTATCAAAATATAAGGATCTTGAAGTAGAAATTTCAAAAATGTGCCACATGAGGACATCAGTAATTTCACTTGTAGTTGGAGCCATCGAATTGATTGGAAAAGGTTCCGATAGACTCATTGAAATGATTCCTCGTAGCCTTAAAAAGATACAAAATATCGTACTCACAAGTACAGCTTACACATTACGAAGAGTTTTGGGCACCTCGAGGCAGTGTAATGGTTAGCAAGCGTGTCTCGCTAAAACAATTACTACTGAGTAGTGAGTTCGATTCTCACTGGGTGCCCCCTACTTTCGGCCTTGTGCCACATCTAATTTACGCTTGGAAAATCACTACACATTACAAAGAGTTTTATATATGCAAATTGTGTCATCTTAAGTTTTTTTTGCATAACTGATCAGTAGAAGAATCCATGAAGCCATTTCTGACCTTAGGTGTCTGGTTGGGGCCCGGTAAGAAATGTGTATACAACAGAAATCAAAGAAAATAATAATAATAATTATATATATATATATATATATATATATATATATATATATATATATATATATATATATATATATATATAAGTGTGTGTATATCTATCTATGTATCTATATATATATATGAGTGTGTGTATATCTATACACACACATTCACACAGAGAGAGGGTGCGATGGATTGTCGTCAACACTACGCAAAAATAAAAATAGTACTATATATTGTTCTATGTGCCATATCTCTTCAGGACATGGGCGATTATGATTTTTTTTTTTTTTTTTTTGTCAATGGAAAGTGTCCGAAGCCTTTGCGTAGCAGGGGTTTTTAATATCTTTTTTCTTTGGATCTATTTCCAAAGGTTCCATAAATTTTCTTTTTCGAGACGATTTTCTTGGTTCTGGCATTGTTTGCGGTCTTTTTATATCAAACGTATCGAAAATCGTGTCCATTACCTCTTCTTGAGGTGGACCGTTAGCGTCCTGTAACAGTCTTTTCCTTATTTGGTTTACGTGTCTCCTGTGTGAGAATTTTTGTCCCTGAACTATGTAAACCATCTTGCCAATTCTTTTCTCAATTGTCCCTTGCCCCCATTACGATGTATTATTTTTGTAGGCTTAAAAAAAAAAACTTTTTCTCCTGGGAGAAATTTTCTTTTTGGTGCATAGGACTGTCTTACTGGTTTTGTTTTACTTGGTAGCAATTTATCAAATGCAGATCTGATCTTTCTAGCAAACATCACTTCTGCTGGTGATAGTGTTGATGGTGTAGCATTATTTGGCGTTATTCGATATACCTGAAGAAATTGCTGTAATGCTTTCTCCGTAGGCACATTAAAAATATAGTTTTAAGTTAGGGTATATTTCTGGGTTAAAGTGGTCAATATCAGGGACAGAGCGTATGTAAATATAAAAGTGGACATTGAAGTCAACACCCAGAGGCGACAGTCTGTGTCATGCTAAATGATGGCCTGACGATTGAGTTTAGCATAAAACAGACTGTCGTCTCTAGGTGTTAATTTCAATGTCCATTTGTGTGTGTATATATATATATATATATATATATATATATATATATATATATATATATATCATGGAAACTTACCTTCGTTTGTCAGGTGGGATGACAGGACACGCCGAAGAAGACAAAGTGATGTCTGTCTCCCACGGCAACTGAGCGACAACTGCGACATACCATGTACTACATACCCTCACTGGGTCAGCAGAGTAGTGGGAGGGAGAAAAAAAACAAGTTGCCAACTAGGAAATACCAGTACCTTAAGAATTTCGGGGTAACAAACACCACATGGGACTAATGCATAGTTAATTTTCTTTCTTTTATTTAATTCCCTTCTCTCGTCTCTCTTCTAATTTAATTCCCCTCTCTAATTCCCTATTCTCATTTTCTTCTCTCTAATTTCTTCTCTATTTTTCTCTCTTTCATTTTTCTCTCCTTTTTTTATTCCCTTCTTCTGTGAGATTTCCTCTTCTCACTTCTTTTTTATTTCCTTTTCTCTAATTTAATTTTTCCCTTTTTTTTTTCTAATCTCCTTTTCCCGTTTCTAATTGTCGCTTCTAATTTCTTCTTCTCTGTTCTCATAATTTTCTTTTTTTCTTCTTTCTCGTTTTAATTTTCTCCTTCTTTCCGATATCGGCCATTCTCTGTGTTTTAGAACCTGTATTGGCGACAACGGTTTCAGTCAACAAATCAAATTGAAGAAAGAAAGATAATGAAGAAAGAAAGAGATAGAAAAATAGACAGAGAAAGAGAGAGAGAGAGATAGAATGAAAGAGAGAGAGCGAGAGAAAGAGCGATATAGAAATTTCCTCTCTTTTATGTAATTCCCTACTCTAATCTTCCCTCTAATTGCTTCTCTCTTTTTCTCTTTAATTTCTCTCCTCTTTTATTCCCTTCTCTGTAATTTCCCTTTCTCTCTTCTTTTTAATTTTCTTCTAACTTCTTTTCTCTTCGTTTTTTTCTAATTCCTTCTCTTAATTTCCTTCTCTCTCATTTAATTTCCCTTCGTCTTCTAATCCGCTTCCCACGTCTCGAATCGTCCTCTCTAATTTCTTCTCTCTAATTTTCTCTTTTCTTCTTTCTCATTTTATTTTTCTCCTTCTTTCCAATATCGACCTTTTTGGATTCTCTGTGTTTTAGGCGCCCTAATGCTGGAGATTAACACATTTTCTGTTCACCAAAGCAGAACATTTACATAGTAATGCGTCACTTAATCGAGCGAGTTGCTAGCAATAAATATCTGCAATGAGGGTCCGTCCATATTCTAAGTTCTCGTAATGGGTAACACGTTTCATATTCCACCAGACACAAAGCAAAGAATTCGTTGAATGGCGTCCTGGTTTTGATCTTGACAATGGTTTCTCATTTTCTGTTAAGCACTGTCCTTATCGTTTTCTATCGAGGTGCAAAACACATTTTTCATCACCTTAAACAAAGTGATACTGTTGTGGGGCAGACTCCTTTTACACAAGATGGACTCGTCCAAAGTATACTTATACTGACAGAGAGAATATCTGCGGTTTGAGATACGTTGAATCAAGGTGATAGATACGGAGATAGTACACAGGGTTTTCACAGAGAGTTATACGAGAATCCAGAGACAGAGATAATTACGGCTTCACTTACAGAGACTTGTACATATACTTTCTACTAACCCGCATTCCTGGACTACTAATCTTCACTTCAAGTCTGTATTCTTACGTTTAATACACTTATTTTTCTATCTCAATTACTGGCGTTTTTTATTTATTTGTGCAGGATTCCATTCCCGGAATCCAAAACAGATACAAAAACGAAAAATTGCCATTCCTGGTTAAAAGACAGCTCTGCAGGTATTGGAAAGTTGCGTTTGGTTCTCAAGTGAAAGCTCATAAGTATTCTAAATTCACTCTTTGTAGGTTTTTCGAATCTAAATTCTGAAATCCATTATACACTAATTCTAGATACTCTGTTATATTCCAAAATTCATAGTGGCAAAATACGTAATTACTTTCCGAAGAGTGAAGTAATTCTAGACGCAGTTTCCTACTATTCAAACTCAGTTCTACATCAATTGGTTGACTCATAATTCATAGGGCTCTAAAAAAACAATTCTACTAATAAGGTGAGATTGGAGAAGGAAAGAAAGATGGTGATATTAAATTGAACATATTATTTTGGAAAGGATCGAAGATTTAAAATTGGCCTGGAAAATAAGAATAATTTTTTTTTTTTGCAGTGGAAAGTGTCATGATCCTATTTCTAACCTTAGGTCCCTGGGAGGGACCCGGAAAGAAATGTGTAAACGGCAGATATCAAAGGAAATAAAAATAATAATAATAATAATAACAGAGGTGAAATCACCGAAGCGAAAAACCACATCATCCAAGTACTCAGCAACACAAATATCAGAGACCAGATCCCAAAAGTTCATATGACAAAGTCCAATAAACACATTGTGCAAATATACAATGCTTCACTACAAGCACTTTTAACGGAGAAATCATTGGGAAACACCACGGCAATAAATAATGTCATATACGCAACATCTTTAGCTCCTACTGAGAAGCTTGGGGTCAAGACAAAAGATCAAACCACAGAAAAAAAAAGAGCCACCCTGGAAGGCAAAATTGATGCGAGAAATAAAAGAAATCTGATGTGAGATATCGATACTAGATGAGAACACAAGAAACCCAAATGTCTCAATACGCAAATGCAGGAAAATCAAGCGAAGATATAACATTAAATAACTAAAGGAAATTCCATCAATCAAAGAAATAGTAAAACAGAAAAACTGCAGTTAAAGGCACAGAGAACAAAACGATACGAAAAGCGTTGTAGGTTCTATCGCCAAAATAGAATATTCTAAACGGATCTTCAGAAATTTTACAAGGAAATTGAAAAAGCAGTTAAACATGTCAAAAGGCCACCATCTATTGAAAAAGTGTAGAAATTTGGGGCGAATATTTGGGGCAGCCAAAAGGAATATAACTCCAATGCAGAATGGAACCAACGGGAAGAAGAATGAATAATTGATAAACCTCTACAAGAGTGGGAAAATATAACCACGATTAATGTTAGGTAAGCTTTAACGAAATCCCCAAAATGAAAATCCCCAGGAAATGAGAAAGCACCCAATTTTTGTCTCTATCATCTTTTTACCAAGATATATTCAGAAATAAATGTTCAGAAATAAAACTACAGTTTTAAAAAAATAAGCGTTAATGAAATTAGTATTTCCGCCCCCCTCCCCAGTTTCGGAGCAGTAAGCACCGGCCCTTTCAATTATTATAGTTGATGACTGACAATAGGTAGAAAAGTCAAAAGTACAAAAAAGCAAAAAAAAAAAAAAAAAAAAAACAGCTGCCATCCTTTTGGATAGTACGCACGGCACCGGCCAGGCAGATAAACGATGTATAAAAAAAATTAAAGACTTTGGAAATGTACAAAGTTTCCTCGGTGATAGTAAATTTCCTTAAACGCAGCATGGGAATGTGGAAAACCACATTACACCTAAATCACACAAGAGGCACTGCCACCTCCAGACGCCTGAATATCCGACGAGGAATCTTTCAAGGAGACTCCGTGTCAACCTTTTTGTTTTGTATGTCCTTAATCCCCCTTACGCATGAACTAAACAATAATAGCTATTGATATAAACTAAACAAGAAAGTACTCAGTCACCTACTCTACATGGATGATCTAAAACTCTTTGCCAAAGACGACAATGAGCTGAAGGGTCTCCTCAATACTGTAAAATGTTTCAGTGACGCTATACTTATAAATTTTGGATTAGATGAATGCGCAAACGTAACATTCAAGAAAGGGAGAATTACAGAAACACACTCAATAGATTAGATTTTGTCACAAAGATTAGGGAAAAGGAAAAAGAAGCCTATAAGTACCTAGGAATTATCGAAGGAGATGGAGTATATCCAAATGAAGGGTAAAGTAAGAAAGGAATACTACAGACGTGTGCGTCCGATATTGAATACCAAGCCGAATTTTTTTAAAAAATGTATCAGCCATAAGCAACCTTGACTCTCCCTGTGGTGCAATACCGTTTCAACATCTTTAACGGGTCCATAGCTGACATTAAGCGAATGGACGCCAAAACGAGAAAGCTTCTCACTTGCTACCGTATGCATCATCTCAAGGCTAATGTTGATCGTCTGTATGTGCCCAGATCCGAAGGAGGTAGAAGATTAGTTCAACTAGAACTGTCTCACAAAACTACAAAAATTGACCTTCAAATATTTTTAATATGGTCCACGACGACAACACTGGTGGTCGATGTGCGTTTTAGCTAACTATGATCAGTGTTCGAGCCCAACTAAAAACAGATTTCGGATGCTGATTTCCAAGACAAGTAGTCGTCCTTTGAGTAAATATGAAGCTAATATCGACACTCTCATCAGAGATAATACAGTTTACGTGGTGACCCCCGCGGCTACAGCTAGTGAAACAGATCCAAATTCGATATTTGACCTTTCTCCCGGCCTGGCTTAGATCAAATAAAACAAATCACCGACGCTTTTGTCAGTGTCATTGCTACTGGCATTGACAATAAAACAAAGGGTACAAAGCAAAGGACAGAGAAAATGAATGTCCCAAATGCACGGACCGTGATGTCGAGGAAGGCAGATATATCTTATTAAATTAAAACGTCCTTGCCAAAGCCTTTTCTTAATAATTACTATTAGAAAACCAGTTTTCTAACTTCTCTCACAAAGATAACACTCAATTCACAGCCGAAAAAAAAACACTTGATAGCAACGTTCACAATAACCAAAATGGTAGTTATTGTTGCTATCATCCTCATTATAATGATCGTTATCGCATCCCCATCTTACTAATTACTGTAATTACCAACATTAACACAATAGCCAACATTAACGTCATTATTACTAGCTTATGCGTTATGATAGTATCAGTCTCCTTATGATATTAACATTATAATTCATCGTCGTCAGCTTATTTCTCGATTCTGAATATATTTTAAATCATTTTAGCCCAGCAAGGCAATAAAGTCACTAAGACGTAAAAGGTTACCGAGTGTTAGAGAATATGGGAAAAATATACAATTAAGGACAGTACAACAGCAAGAATTAAACAGACAAGATAACGATTGACATTGCATTTAAATTTTTGAAGATCAAACTTGACTGGGAAGCAAGAAGCCGGAAGAGATTTCCACAAATGAGAAGTGCGATAGAAGAAACTGTTAGGATAGAACTTACGGTTACATCGAACCATTTGAACTATAAAATAATGAGACCTTACCGCCAATCTAGTACTGCGCTTGAATTTATAGAGTTTAGGCATCATAGAAGGAAGTACATCAGAATTACCATGAAAGTATTTATAGAAAAGGCACAGAGAAGCTATGTTACGACGGTGGAAAAGTGAGTGAAGCCAGCATGTCAGGTCAGGACCAATAACATTGCAGATTCTGCTTTGGATTTTATCAAAAATCCCTAAATATATATAGCAGGAGCACCAGACAGGTGTGTCAGTACTATTCAAAGAATGGATGAATGGTAGACGTATAAATATGTAAGCTAGATTCTGAAGAGAAAAATTTCTAGCACGACACACTGAACCAACTTTCCTAGATGCAGGCCTAGCAGTTGATTCAGTCTACTCTTTCCACTTCATGTCAGCCGAGAATGTTAGACCGAGAAGGCGCAACGAGTCACTCTCCTGGGGGTTAGCGACTGCCATGCCAATGGAAGGCAGAAAGGGGTCCGTTAAAAGAGAGCAGATTCGTTTTGGAGGCGTCATCTGATTTCATTGTCTTACTAATTCTCTCTCAATTCCTGTGTATAAGACTTGGGTGGCTGGCAAAACTGATCATTGTATGAAATATCCGTCTACACAGGATAAACCTGATCCTGGTTAGATTCGTCGAGATCTCTGTCTTTGCTGCTTGACCTCTATGTTTCCACGTTGTTCTTGGTCGAAAAGAAAATTCGAGCCGTCAAAGTATGTTTTACACTAGAGTGGAAAATTTCTTGCTACTTCCTTCCTCCTTTGCAGGTTGACATTTCTCTTTTTGATGGTCTGTCTCAATTGATCTGCGCATAAGACATTGGCGGGATCATTGGTCAATGCTAAGTTCACTGTAAAGGATTTAGCGCAGGTATTTGCTGCGGTTCAAGGGAAACACATTGCTTTTCTTTCGAAGATGATGTGCCTGATGATGATGGATTCGATGTTGTTGCTTTCTGCTTTATTAAGGGCTGCGAAGTTGATGCCATGAGCCTTCTAATTATTTTTCATACTTGATCAGAACTTTTGTTGATGGAATCGATCAAGTTTCATAGCGTTTCAGCTACACAGCGTCCATGTTTCGCACTCGTAGAGTAAGGTTGAAATGATGGTTGTTTCGTACATCATGAGCTTAGTACCATTTTTGTTTTACTTTTTTTTTCAGATTTTGTTTCTAAAACATTACAGTAATGTTTCAAAAGCAACATGGACAGCTCATGTGTTGTTGGGTTTTTTTCCTGAGTTGCACTGCATCGAGAGAATATTTACAAATGAAGGGAATTCCAACTGACAGACATGATCATGGGAAATTCTTACAAAACAATTCTTTGCAATATTACAGTTATCATTGTACTAATTCGCTAATGGCAAGATGTTCAACGTTCAAATGTAAATTGTTTCCCTATTCAAAATACTACATTTATTATTTAGAACTGATTAGGAACTTGAAAAAACTAAATAATAGTTGGGCTGACACCCAATGTTGGTATTGCTTAACAAAAAATGATTAATCACATTATCGTTGAAAGACGAAATGAAAACGTCATATTGATACATGTTTAAACCCAATCTAAGCTTTCGGCTTACATAAGCCGTTATCAAAGATGGCAATTTCAATAAATCAAACAACACACAGGCGAAAATACAATGATAGTCCGCCCTTGCTGCATAATTGCTACATAATTGTAAAAAGAAAAGCTGATAAGACCAACATTTTTGTCATCCTAAACAAATTGGATTGCAACAAAAAACTCATATATATATATATATATATATATATATATATATATATATATATATATAAGGACATATATATATATATATATATATATATATATATATATATATATAAGGACGTATATATATATATATATATATATATATATATATATGGGGGGAAGCGAGAGAGAGACGATGAACGGTTCCACTCTCAATAAGACTCTATGCTCTAAACGTCTATTTAGTCTCAAGTTTACTGCAGATTTCAAGTGGAGCTCATCTGCATTGCATTGTTAAAGACGATGTCAAAATAGTTGGCTTGTTCTATCGCTCAAAGAAGTACCTAGTTCCTACCTTTCTCCAAAGTTTTTATTCTTACAAGAGTACAAAATGAAATATTTCTGCCATGCGTATTGTTGAAGCTGTTAGAGCCGGGACAGAGAAGATATCGGCTGACAGGCTCTGGTCATCACCTAAATGTTCGTTGGTGCACGCATCTACCCGTTGTGTCATCCGTTTCGATACGCACTAAAAATCGGAGTTTGTGATTATTTGTGGTTTCAACTTAATTAAATAAAACAGCGACTAACAATAAATTAAATGAATATGTGTTGTCCTTGTTAGGACTGTTCATTATTATTATTATTAGTAGTAGTAGTAGTAGTAGTAGTAGTAGTAGTAGTAGTAGTAGTTTTAAACCGTAAAAATTTTACGAGTTTATCTATTTGAAATTTCTAATTAATCTTAATTCTTCAGTTAATGATTGTTTAAGCTCATAGCAAGTTCTACGACAATAAAATATCTGCTGAAATTCCCCTATCACATCGTTAAAAATTTGAGCTTAAAAACTTTTTAAAAAACTAGAAAGACCGATGATAATTATAAGAACGAGAAAAACTCAAGAAAATTTTACATTTATCCTAATTGGAATTTCTGATGAATCTTACTTCTTAAATCTTAAGTTAATGATTGAATACGCTCATAATGAGTTCTAGAACAATAAAATATCCTTAGAAATTTCCCTATTGCATCGTTAAATATTTGAGTTTAACAACTTTAACAAAATATTGCAATAACAATCATAAATATGAATGCTGGACTATTCCGTTTTGATCGCGTGAGAAGACAATAGTCCGTTATTTATGAGGTATTAACAGGAAACGTTAAACACTTCTATCTTTCTTACTTTGTCCTCTGAAACCAAGTAGCGTCTCTGGCTATGAAACGGAATAGTCAATTATTTATGAGATACTAGCAGGTTGTAAAGGTCCCGCGATCTAAGGAACTAACGAAGGTAGGGCCAGGTGCAATTATTATGTGATTATCATTATTATTATTATTATTATTATTATTTCATCATCATGCACATTGTTTTTGTCATAGCCATTGTCAATGCCGACATTTACCGAACGCAAACCTCTTAATTACAACGATTGGCAAAACCTACAATACCATCATTAATAAAGATGGGGTGCTGAAAAGGCTTGGGGCGGGGGAGAGTGCTTCTAAGTGAATCTGCGAATTTTTCACTGTCCTCACGTCCTGTGTCGTTATAATTGATTCTAGTCCAGTCACGTCTACCACGTTGTTCGGAATATCCAATTGACAGAACGCCAGAAAATGCAAATTTCCCAATTTTGATTGGGTTACTCGTCTCTGCTATTCCATACTCAGACACACATTTGCAATCTCAATTCGAATCTGGCAACACTAAAAACATCTTTAAATTGGGCAGTTTCATATTCCTATATTCTCCTGGCAGGTCACTGATAAAAGACAAAAGGGAATTTTTCCATACCAACGCGTTTCATTCCTTGAGGAACACTATCAAAACAAATGTGGAGATTTTATCTCGAAACTTGAATATATACACAGGAGTAACATGAAGGAAAAATATTGTTTTCAAAGCATTTTTTTTTTAATTTTTATAAAAGTTCATCTACGATGACTTGAGAAGGGAGCACTTCTTTTGAGAAAGAAGTTTTTTTTTTAATCCAAAGCGTAAGTTAAGATTCTTGCAAGAATCTATAATTACACTTTATTTTTCAAGAACTTATTCTGTATTTAGTTATTTTCTCCTTTAATAAGTACAGCATTTTCATATCGAAATTGTGGTTGAAATTATTTCCGTTATAACTAATGAATTAAATAAATGGGGGAACTTTCTTATTTTGAATTTCTGCAAATTTCACCAATGTGTTTTAAGGGAGAGCTGTGAATGTTTATTTTATATATGCCTGCTTCAGAATATTTTAGGGCGTTCTCCAAATCAAAATTTGAAAACTTAACGCTATTTTTCCTACACATTACTTCTGTGTATAAATACAATTTTCGAAATAAAATCTCCACATTTACCATTTATGATTTGATTATAGTGGTGAAGGCTTTCTGCAGAACCAACCACACTTTTTAAAGGGCCGAATACAGAGGCCTGATACATTACGTGACACAAGGTTTCCAAACGACTCTCTGCAGGTTTTGAATTCAGAGTTGTCCTTCTCCTAGACCAGTTGTCATCCAAGGCTAAAGAACCTAGTTACCTATAGCTGGAGGGAGAAGAAGAGGATTAATACCTTTCCCAAGGGTTTTAGCACGTAAGTGAATGTAATGAATTCCTCAATCCGAGACGCTATCCACTACTTCAACATGCCTCCTTATACATATATATATATATATATATATATATATATATATATATATATATATTGGTTATTGGGGAAATATATATATATATATATATATATATATATATATATATATATATATATATATATATATATATATATATTGGTTATTGGGCAAATTGTATGCCAGTTACCATATATATATATATATATATATATATATATATATATATATATATATATATATATATATATATATATATATATATATATTAGTTATTGGGGAAATTGTATGGCTGTTGTAACCTAGGAAGTCTTACTGAACGAGGAATAACCAAAAAATGAAATGGTAATCTTTATGATATCAACAAAATACAATACTCGCCAGCAGCGTGAAGTAGGTAAACCACTGCTAGTAGACAGCATATTACTCCTACTTACAATAGTGTCTAACGTATTTATGATGATTGGGATATACACATTAGTGTTCATATGTACGGTATATAACAATGACAAAGTGAAAAAAGTTTACTTGTGACTCGTTTCGTTCTTCAGGACTTCATCGGACTAAATTTGTTATGTTCGTATGACTATACATGCGCACGAACAAGTGGTGTTGGGGATTTTACAATTATTTTTTTTATATCTAGCTGAATTCATTGAAAACACTTTCACACTTCTCCAGTACCCTAATTATTTTATATTTAATGCAAAACAAAATGCCTATAAAATATCCCAAAGCTAAAAACGGACCCTCATGAAAAACTCAATGAATCAAAAAATACATTGTACTACCAACTAACTCTATCATATCTAAAATCGAAAAAGAAATCTATCTAAACTCAACATAAAATTTCTTACTATTTTATCCCAAACAATAAAACACTTAGTCAATACTAAACAAAACAATAAGCTAAAACCTTAAGGAGAAATTTATTCAATCACCTGCAATAATTGTCACAAAAAATACATAGGAGAAACCTCAAGGAATCAAAATAAAAGATTAGAGGAGCAGAAAAGGGACATTTTACAAAACAATACGTCAAATGCGTTGGTTGTTCACCGTGATGAGACTGACCATAATTTTGACATAAAACTGTTTCTCTGGCCAAAGGAGAAAACAATTCCCTACGACGTAAATGTCTAGAGAGTGCCTGGACCACACAAACTTCTACAGTAAATTTGTGCCGTGGCTCTTACAGAATTTCACTATTCCTATTATCACAGTGTGGAATACTTACATACGAAAGTGATGGACAGGAAAAGAAAAAAACTCTAAATGAATTCGGCTAGATATTAAAAAATATTAAAAAATCATTCTAGAAAATCCCCAGCACACCTCGTTCATACGCATGTACCAACAACATAACAAAATTTAGTCCGATGAAGTCCTGAAGGTCGAAACCCCTCACAAGTAAACTTCTTCCACTTTGTCATACAATTCCCTCAATATTGTTGTTCATATATAAAAATATATATCGTTATCTCTTATATATATATATATATATATATATATATATATATATATATATATATATATATATATATATATATATAAAGAGATTTATACCCACAGAAATAAAACACAGATTTGAACAAAATGGACGTCATTTGACCAACACTTTTTCAAAGGTGTTCGTTGGCAAATTGCAAAACAATCAAGGACACAATCATAATCACGAAAGAGGAGGGAAAGTTGGAACGCGATTAAAATAAGATTTTTTTTAATTGTAAATAATTAAAAAAGGAATAACAAGTTCAACAAGAGTATAAAATGGAAAAAGACACTCAGTTCCTCAAACAACCGTAAGGTACGAATAAAATGCTCTTTTTGTCTATACATGCTCGGCTGGTGAAATTTTATAAACACAGCTTCGAGAACGGTTACATTTAACCGTTTCGACACTGAAAGGGTAGGTCCGAGATGTCTGCCTACTAGCTCGCTTAACTTCATGCAGTCTGGGAACCAGCGAAAGTAGCTCGTCGGAACAGATGCCGTGGAAATACTTGTAGAAGAGACAGAGGGATGCCACGGCGCGTCTGTGAGAAAGCGATTGTAGACGAGATGCCAGATCAGGACCTATCGCATTGCATATTCATCTCTGGATTTTGTCGAAGACCTCGAGACACACAGCGGGAGCACCAGACCATATATGACAGCAATATTCTATGCAAGGACGGATACTTGATTCATAGATTTGAAGGATGGACTCGAAAAGCTTTCTGGCACGACGCAGAGAATCAACTTTCCTTGCAGTAGATGAAGCTATTGATTCAATGTATTTATTCCGCCTCATGTCAGGGGACAGCCTGAGATCAAGTAGGCGTAACGGGACGCTCTCGAGGAGTTGGGCATCAGCCATTCTCAGAGGGTTCACTGCGGTGGGTAAAGGAGAGCAGTTTCGTTTTGGGGGCATTAAAGTGAACAAGACATTTCCTGCTCCAGTCAGCCACAGATTGGAGGTCCTTTTTGAGATCAGCGGCCAGGTTAATTTTGTCAACGATACCAGATTTACTATTGAGGCAGGAGTAAATAGTAATGTCGTCCGCGTAGATGCCTACTTGAGAACTTATGTCATTGGGAAGGGCCCAAGATAGAGCCTTGGGGAACACCAGCGTTCGTGATAAAGATGCTGGATGAGAATCCGTTTAGGACGACGATTCATTTCACGGTTTGACAGGAATTATTGTATTAAGTCAAATAATCATCCTGTAAAACCGTATCCCTGAAGCTTATAAAGAAGGCCGGCATGCCAAACCCTATCAAACGCTTTAGAGATATCTAGAGCCACGGCTAGAGCTTCTCCGTTATTGTGAAGTGCTTGGTATACAAATTCAGTTGTGGCTGTGAGTACGTCAGCGGTAGATAGAAATATAAATAAAATATAAATAAACATATACATAAAATAAATAAACAGAAAAATAAATAAATATAAGAATTTTTAAGAATATTAATTATTATTATCTGTCTATATCTCTGAGATGAGGTATTATGATTACTTGCATTATTTATATTATTCGGACTGTTATCTTCATCTTTATTGCCATATTCACAACTCCGGACTTGTTCAGGTGATTGGAATTTCGAACCAAACCCTTTATTTCGTCCACCGGGGTAAATTGTTCTAGTTTCACATGCCATGCCTCTTCCGTATGTCTCAGTTATTTCCGTTTAACCCAACTCTCCAAGATTTGGTTCACCACTGTTTTGGTCTGGTACTGAACTCACAACTCTTTGGGTCGAGTCACGGGATCTAACCAACGGCTTTATCCACCGAGCCATATTAGGATTATTATATTTTTATTACAAAATATAATAAACAAGTTTTAACCCGGGAAATTTCACTGTTTTCCTATTTTGAATTTCTGATGAATCTTAATTCTTCAGTTAACGATTGAATAGTCTATATGGCGAGTTCTACGACAATAGAATGTCCGTAGAAATTCGCCCTATCGTATCGTTACATATTTTAGCTTAACAACTTTAACAAAATATTGCAATAACAAACATAAATATGAATGTTTGTCGTTATTTTAAGAAGTGGGTACAAATGAAAAGTTTTGAAATTTACTAAATTTTCCATTTTACTGAAAGAGACGTTAAACACTTCTATCTTCCCGTCTTTCTTTCATTTTCTCACTAAAACCAAGTAGCGTCTTTCATATATCTTTTGTCTTCTCATGCGATCAAAACGGAATAGTCCATTATCTAATAGGTATTAGCAGGAGACGTTAAACTCTTCTATCTTTCTTTCTTTCTTTCACTGACACCAAATAGCGTCTTTGATATGTCTTGTCTTTCCACGCAATCAAAACGGTATAGTCCATTATTTATGAGGTAATGGCAGAGCGTAACGGCCGTGCAAACAAACGAAGGGCTGGACAATCACAATTAATATATAGTTGATTCGTTTTTGTGTTAAAAAATAAATCATAAAAACTATATTCTTTTTTTTTATCTTTTTTTATAATCATAATTTAAGCGCACCGTGGAATTTTTTATTAGAGATTCAAGTGTGCCTTGAGATAAAAAAAAAAGTATTGAAGAAACATTCGTTTACGATCTCTAATTTAGCAATAATTGTTAAAGCGTTTACACGGTTTTGTGGGCGATAAATTATTTTCCACCCTACAGCTCCTTACCAGCAGTCAAAATGTCGCAAGCCCATCGCTACTCTATCGCTCTTGAGTCATGTCTAAGGTGAAAGTTTAGCAATAAAATATGTTACTACTTTTATGGTTTCAGTTATCACCATAGCTGCTTTCACCACCCAGTCCAGTGTTACTTATCGGTGCCACAATCGTCACCATTACGGTGGTTCTTCTTATTCTATGTGCTGTGTGCGATTATGGCTCTCCACAAATTCCTGTTGTTTGTAGCTCTTAGTAAATGTTGTCTTTTTGCTATCTCTCCTTAACCATGTTCTGCCATCCATTTACGCAAGCTCGTCAGATGGGTTATGGTGATTATTTAAGTGTGGTACAAGGCCGAAAGTATCTAGTGAGGATCGAACT
Organism: Acanthosepion esculentum; assembly: GCA_964036315.1. Lineage (NCBI taxonomy): Eukaryota > Metazoa > Mollusca > Cephalopoda > Sepiida > Sepiidae > Acanthosepion > Acanthosepion esculentum. The sequence goes on along the minus strand of OZ038497.1, from coordinate 24,931,977 downwards.
CACTACTCAGTTGTAATTGTTCGAGCGAGACAAGATTGCTAAGCATTACATAACGCCGAAGTGCCCCGTTAGATAAGGTTATGTGTAGTTTTCCTGTGTCCCTCTTGCCATTAATATGGCCTGTGAGTGTCAAATTTTCTAAACCCTCTTTCCTCATCATGTGCCCTAGAAATTTCAACTTTCTCTTCCGGTTAACACTCCTCTCCGGTCTTTTGAACAAGTGTAGAGGTTTATGCATTGTTCTCCTTGTAGGATTGGGTTTCCGGTCCCTTCACAGTTTTTTTTTCATTCCATTTCCCTCCTAGTAACCTATTGCGTCTTAGTGGCATTATTGCCTTGATTGGGGTGAATTGTTAAAAAAGAAGGGTCCTTTTTATTCTCTAAAACTTCGTCGTTGCTCACATGTTCAGTCCATGGCATTCTCAGCATCCTTCTGTAGAATCACATTTTTGTTGCTTCAAGTCTCTTCTTCATCTCTGATGAGATTGTCCGGCATTCAGCACCATACAGGAGGGCAAATGATACATTACAGTCCAATATTCTTTCCTTGGTTTCTAACGAAATTTTCTTGTTTCTTAATATTTACTCGGCTCTTGGAAGGCATCCATCGCCGAGCGGACTCAGAACCTTTACCAATCGTCATGAGTGGATGTTTCCTCAGGGTGGCCTCGTGCCTTGAACGCCTATTAGGACTTAAACTCGACCCAGACCTCAAGTGAAACTCGTACATACTATCCATCGCTAAAGAGGCTGGAAAAATGTTCAGTTCCTTGTACCACTCTAGCAAGTACCTGACTCCACCTGCTGTCCTGGGTAAGACGATAAACTACATCCAACAGCAAGGCCTCTGATCGGGAGGTTTTGAGGAGCGTAGAACCAACCCTTAATTGCTGGTATTCTCAGGTCCACTCTGACCCGAGGTAGTAGCATGTTTGGATCCCAGCTATGGCCAAATAGTTAACCCCTAAACTGGTGTCAAAACACTATGAAAGTGTAAAAATAGGTTTTAACACCAGCAATACATTTTTGTAAAAAAATATTACCAGCAAAGAATTTTTGAAGAAAAAATTATCAGCAATACATTATTACCAGCAATACATTTTTGGAAAAAAAATATTACCAGCAATAAAGATCTTGTCGGCATTAAATAACCCATTGAGGTGTTGATATGCCGTAAAACAAAACAAACCAAACCAAAACCTGCTATCCTGTAGCCTTACAAGAGTCAGATCTGTCCGAAAACAGAGTACTGTTGCCATATATGGGCTGGAGCTGCCCAATCTTCCACTTCCAGTCTCGATAAAGGCCAAAAGGGTCTCCGCGTCCTAGTGGGTGATGAATTATTTTCCACCCTCCAACCCCTTTCTCATAGTCGAAACGTCGCAAGACTCTCGCTGCTCTATCGCTGATTCCATGCGGAGTGTTGAGATGAACTAAGTACACTTTTTAGTTCCACCAGTCGTAACCTTCAGGGCTAAGAACCGCCATGGCACGCACATTGTATTGAATCAAACCCATTTCTTTCGTATTCCCCTGGTGAGATATAAGTACCACTCAAGTAGTTTCTTCCACCCGACTCCGAAGAGATTGCTTTGACGATCACTACAATCTCCACTTGTTCGTGTCTAGGCTTAACCGTTAGCTTCCACACATATATGCATAAGCTGTTCCTCTTACTCTGTAATACTCTACCTCGAATGGCTCCCAGGCCTTGTACTGAGTGAAAATCACTTTTAAAATAATATTTGACTATTCCAATGTGGTTACAGTAATCAACACAACTGCTTTCACCACTCCTCTCGGATGTTAGTCATTAGTGCCACAAACATTATTACAAACATTCAACATCATCATTGCTGTTGTACCATTATAAACCAACGCAGTAGTCACTATCATTAGAGCTACCGCCATGCCCTTTGCATTACCATCAACATTAACACAACTAAAATTATTACGATCGACGTTCAGCCAATCATTTTTCAGCACTACAATCACCATCTCAAATACCATTTGTCTCAACAAGCCATCACAACCGCCAGCATCACGGAGTCGCCCTTGTCGGCCATGCCAACAGTTTTGAACCCTGTAGAACTGTCGCTAATCAAAATGTCTCGTCAGAAGTTCAAATGTCAGGGGCAAGTGAGAGCGGCCTCTAGTCTGACCTGATCAGCACAGAGCGGATCATGTGACGCCAGGATCAAAGGTCAGAGACAATGGCGGATGGCCAGAAATACTTGACAAGTTCATAATAGCCAGCGGCCAGTCATACATTTGTCGTTAGAATAAGTGGTTAATTTCTTAAAAGAGTAAAGGCTAGTCCCGAATTTAGTGACCAATGCGCGTTATGTTTGTAATAGTCTCAATATTAAAAATACCATTTATTTATATCACAAGTACTTTTTTTTTGTTTTGTATTTTTTTCCTCTTTTTTTTTTTGTTTTTAGGCGTGGGTGTGGATCAGACTGGCAGCACAGGAAGTGATTTGCTTCTCTAAAATCAATGATTTTTTTTCCCTCAGTGGGAATAAATCATGAGGCAGACTAGCAAATTTAATTACATAGAAATTTCAACGTGATATTTATTCACAAAAGATTAAATTACTCTAACAAAGATATCTCCACAGATTTGTTAAAAAGTCGAGCTATGATGAAAAAATGCCCCCAAAATAATAAAAACAAAGTTTTAGCATCAAAATCTTTATGTTATTATTAAGAGGAAAGACCAAGCGATTATTTTTATTATTAAATTATTTTTTTGGTCCTTTTTAGAACTATCGAAATTATTAATAAAATTTTTGTTTTTCTTGCGTCAGCGGGAGATCAAAAATTGTATAGGGAATTTTAGCGTCTTTTTTGCGGTGAAAAACAGATTGATTTGGAAATTCTTGCAAAAATCAAATAATTGTCAGATTTTAATGAAACTTTTAGGACTTATTCACAAATGATTGAAATTATTTTAGAAATGTTTCCTTTTTAGAAAATCTTGGTAAAAACTTTTTTATATGTTAACCTACACGTACACACACACACTTATTTAATTTTATGAATTTTCGAGAAATTATTTTTTGTACCTCTTAATGTCTATATTAGTTATACGCGACACTCTTTAGAGAATTTTAATCAGCATTTTTTTGTAAAACAGGACCCCCAGTTACCAAAAATCTGCTCTGAACCGTAAAATAAAAAAAGCAATGAAATTAAAAAATTATTTAATAAGAAAAGCTTTTAATTGCTTATATAAATAATATATATTATGAGTACTATTGTCTTAACCCTTTGAGCCCTGCGTTCCTGAACAATTTTAACCCTTCTGCCTAAGTTAAAATTCATAAATAATCGGTATGTAATGTTTCACGGTAGATACAAAAATAGTTACAAGTGTTTACTCACCGTTCAACCGATAGCTGAGCATTAAGTCATTTTTTCTACCTCTGTTCAACCGGTTGCTGGACATTACGTCATTTTTCTCTACCACCGGTAAAGCGGTGATCAGGGCTCAAAGGGTTAAGCTCAGGAAGTGAGGCCTACATTTTCTAGCGCAAATTTATAAAGTATTAATAACTGAAAATTCTTTTATTAGCGTGATTTTTAAGGCTTAAAATAACCATGAAATAAGGTTAAAACTAGAAAATTAAAATGGCCAATTTAGATTTGAAAGTTTATCCTCTTGCCGTCAGCGAAGAGACTAGGTCACAAACTAGTAAATATGAAATAAATCAGACGATTAACCCTTTGAGCCCTGCGTTCCTGAACAATTTTAACCCTTCTGCCTGACCTCCTGAGTCAAATTTCACAAATAATCGGTAATGTTTCACGGTAGATACAAAAATAATTACAAGTGTTTACCCACCGTTAAACCGGTAGCTTAGCAGTAAGTCATTTTTCTCTACCACTGTTCAACCAGTGGCTAGGCATTACGTCATCTTTCTCTAGCACCAGTAAAGCGGTGATCAGGGCTCAAAAGATTAAGAAAAACATTTCATTCGATGAATAATGAATTAAATTTCTGTATTAATTTGTAACTGTTAGCTGATATTGTTATTAAGTAAACACTTAATTATGAATGGAAAAGCTTCAGCGATCCCCAATATTTTAAAAATAATAATTTTGAATTTTTTGTGTGTGTTTGTATAAACGTTCCGATTTTTGTAAATACGGGCGAACATACACGACATTATCAGAAAATAAGAGCGATAATTATAGTAAATTTAAAGTAAAAGTACATTAAATTAAATTAAATATTTTTCATGGAGGTACGTATTTAAATGTTATATCCCTTCAGGGCGTAGGCGATTATGACTCTCCACAAATACTTTTTCTTTATTTTCTGTGAAATGACATGACTTGTAAAAGATTATGAAGTGGTTTCCTGTTACCTTGTCCACGGTTAACAATTCATAGTTGTCATTCTCTTAGAATTGATACCACGCAAGGCTATAGAGTACAGTCTACCTTGCTGGTTTACCCAGGACTTAGGGAGAAGATTTTTCTAAAAATGTTATTTAAATTCCGGATATAGTTGATTATGGCTCTCCACAGGTTCCTTTTGGTCATTGTCCGTGAATTGCCATGATACCCTGGGAAAGATTGTGGAATAGTTTCCATTGACGTCTGCATTTTTTCAGTTGTTTTTGTGTTAGACTGGCTACCATCCAAGGCTAAAGAGACCCGTATGCTTTTTGTTAATAAACTGGAGAAATGGAGGACAGAATAGATGGATTCATGTGTTCTTGCGAAAGTGAGCGCAACAGACGAGGTTGGAACTAGTTTGAACTCGGCTTGTTTATTTTAAATTTATATTTTATTTTCTGCACTGATAACCATTACTCTACCTACCTGCGCATCCGAGTCACAAGTAATTTCCGTTTGTAGGAACCGTTAGTTAGAAACAAAAATGGGTTACATACGCAAAATTCCGAGCACTGACAAGGATATTTCTCCACAATTTTTTCTTTTCATTTTTCTTTTTTAATCAGTTCATCTTAAGCATGGCGATAATGCCACTGAGACACAAGAGTGTCACTAAGAGTTAAAGAGAATTTGAAGGAACTGGAAACCCAATCTGAAGCCGGAAACAAGCGATACATCTCTACTCCTGTTTAAAAGACCGACTCAATAAAGCAATAGAAAAACAGTTGTAAATTTCGTAATTCGAACTTGAAACTAAAAAACAATTATCATTTTCTTATATTAAGTCTATTTCAGCAAGCCTGTAATAAATGATACAGAAAAGTATAGTTTTTTTTTCTTTTAATCATTTAACTCCAAGCAAGGCAATAAAGCCATTAAGATGCATGGGGTTAATGCGTACAAGAGAATATGAGAAAGAGTAAGCATTACTAGGGAGAGAAAACAGGAATTAAGAAGACAGAATATATCGATTGACATTGCGTTTACATTTCTGAAGGTCAAAGTTGCATGGAAAACAAGAAGCCGGAAGAGAGTTCCACAAGCGAGAAGTGCGGAAGAAGAATCTGTTAGCATAGAAATTGCGGTTACACCTCGCCATTTCAACTGTAAAATGATGAGACCTTGTCGCCAATTTTGTAATGTGCTTAAATTTTAATTAAGTCTAGGTGCCAAAGAGTAAAGTTCATCAAAACAATTACTGTGAAAGTATTTCTAGAAAAGGCGCAGGGAAGCTACATTAGGTCGGTGGGAAAGTGACTAAAATCGAGATGATAGGTCAGGACCAATAACATTGCAGATACTTCTTTAGATTTTATCAAAAATCTATAAATATATAGCAGGAGCACCAGACAACATGTGGCAGTAATATTCAAAGCATGAACTAATGGTAGACTTATAAATATGTCTATCACAGTACAGGGAACCAACTTTCTTAGCTGCAGACCTAGCAATTGATTCAATATTATCTTTGCACTTCATATCAACAGAAAACGTCAAACAGAGACGGCGCAATGAATCAGGTTAGCATCAGCCATGCTAATGGAAGGCAAAAATGACTCTCGCAGACGATTAAAAGGGTGCAGTTTCGTTTTGGAGGCGTTAAAATTAACAACATTATCACCAGTCTCCCTAGGCACATCGAGGCGGTGTAATGGTTACCAAGCTTGTCTCGTATAGAACAATTACGACCGAGTAGTGAGTTCGATCCTCACTGGGTGCCCCCTACTTTCGGCCTCGTGCCACATCTAAGCTGTGCTTGGAAAATCACTATCACCGGACTCCCTCCCAATTTGTTGCCCTGATAATTTCAAGGTCGAATTTACTGCTTTTAAACTTCAATCTCCCATGAATCTCTCACGTACATTCATAACTGCTCATGGCGTATCAAATGTAAACAAATGACGTCACACATTATGAAATGGACAAAGTCCGACAATTATTTAAAGACATTTTTTTATGTCCTATATTTCTTTTTTACCCTATACGTATATGACATATATATGTAAATGTTATTTAATACTGTTTATTATAAACAGAGCATTTACTTAAATACTTGTATCAGTAAAAAGAATGTTAAACAAAAAAAAAATGTCTTTAAATAATTGTCGGACTTTGTCCATTTCATAATATATATATTTCATATATATATATATATAGAAATGTTTTGTTTTTTGATTTGGCCTCGAACATACTGACGCATTCACGTCCATGTTTGACTGTATTTATGTATTTGTATCTGAACTCTTTAGCGTTGGCTTGCAACCAGTCTACGACAAAATCGTGAAGAAGGTAACAGTAAACTACGTCGCTATCTCCCCCAACCCAAATAAATATCTGTCAATTCACAGATAATAACGAAAAGGAATATGGAGAATCATCTTTGCCTATGAATGGAGAAGTCATTTCATCAAATGACTACCTTGGCGTGGGGTAATGGTTGTTCTTTATTTTTTTCCTCGTTTTGTTAGGAACTTATGTGTGTGTAGGTAGGTATGTATTTCCGGCATTATTTGACCGTGTAAATGTGCATGCAGATGTGTTCATAGATATTAATTTATTTAAAAATGTATAACGGCACAGCTTGTCGTCCATTCTTTCGACTAGCTGTGTCCAGGGTTACTATTGTTTTGACAGGTGATAATTTATCACACAATAAAGCTTCTCGGCATGGCGTAATGTTTAACAAGCCCAGTCTGTTTGGCTATCATAATGAGTTCGATCCTCATCAGGTGTCCAGTACAAAATTGGACATTAAATCACCCGACAAGTGTACACGTCGTAAAAATAACCAACTTATTCTCTCTCTCTCTATATATATATATGTATGTATGTATGTATGTATAGGGTGATTGAAAAGTAACTCCCCATTTTAAAATACCTATAAATTATTTATTAACTATAATTTTTACAAGAATGGAAAAACGTCCCAGGGTGTTAAGTCAGGACTATGGCTGGCCACTCATACATAATAATAGAGTGTTACTTTTCTTCAATCACCCTGTATAAATATCAGTCACTTTCTTTTTCTTTCTTTCTTTCTTTCTTTCTTTCTTTCTTTCTTTCTTTCTTTCTTTCTTTCCTTCTTTCTTTCTTTCTCAGTCTGTCCATATCTATTTATCTATTTCAGTCCTTTTATATCAATCAATCTAGCTAGCTAGCTATCTATCTATCTCGGTCTGTCCATATCTGTCTATCTATATATTTAGCCAACTATTTCAGTCCGTTCATATCTATCTATCTATCTATCTATCTATCTATCTATCTATCTATCTATTCCAGTCTCCTCTCGTGTCTCTATCACCCTATGGTGTTCTCAGATTAGACTGCTTGATCCTTAATACTGAATAGCGAGTTCGAGCCTAACTAGATGTTCCACACAAAATTCGGCATTAAACAATGTAACTGTTATCACGCAGTATTCTTCTTTGATGTGCCGTGCCCCTTTCAATGCGCAAGCGATCATGGCTATCCACAACTTCCTATGTTGTTTACCTCTATGCAAGATTTGTCAGCTTAGTATCTCTCCTAATCTCTATTTTCGCATCCATGTACACAAACTCGTTGGTCAGGTTACTCGCTATTTCTCCCGCTCTTTCTTGACGTCAATCCGTCCTATAAGTGTCCTTTTTGTTTCTATTTTCCTTAAAACTTTCTCGTTTCTTTCATCCAAAGTATTCTCAGCATTCTTCTGTAGAACACCAACTTTTCCTGTTTCTTGATACTTTGCTTAGCCTTTCGAGGGCATCTTTCGCTATTCCGATAAGTCCTCGGATTTCGGTGCCACATTTTCAATCATCATTTATAATACTTCCAATAAATTGAAATTTCTGGACTTGCTTGATTCTGATGTAGATCGAATCTTGGTCTGTCCCTTTTGCTAACGACCACACACTTTGTCTTCCTACAATTTATAGTTAGTCCTTTCTTCTCGCTTTCCTTTATTACAGTGTCTAAGGGTTTTTACAGTATTTTTTTCATCTGTGCTTGCAAACAACACGGTGTCATCTTATTTTGTTAAGATTGTGTCCACCAATAATAAATCTTACTAGTTCTCTTAGAATTGCCTTGCTGTATAGGTTAAATTAATCCAGCGAGAAGACGCATCCTTGCCTTACGATCTTTATTTTCCTTAATTAACATATTTTCGTTCTAAATCAAAATATATAGCACATTTAAATTCTTCTATATGCCATGCCCATTCAGGACGTTGGCGATCATGGCGCTCCACAATTTCCTGTCCATTGTGGCTCTTATTAAATTTTTGATATCTCTCCTAAATCCTTATCTGCAATCCATTTACACACGCTCGCTAGGTAGGTTATGTGCTGTTTTCCTCTGTCCATCCTGCCTTCAGTATATCCTATGAGTGTCGAATTTTCCAAGCCCTCTTTCCTCATTATGCGCCCTAGAACTTTCAACTGTCTCTTTCTTATATCAAATATAAGTGTCCTTTTGTCACCATTTTCTCTAAAAATTCATCGTTGCTCATATGTTCGATTCATGGTATTCTCAACATCCTTCTGTAGAACCACATTTCTGTTGCTTCCAGTCTCTTCTTCATTCTTGAGGAGATTGTCCAGCATATAGGAGGGCAGATATCATATAACAATTCAGTACTCTTTTCTTTGTTTCTAATTTAATTTTCCTTTTTCTTAATACTTTGCGTAACTTTTGAAAGGCATCTTTCGCTATTCGAATGCACTTTCGGATTTCAGTGTCACACTATCCGTCTTCTGTCAAAACACTTCCCAGATATTTAAAGTTTGGTATTTGTTTGATCTCGGTATCTTCAATTTGTAATTTGCATGTTGGGTTGTCCTTTTTGCTAACAACCATGCATTCCGACTTCTTGCAATTGGTGTTTAGTCCTTTCTTCTCGCTTTCTTTCCTTTGTGGTTCTTGTAGTTCCCTTTCCGTGTTTTCTATCTACACTATGTCATCTGCATATCTTATGTTGTTAAAATTATGGCTGTGATACTATTTGTCGTTGCTGCGGCAACACGGAAGAAAGTTTTATTAAAACATAAGAAAGAGTTATGTACTGAGAGACATTGAAACGAGAAGAGTTAATGCCAAAAACGCGTGGGAAGAATTGAGGATTTAATTCACACGTAAACGACTTGAATTGTATGTCGAGCACTTTGAACAATGGAAAAGTGACCTAGACTTAGAGGGCAATATTGATTGACACACAGCTGCAAATGCAAGCTGTAAAACGAAAAGTTTATCTTTCGTAAACAACGAATTTGGAGTTGATTCCCCTGGTCGAAAGTTGAGTTGAAATAACAGAAGGGGTGGATAAGCCACCAACGCTCACTGAGGAGATTTAGAGAAGACAATAATATGAGAGGGTGGATAGAGGGTATTCTCCAAAGTTATGAAGTAAGCCGGAGAGGATTGACCGAAATGCACCTACCTCGCCATACCCCCAACCACATGCCAGTTTGGGCGAATGTCCATAAATACGAGTGCACGAAGCGAATTAAGTAGAAGAGAAAAGAGAGGCAGAAGATGCCGAGACGAGACCAGAGATAGGAGAGAGGCCCAAGTGATTATCTGCCGACGAAAGCCTCCGACTTCAGCCTTTTGCCAAAATTTAACAAGGCACCCAATCAGATTTTGCCAGGTCAACAATAATATCACCTCCGACTTTAGATGCGGGTTGGGTTGATAATTAACTGCATGCGAACTTTGATATAAACCAATTATTGTACGGGGTACTGACATAAAAACAGTATTTACTTTTTGTTCAATTTATTCGAGTGTTATTTTTTTCTCTGTACGTCTTCGCCCTGGTTGGACCAGCCCAGCACGAAGATACATGCGACGATTCGATCTTGGCCTCCTTATGATCAAACTTAAATGACAACGTGGGATAGAGCAGATCTGAGATTGAAGCGATCATCATCGATCAGCCGTTGTGTCAGAAGTCTTGCAGGGTGTTGCACGATTACATGGCTGCCAATAATGAATCCTGGTAAGACTTCTAATTCTCTCAAAATCGCCTCGCTGTATAGATTGAATAAGTCCGGTAAGAAGTGGCATCCTTGTCTTACACTCCGTTCTATTTTTGTATATTTATTGAATTCATTTTCTATCTGTATACAGTCGCTCTCTCAGAGACGTTCCGTCGCCTCCCTCTGTCTTTTCTACAAATACTTTCACGGTAACTTTCTTTCACTCTCAGTAACCCCTTGTATCCTAGTTGGCTTTTAGTGCATTGCTTCAAACAAAGAACTGTACCAAATGGGAGAAACCACATCACTTGAGGACTACCAACATCTACAATGGATAGCACGTGTAACCGGAAGAGAAAATAATGACATAATCAAATTGTTGATCCTCCACACTACTTCATGCAAAAGGTTAGGAAGGATCCCCCACCACCATCAGTACTGGAAAGAGCAATAACAAATACTTGAGTTGGGGAACTTGTTTTCTTAAAAAAAGTTGAAAGAGTAAGATTTTATAAATTTCAACCGAAAGCCGTACTGGCTGAAAGTTCAATGAATACCAAATGTTTCCTTATAGGGTAACAGCTAATATTACCATTACCATCGGGGCAAAATGATTAAAAAGAATGTCTTTTTTCCGAGAAGAACAAACGCCTGAAAGCGTCTGTTTTGCTTTAGACACAAATAAAATCGACTTTAAAAACGGGGCCAAAATAGTTTGTGTATCTTTGCGTCAAGAAGGCTATAGATATGGGTAAACTGCAGAGTAAGTCAAGCAGCAGCATAATGAAAAAGAAATGGGATTTCATTAAAACCTTTAAGAACAAAATTAGAAAGGACCTAACAATATCCATGCACAAGATATAACTGCTGAACTGAAATTGGACCCAATGATCACCAGAATAGCGGCCTGGACTTTAAATAAATAAACAAATAAATGACTTCCGGCAAAATAACTGCCAAAATAGACTACTCACAATGCACTACTGGCCCGTATATATAAATAGCCGAGAAAAAAAACCACACTCGTAGCCTGACGATTATGTATATTTATTCCGGGGAGACGGAAAGTGTACATAGGAGCTACCTAAGACGTATTTAAAAAACGATATTACAATCATACGAGTAGCTTCAACAACGAAAAAACCAAACATAGTACTACACTATCTAGCTATATATGGAAAATTAGACAGGAAAATAACAAAGACCCAATCCTGAAATGGGAAATATTAAAATGATGTTCTAAATATAAAGCAGGTCAAAAATTCTGTAAACTTTGTATAGAGGAAAAATTAACCATAGCTTTATATAGGGAACCCAAAGATTTATTAAATTCTAAAACGGAAATTCTAAGCAAATGCAGACATAGAAAATCTTGGTTATTGGATTAGGCCTCGTCTCCCCGGAATAAATAGTTGTTTAACCCCTATTGCCCGTGTTTGTCTCTAAATCACCCCCTCCCCTTTGAAGCCATTTTTCGAATAAATGTTCGTCCCCAACCCTCCTCGTTGTTGTTGTTTTTTTTGTTTAGTTTTTTTCTTTGGTCACGCGATTTTGGTCTTTTGTTTATTGGTTATAAGTATACCGTTCCCTTTTTCCCCTCTTTAGCCAGCCTTCACTGACGATCCGCTTGGGTGAAACGTTGGCAGGTTTGTCTGGCTCTCTAGGTTTAACTAGGTCTGCTCTACTTACTGTATTGAGCACTTTATTTAGTTAGTTACGTACTCGTATCGGGTTTTTTTTTTCTTTGGGCTTTGGACCTGCATGCTGAAAGATTGTTTTCGACAGGCGTTCATGTTCTCGGCTCTTTTTCTTTTTTTATACCTTTTTTTCCTTCGATGTTGATTTGATTTTTTGCAAATCAAGAAACCGACGGTTTTCCGAAACGAGTGTAGTTACTTATACTTATAAGATTACTACTACTACTAATATATATATATATATATATATATATATATATATATATATATATATATATATATACTAACAGCATAGCCCGACACACCTTGGTATTTCTCATACAAACGAACATCCTACAATTATTAAATATTAGCAGCATGGCCCGGCGTTGCCCGTGATGATGTTGCTACATGCCATACTTCTTGCCTATCTCACACTGCGAATTTTTTCTAAGCTCTATACTAAACATTAAATCTGTTACGACAAAAGAACTAAACAAAATGAACACAAAAGGATCAGCTTTAATAAAGGACTCGTAACTGGAAAAACCGAATGAAAAAAGAATGTTAACAACAAATACTTTTTCACCCCCAACCCAGTTCTGCGGAATCAGAATCAACGTTGAGTTTAAGCAAGTGAATGAGCCAATTGGAGTAAAGTACCATGCAGATTTAAATTTTTCTATCTTGTGACGAATGCAGGTATCGATTTTTTTGCATGCTAGCATGCTGGTTAACATTCGTGTTAGTCATCTGTTGGCTCTCACGCTGGCCAATAGAATCTTCCTGCCTATTCATGGCAGCCAGCTATAGGCTCTCACTCTGGCCAGTAGAAAATAGCCGCAAACTACATGAAAACTGCCGTAGAAGCATGAAAATATCGATTATTTCCACTATCGATGGGAGTTGGGAAATGCAAACTTGAAGCATGTGCATGTAAATTTTGGTGAAAATCCGTCGAAAATAGCGACCGTGCATTCGTTACACACACAGACACATCCTGCCTTTTATAGATAGAGATATGTGAGAGAGAGGCCCCTTTCTGGCATCAATCAGCATGGTTGAGTGACTCACTGCGCCTGCTGGACTAACATTCTCGACTGTCATGACTTGGAAATGTTATATTGAATCCATTTCTAGGTTAGCTACTAAGAAAGTTGGTTCACTGCGTCGTGCTGAATCTTACATATATATATAAGTCTACATTTGTCTATGCTTTGAATATTGCTTCCAGATATGGTCTGGTGCTACTACTGTATATCTAGAGATTCTTGTCCAAGAAGAATCAGCAATATTATTGGTCCTGACATAGCGTCTCGGCTTCTGTCACTTTCCCCACCTGTGCCTTTTCTGTAAATACTTTTATGGTAATTGTTCAGATGAGCTCTTAGTTATGGTACGTAGACTTTAAGTGCAGCAATCGATGGTCTCAGTAATTTACACTTGAAATGTCTCGATGTAACCGTAAATCTATGCTAACAGTTTCTTTTCTCTCACTTCTCGCATGTGGAACTATCTTTCGGCACCATCCTTTCCAGACAACTTTGACCTTCAAAAATTTAAATGCAATGTCAATCGTTATCTGTTGTCTTCCTCATTACTCGTCTATTGTTCTCATCCCTCATAAGGTTTCTGTTTTCTAAATTCTTTCACAACTAGTAACCCTTTGTGTCTTAGTGGCCTTACTGTCCTGCTTCAGATAAATTCGATTACACACACACACACACACACACGCACGCACGCACACAAACACACACACACACACACACACACACACATATATATATATATATATGTGTGTATATATATATATATATATATATATATATATATATATATATATATAGGGTGATTTTAAAAATATTCCCTATTTAATGTATGATGGACTCTCCCGTTTAGTTATAAATTCTACAAGACGGCAGATTCCATCATATATAAAATAGGGAGTTACTTATATATATATGCGTGTATCTCATTGAAAAAGATAAGTTTTGTCTACTTGATCCTCTTGAAAATAAGTAGACAAAACTTGTCTAAATTATTTAATGAAACATGTCTTAATGAAAACATGCTGCCAAAATATACGCTCTCTCTCTCTCTCTCTCTATATATATATATATATATATATATATATATACAAGTACAGGGTTGGTACAGATAGAATAAAATTCCGATAACCAAAAACACTATCTTTAAAAGAGTGCTCAATAAAAAAAAACGACTGACAAAGTACAGCGATTAAGTTTTTTATTTAATTTTCTACTTTTCTGGACATAAATTATTTAAAAATTGTGCATTGGAAATCGCTTGGCGTTCCACGTGTAGCCCCGCGTGCTGTAGGTCGCCGGCCCCTGATATAAGCAATAATATTTTTTTAAATAATGCTACTAAGCGAAACCACCTATGCAGTAACGACCAACTAGATGAAAGAAACCGACCAATTTAAATATATCTGTAGGTAGTTAATATTAACTGCTTTCCAAAATATGCAGCCAAAGCGCTCGATATTAAATAAAGTTTATATAAAATATGAAAAATATTATGTCATCTGCACAATTTTTACCCTGGAAACATAGTTACTCAGAAAATGTCAGAAATGTTTATTTTTAATGGCGCCCACAACACGCGTATTTAATGATATGTGAACCATTCTCTTAACGAATCCAGATGTAGGCTTCATCCTAGTGCCATATTAGCCAATAGCTATGTTTTGGCGTATACACATCCCAAATGTATATCCGATATTTGATTTAATAGTTCGTTGAGTCTTGCTAGCAACAAATTTTACAGTTTCTCTTCTTGGCATAATCTACAAATCTTTTTTCCTATAGTGTAACTTTTAGGCTCAATTTTTTTTTTCAATTATGTTCCACCTTTTGGTCTCAAATTTTTCTCCTATTTAACTTTCCAAACTTATTTAGAAAGGACAGTGCTATTGCGATACTTACTGAACTTCAAAAATATCATGTGGTTATAATATTAGTGTTTAAATTGGTACTTTGTAGAACCAATAGATGTCATAGTAGGAAGTCCTGTAAATTTGATCTTTGCTTTATATATGATGCTACTAGTTAAACATTGTCCATTTAGGGGTAAATCTTCCCGTCTTCTGCAGTTCTAATTAGGTATATTAATAACTGGTTTACTGTTTAATAATTTTTGATCATGCACTTTGATAATGGTTTGCATGTTCCATATATAAAACCTCTATCGTCACAATTTTTAACTACAAACACACACACACACACACACACACAATAAAGGGGGCGCTTTGATGTCGCATAATGATTAGCAAGCTTGTCTCGATAAATCAATTACGGATGAGTAGTGAGTTCGATCCTAATTTCGGCCTTAGTACCATAATTAAGCTATGCTTTGTAAATCACTGTAGGTCTGATGAATTGGGTCGTTTTTGCGATTCCAATGGAATAAATTATGACCATGGAATATTAGTGTTTAAGTCTTTTTATTATATATATATATATATATATATATATATTGTGTGTATTTAGGCAGCATTTTTTCATTAATACATGTCTCATTAAATAATATAGATATGAAAAAAAACTTGCATAAAATATATAGACAACGCTTATCTATATTATTTAATGAGACATGTATTAATATATATATATATATATATATATATATATAATGGTCTGATGATCATGTCAGTCATGCAGTGTTGATTTTTATGTTCACACTGTTTCTCTGCCAGAAATTCTAATGCCTCCAAAACGAAACTGCTCTCATTTACCCACCATAGAGAAACGTCCCTGCCTCCTTCGTGAGAGCGCCTCACTGCGCTTTCTTGGTCTCACGTTTTCCTCTGACCTGAGGTGGAACAACTACATTGAATCAATAGCTGCATCTACCGCAAGGAAAACTGGTTCTCTGTGTCGCGGCAGAAGGGTTTTTACTCGTCTGAGTCCATTCTTCACACGTACAAATCAACCATTCGTCCGTGCATTGAATACTGTCGCCATATATGGTCTGATGCCCCCGCTGTTCATCTCGAGGTTCTCGACAAAATCCAAAGACGGATATGCAATGTGATCGGTCCTGATCTGGCATCTCGACACTTTCTCAGTCCCTTTCTCACAGACGTGATGTGGCTTCGCTCTGTCTAAACTACAAATATATTCATGGCAACAACTCTGACGAGATATTTTTAGTGGTGTCTCGACTGCATGAATGTAAGCATACTACTAGGTTAGCGCCTCAGTCCCACTCTCTTACTGCCGGAGCAATTAAATGTAACGGCCTCTTTTACTCCAACAGCTTCTTCTCTCGCACTTCCCGACAGTGGAAATCCCTTCCTCTTGTTTGGTTCCCTGATAACTATAATCTTCAAAGATTTAAATGTAATTTCAATCGACATCTTCTGATGCCTTGATCATCGTTCTTCTTTTTATCCTTTCCGCATTCGTCCTTTTTTTCTCTTACTTTCACTCTCTGTAACCTCTTGCGTGCTAGTGGCACTCCCGCCTTTCTTGGGGTGAAATGCTTAATATATATATATATATATATATATATATATATATATATATATATATATATATATATATATATATATCTATATACATATATATATATATATATATATATATATTCTCTTACTTTCACTCTCTGTAACCTCTTGCGTGCTAGTGGCACTCCAACCTTTCTTGGGGTGAAATGCATATATATATATATATATATATATATTCTCTTACTTTCACTCTCTGTAACCTCTTGCGTGCTAGTGGCACTCCAACCTTTCTTGGGGTGAAATGCATAATATATATATATATATATATATATATATATATATATATATATATATATATATATATATATATATATATAGTGTCCTCTTTTCCTTTGGTCATTGTTAATTTCAAACAGTATAATGATAAACCGTGCTTTCTAGCCTTGAATTGCAAAAGTTTTAAGAAAATGCTTAAAAGCCGTGAAGGAGACTTTCCATAGAAGTCCAGGTAATTCATAGATAATAATGAAAAGGAAGCTGTCGAGGTTAATGATCGCCTACATCCTGAAGGGCGATCGTCTGTAAAACAAAAGGCTATAAATGTATTACATTGTAGTAACATTATTTGTCTTTACAAGTACAAATATTACTATCTCACCTGAGATGATGATGAAAGGCAGAAGTATCTCTTAAATGCAGTCACAGTCCACACCCTCCTACATCCTATTCGTGACCGTTATTTCTGGGAGGCTTCGTTATGTTGTTCCGCATAAAAATCTCACTCTTAGCCAGTTTTTAACATAAAGAAAATGCTATTTTCATAGAGAACTGGTTTCGTTTCTAATCGATCAGAATTAAATTTATCAGATATTTCCTCGCTGCAACAGAAGTCTTTGGAGAGGTTTTACAAGAATATTTGTGATGTGGGTTCGGATTAAAAATAGTTAACCAGCCCCAGAGTGGTTCGTAGAAGTGATTCTGCACGCCCACGCAATTGCATTACATTTCGTATCATAGCAGACAGCATCGTCTCTTGGAGTTTATACCATTCCCTCTTTCATAGAACGGGTCAATATTTACACGCACGCGGAGATAGGAAAAGAAAGAAGGAAAGAAAGAAAGAAAGAAAGAAAGAAAGAAAGAAAGAAAGAAAGACGGGTTTAATGCATTTATTAAGTACAGTATACTATTTCCTTGTGCTTCTCACTTTTTATATATTCTTTATCTATCTATCTAGCTATTTAATTATGTTTCTATCTATATCTCAATCATAGTTTGTTCGTATTTATCTATCTATCTATCTATCTACTCTATACGTAATTCTGTCAATTTATCTCAATATGTTTATATGTTTCTATCAAAATATGTATCGTAGTCTGTTCCTATCTATCTATCTATTTATCTCAAGGTGTTTATATCTTTCTATCTATCTGTATATCAATCGTAGTCTGTTCTTATCTATCTATCTATCAGTTTTCTGTCTGACTGTCTATCCATCTATCTGTCTATCCATCTCATTCTATCTCAGATTATGCAGATCAATATACTTGTATGCCTGTCTCTCTCACTCTTGTTCTTTCTATCTATCTATCTATCTATGTATCTATCTATCTATCTATGTATCTATCTATCTATCTATCTATGCCGCTTAGTCTATCTCAGATGATTCATATCAATATGCTTGTACATCTATCTTTCCCCCTCTTGTTCTTTCTATCTATCTATCTATCTATCTATCTATCTATCTATCTATCTATCTATCTCAATATGCTTGTATGTCTGTCTCTCTCCCTCTTGTTCTATCTATCTATCTATCTATCTCAATATACTTGTATGTCTGTCTCTCTCCCTCTTGTTCTATCTATCTATCTATCTATCTATCTATCTATCTATCTATCTATCTATCTATCTCAATATACTTGTATGTCTGTCTCTCTCCCTCTTGTTCTATCTATCTATCTATCTATCTATCTATCTATCTCAATATACTTGTATGTCTGTCTCTCTCCCTCTTGTTCTATCTATCTATCTATCTCAATATACTGGTATGTCTGTCTCTCTCCCTCTTGTTCTATCTATCTATCTATCTATCTATCTATCTATCTATCTATCTATCTATCTATCTATCTCAATATGCTTGTATGTCTGTCTCTCTCCCTCTTGTTCTATCTATCTATCTATCTATCTATCTATCTATCTATCTATCTATCTATCTATCTATCTCAATATACTTGTATGTCTGTCTCTCTCCCTCTTGTTCTATCTATCTATCTATCTATCTATCTCAATATACTTGTATGTCTGTCTCTCTCCCTCTTGTTCTATCTATCTATCTATCTCAATATACTGGTATGTCTGTCTCTCTCCCTCTTGTTCTATCTATCTATCTATCTATCTATCTATCTATCTATCTATCTCAATATACTTGTTTGTCTGTCTCTCTCCCTCTTGTTCTATCTATCTATCTATCTATCTATCTCAATATACTGGTATGTCTGTCTCTCTCCCTCTTGTTCTATCTATCTATCTATCTATCTATCTCAATCTTTCCATATCTATTTATGTATGTACATATGTGTTATTTCAAAATGAATATTTTACTTGAGGATTTCTCATATAATTGAAGGGATATTTTCTTATTCGATCGTTCAGGTTTCTCCCCCCCTCTCTCTCTCTCTCTCTCTCTCTCTCTCTCTCTCTCTCTCTCTCCTTAAATTTGGTCTTTGGAGATACTTTAGTTATAGCCTCTAAAATCTGACCCCTTTTCCCTTAATTTATGCAGCTCGCCCCCACACCACTCATCGATTTTTTAAACTAAATCATAATCAGTAGTTAGCTTATCATTACTCTCTAACGAAAGCAATCTCCAAGATGTCTTTCGATTCTTTATCCTTATTACGATTGAAGAAAATACTAGAAATTTCTAAGTAGATAGATTTACAAATCGGCAATCCAATAAATACTTGGAAGAATATATTACTATTGGCTGTTAACGGCCAAACCGTTTTTTTCTTTGCATGCACTTCAGTTATCGACTTGAAAGAACCGAAGAATATTTTTTACTACCTGAGCCACGGTCCCTACCCTCATCAATAACAAAGAAAATCTAACGGATTTTAAGTGGTGATCTTTTCCGTTGAAAGACAGTCACAATGCAACATCGCATATGTGTTTATTTATGCAAGGCTTTGCCTGGCATACCTAACGTTTGCCAGAGTTTGATGAATTTTGTTTACGTTGTCCACGTTTGTGCCTGCGAAGCACTTCTTTATGTGGTGTGTCTCCTCGGGACGTAGGCGATCATGGATTTCCACAACTTCCTGTCCCGCTTTTCTACGCGATTTTATGCCGTTTGAGTCTCTTTGTGCGCATCAACGTGGAGTCAACTAGATAATTTATATATTCATCCCATTCCAATTTATGTTACGTTTTTAAATGATTTAAAAATACTCTGTCACGCAAATATATTTGGGTTGGAACAAAAATTTGTAACCATTTTCAATATGTGACGTTTGGACACATGATTTCATTTCACACGTGAGTGATATTTATGACCTGTCTATATTTCTGAGATGAGGTATTATGTACACTATTTACATTATTCGGACTATTGTCATCATCTTTGTCGCCATATTTATTACAACGTTTCGGCCGTTGTACGCTCCGACACGTGGAACTAGAACAGTCTACCCCAGTGAGAGAAATAAAGGGTTCAGTTCGACATTCCAACCACCTGAAGCAGGCCGGATCGTACAACGACCGAAACGTTGTAATAAATATGGCGACAAAGATGAGGACAATATTCCGAATAATGTAAATAGTGAAATTTATGACATATATGAGATATACAGATTCTGGAAGGTAACCTTTCAAGGTGTCTTTCTCTACGGTTTCTTTTAAATGGTATCGAAAGTCAATATCTTATTTTATTTTTATTTTTGGGTTCTATTCATTTTAATTGTTGCTGCTGTTGATAGTCCCCAAGTGTTGTGGATTCTGTTATTTGGTACAGTTCTTTGTCAGGAAAATAGGTTTGTCAAGTCCACTAACTGTTATCGCTCTTTCCAGTATTGATGGACGATTCCTTCTTAACCTTTTGCTTGAAGTTGTGTGGAATGTCAACATCGTGATTATATCATTATTTTCTCTTCCAGTTACATGTGCTATCCATTTTAGTTGTTGCTGTTGCTGTAAACCTTCAGTTGACGCGATTTCTGTGATTACATAGCGCCAAGCCTATAAAATTTAACGGATAGACATCTTTAATAACTACAGGCTTCATTCGTTTGAAGTCATTTTAAATCATTGATCCGAGAAAACGGTTTTATATACAGCTAATACTTTAGGCAACTCTCAACGCGTTGGACATCATACACAACATTCATATGGGTATTTTTCAGTGTGTCCACGTCGCTACGGAATGTGACACAAGGTCGATGTTTAAAGAGGGTTTACCGGCAATACCGTGGAAAATTTGCCCAAGCCCCCTCGGCAGTTCCCCTTTTGGGTACGCCCCAGACGCCGGGCAATAAATCCAGACCCCTCCCAAAGGAGAGGTACTGCCAGGGGGAAGGTTCCCTGGGGCTTGGGCTTAATATTTTTTAACTTTCCCGACTCCGAAAGGACCGCAGAAAGATCCTTATGAGAAGCTCGACTTGACAAGGCTATTTAAGAACATTTTTTTTGGTTGATGTTTTGGTGGTGTAGCAATTTGTGGTGTGAGACAAAACTACTACTATCCCATGTTCAATTACCTTATCACCTATACTAAATTTGTTATGACTTATATACGGAGGTATTTGAAGTGTTTAGTAGATACTATTAATGGATTCATATTTGACATTTAATAAAGATATACCTGTTGACAATGACTTAAGCCTGTAAAACCGCAAAATGAATAACTAAACATTCACTTCACAATGCCTCTTACTCCATTAGATTTCAAAAAGGGTTATAATATGACAGCCTCAAATAGCACCGAACATGAAAATAACTGTAAACAATGCTTATATGTAACTATGTTTTCGTAAAAGGTTGCACCTTTAAAAGAAGAAACTGTAAATTTAATTTGCACATTAAAAGGAATCTGACAGATGTTTGTATTATTAATAATAATAATAATAATAATAATAATAATAATAATAATAATAATAATACAACGAATTACGTGAAATTACGAGAATTTAACATGTTTTAAGCCAACAGAACTTCTGCCAAGAAGGGTACAACTGATAACTAGAGCTATAATATTTAATAAATCAATAAAAGTCAAACTGGCCAACTCCAGAATTTTTTCGAACATCTCGTCCTGAAGAGCGTTTTGAAGCGAAACTCTGGAGTCGCACAATTAATCAGCAATATTGGCTCTTCGTGCCCTCACAAAAAAACGGAGTTTCAAAAGGACAATTTTCCCCATAATACCGCTATTATTTTAACTACCTTCACTCTTCGGCAATGTCCTTTTTTTTTTAAAGCGATTATTAAAATTGTAATAAAACCTAAACATATGATGAAAGTGAATTTATACATATTTTTGTTTTGTTTTTGAGAACTTACAACAGAAATATTAAACACTATTTTTATTAGATTTTTTATTTTTAAGAATAATTTTAAATCTATAACATTTTAAAAACTAATACAATTGTATTAAAACTAATGCAATGCAATAATTATCATTTACCAATTTATAAAGAAATAGATATGAAAACGATGTTTTATCCACAAATTTATAAACGCTTACTAAATTAATAAAATATGTGAACTAACTATAACGAAATCCTTATTATTTACCATTTTATAAAGTTCGAATCGATTGGCAATTAATCGATGTTTTGACAGCCATTGCAATAATCAATATAATAAATAATGTACATAAATAATTTAATAAAAAAATAGTATTTTTGTCAATTCTGAAGAACAAAGAAAATGCATAAATTCGCTTTCATATGTTTAGGTCTTATTAATATTCTAATCATCACTTTTAAAATCAGTAAACATTGCTGAGAAGTGAAGGTAGTTAAAATATTAACGGTGTTAAGGGAAAACCCGCCATTTTGACATTCCGTATTTTTGAGTGCACGAAGGTTAAAGATTGCCGATTAGTCAAATTTACTTTTATTGATTCATTGATATTGGTAATATAAAGTTACTCGTTTTTACAACATCAATGACTGATTCTTCAGAATGCATGCATTAAAAAATAATAAACTACTAAAATTTCCTAAGACCCAACCAATATAAAAATGTTAAAGTAACGCGGCCACATCAATCAGAACTAGTAAAAAACAAAATTGTATGTTTACTTCATGTTCAAAATTTATTCCTCTTCCAGGTTTTATCGCATATAAAGCTCAACTTGAAAGGATCCTGAAAGCAAAGATTTCTTTCTTCTAGGTTAATGGCACAGATCTTGTATTGAATACCAATTTTTCCCTGGTTCTATTATGTTCTTTTTATTTTTTTATTTTTTTTTTAATGCGCCACGTGTATTGCGTTGTAAAATGTTTTGGAAAATAAACACAAAAGTAGAAATCTTTCTGTTACACATGACTGTACGTAGATAAATCAATAACTCCAGAGTCTTATAATTAAAAATGAAACAATTATTTTCCGCAAGAAATATTCTTTAAATATAATAAGGCTAAGACCAAAAAAGACAACATTTTTATGATAAAATAACTGGATTGTCGCTGTAATTCTGGTTTATTTTTAACGCGCAAATCCTGCTCTGAAAAAGTATTGGGTATGACGATAAACTACATCCAGCAGCAAGGCCTCTGATCGGCAGGTTTCGAGGAGCGTGGAACCACCTCTTGATTGCTGTTTTTCCAAGGTCCTCCATGACACGGGCTGGTAGCGCCTGTTAGGGTCCTATCTATGGGCAAATAGTTAACCCCAAAACTGGGGTCAAACCACTATGAAAGTATAAAAATGGATTTTTATAGTGAAAATTACCAGCAACACATTTCTGAAAAAAAAATTACCAGCAATACATCTTTGAAAAAAAATTACCAACAATACATTTTTGAAAAAAGAAATAAATATTACCAACAATACATTTTAAAAAATCGACTCGACAAAATTCCTCTTTACAAAAACTACGTCAATGAAACCTAATCTCCTACAAATAATACATATTCTATTCATACGAACCTATCTTAAAAATCGTGTCGGCATTAAATAACCCATTGAGGTTGATATCCCGTAAAACAAAATAAACCAAACTAAACAAAACCTGCCCTGAAACTAAATACAAAGTGGCAAATATTTGTGCGACGGCAGTAGAGAATAAACCTTCCCATCAATAACCCATATTTTTTCTTACCTTATTGCAGAGAAAAATAACATCTAACGTGAAAGTGCGTATAAAACAGAGAGATATCACTGAATACTTCCACGAGGAAAAAATGTATCCATTACGCTTGCTTAATGTTTATGGCGACGAAACAATGGATGTGAGTACAGTTAGGTGGTGGGTAATGCTCTTGTTGTTATTGAGAATGTGGAAAAACAGTGGTTGAAAACTTGCTCCTTATATATATATATATATATATATATATATATATATATATATATATATTATTATTATTATTATTATTATTAAATTATATGACTGGAATGGAACGGTGTGTAAGCTAAGGATGTGTCTTCTCATCGGAGACAATTATGAGAGAATTAGAAGTCCTACCAGGATTTATTTTTTTGACGGCCACAATATTAACAACATAAGATATGCAGATTACACAGTGTAGATAGCAGACAAAGAAAGGAAGCTACAAAACTCCTACAGAAAGTAGTGAAGGAAAGCGATAAGAAAGGACGAAACATCAAATGCGAGAAGATGGCATGCATGGTTGTTAGCAAAAGGAACAGAGCCCAACAGGCAAATTACAAATTGGGGATACCAAAATAAAACAAATACGAGGGTCATTCAATAAATAAGGTGAATTTTTCGGTATAAGGACTTCTAATACAGATAGAAGCTTACTTTTTTTTTCAACGTAGTCTCCCAGCACTGTCACACACTTTTCCCATCTGTGCACAAGCTTCCGTATTCCCTCAGCGTAAAAATCTTTGGACTGATGTCTCAGCCAGTCGCTCACAACACTTTTGACTTCATCGTCACTTTTAAACTTCGTGCCTCTCGTGAACGCTTTCAAGGGACCCAACAGGTGAAAGTCTGAAGGGGCAAGGTCTGGGCTGTAAGGGGATGAGGGAGCAGTTCCCAGCCCAGCTCGTTGATGGTCTGCACCGTTTGGGCTGCTGTGCTGTTTGTGCTCTGCAGTAAGCATCTTTGGCACCCAACGGCAGCTGACCTAGTGTGCTGTCCCAACAGATAAGCTCAAAGTCCTTGCAATGTCACCCACTGTCACCCTTCTGTCAGACTCAATGAGGTCATTGACTGATTCAATCACCTCAGGAGACCTCACGTCTGTAGGCCTCTCAGGCCTGTCTTCAGCCTCAACACTGCTCCGTCCTTCTTTAAACAATTTAGCCCACTTGTAGACATTTTTTTGGCTGAAACATGTGGCACCATACACAGTTGACATTCTCCTATGAATTTCAATTGGTTTGCACCCTTCAGCAACCAAAAACTTGATAACTGACCGCTGTTCAATCCTGGAGCATGCTTCTTGGTCGGCCATCTTTGTTAATCGCCAAAACTCTCAAAGTTTTTTTTTAATCTGCAAAAGAAATTAAATCCATGTGAAAAAGAAGTAAAACAAAAAAAAATTTTAAAAAGTAAGTTTCTATCTGTATTAGAAGTCCTTTTGCCGAAAAATTCACCTTATTTATTGAATGACCCTCGTACAAAAATTTAAATGTCTGGGAAGTGTTTTTACAGAGGACGGAAAGTGCGCTCCTGCAAAACAAAGGCGCATTGGGATAGCCAAAGATGCCTCCCAAAAGCTAAGCAGAGTATTAAGAAATAGAGAAATTTCGTTAGAAACAAAGAAATGAGTACAGAACTGTTACATGATATCAGTCTTCCTCTATGGCAGTGGATGCTGGACAATCTCCTCAAAGATGAAGAAGAGACTTGAAGCAATAGAAATGTGGTTCTACAGAAGGATGCTGAGGATACCGTGGACCGAACATGTGAGCAACGATGAGGTTTTAGAGAAAATAGAAACAAAAAGTAATTTTATACTTAACATCAGGAAGAGACAGTTGAAAATTGTATGGCACGTACAGAGGAAAGAGGGCTTGGAAAATCTGATACTCACTGGACAGATTGAAGGCAAGAGGGACAGAGGAAAACAAAGCATAACATACTTAGTGAGCTTAAGTAAATGGATGACGTAACAAGATTTAGGAGAGATAATAAAAAGATAAAATTTATTAAGAGCTACAAAGGACAGGAAATTGTGGAGAGTGATGATCGCCTACGCTCTGAAGGGACACGGCACGTAGAAGAAAATATTTTGCAGTATAATATTTTTCTAAGACGTAAAATGTAATATAATTTATGCAAAAAATATAACTATTAGTTACTTAACATTATCTGGAACAAGGTCACGGGAATGGCGTTTCAATGGCGGCCTTTCAACACGCCATTGTATCATTTTTTTTTTTTTAATGCCATGTTCCTTCAGCACATAAAATTTCTGGCTGCCGTTTCTTTATTATCCATGAACTGGCATGGCTTCTTAGAGTATATAGGAAATATTGTCCAGTTATTTTCTTAAATATCATGTCCCTTTGGGGCGTAAGCGATAATGGCTTTCCACAGCTTCCTTTTCTTTATTATCTGTGAATTACAATGACTCCATGAAAAAATAGTAGTTTCCCATTGCCTTCTACACCGTTTAGAATTAAGAGCTTCCTCGCTTCAGTATGTAGGCGATCATAGCTCTCCACAGCTTCCTTGTGATTTACAATGACTCCATGAAGAATTAATAGTTTCCCATTGCTTTCTACGCGTTTTAGAATTAAGAACTGTTTTTCTCGCTTCTGTATGTAAGCAATCATGACTCTCCACAGCTTCCTTTTCTTTATTATCTTAGAATTGTAATGACCTCATGAAAAAATAGTAATTTCCCATTGCTTTCTACGCGTTTTAGAATTAAGAAATGTCTTTCTCGCTTTAGCATGTAGGCGATAAAAGCTCTCCACAGCTTCCTTTCCTTTATTATCTGAGAATTGCCATGAATTCTTGGGAAATTTAGTAAAGTGCTTACCTTCCCCACAGTTTTGAATTCAGACATCCTTAACCAAGACTAGATGCCATCCAAAGTTCGAAAGTCTATTCTATCCTGTTATTTAATCTATAGCTGGTGGGATTAAAAAGCATTGACTCCTTTCCTCAATAGCATTTGTGCGATAGTAACTAAAACAGACTAGGCTAGAATTTCGCTTTCCATGCCAATAACTCCATCAGTGGCTTAATCATATTAGGAGATATTAAATATTTACAAAGTGTCACTTTCAATTTATCTAGTAAACTATAGTAGATTTTTTAATAGTACATTTCTGCCAACTTGTTGCCCTCGTGTCAAACAACGATCTTCAAACATTGAAATGTAATGTTAATCATCGGTCATCTGTCTCCATGCATCCTGTTCTTTCATTGCCATCTATGTGCTTCTTTCACTCTCTTGCTTGGAGTGAACGGATAAACAATAACAATACACCACTTGTGGGTCATTTCGTGAGGGTAGATTAAGCCTGCAAGATATCACACCACGGTAGGCACTCAGGTCAAATAGATTTAGGAACAACTAAAATTCCTGATATTTTTCAGTGCTTAAACAAACGCTACACGGATATTGACATCTGTTTTAAGTCGGTTCTATGTTTCTTTCTCTCTCCCCATGTTTCGAGTTGTAAAGATTATCGCCGACCTCCTGCTGCAGTTTGTCTTTATCAACAGTGAAGAGCCTGGTTTCTGTTTTTCTCTTCATAGAAACCTGAACTATATATATATATATATATATATATATATAGAGAGAGAGAGAGAGAGAGATAGATAGATAGATAGACAGCAATCCTTCTTTTATGCAAGTTTCATTAAAAACGACAGACAAGGTACTACGGTTAAGTTTTTTATTTAATTTTTCTTGTGTACGAACAAGAGCTTTCTTTACTGGACAAAGGGTGTGTAAGAACTGCCTGTCGTTTTTAATGAAACTTGCATATATATATATATATATATATATATATATATATATATATATATATATATATATATACATATATATATATATATATATATATATATATATATATATATATATATATATATGCACAACTAAATTTACATTTTATGACCATAATGGCAATATCTACACCCAAACTAATGACGTTAGTATGGGAAATCCACTCGGTCCATGCTTTTCCAACTATTATATGTCCCACGTAGAAAATACGATATTTACACAAGTCCCTAAACCGAAAATATATGTTCGCTACGTAGATGATATTTTTATTTTAGCAAACATTAAAGAAATAGACACACTTAAGACCACATTTGAGAAAAACTCCGTCCTTAACTTTACTTATGAACTCAGCCAAAAAAACAAACTTCCATTCTTAGATGTTCTCGTTGAATACAGCAATAACACTTTCATTACATCATTATACAAAAAAAACACCAGCAAAAACTCCTGCCACCTTAACTATAAAAGCGAATGTCCACTTAGGTACAAAATAGCCGTAATAAAAAAACTTTCTAAAAAGAGCACACCAGAATTCATCCTCTCGAATACTCTTCCTCAAAGAACTTAATAACGTTAAACAAACACTAATCAACAACGGCTTCCCTAACCACCTTATAGACCACCAAATTAGACTATTTCTACCTAAAGTAAGTAATAACGATAGTGAACACACAGTCAAAAATCACATACACATTTATTACAAACAAGATGAATCCTCACTAAGACACATTATAAAGAAATATACTCCCCCAAGTGACCCGAATAAAAAAATCAAATTAATTATCTACTATAAAAAAAAAATTTAAGACAGCTAACCTTACCCTCAGAAATAACAACACACCAGCTAAGTCAAAACTACAAAGAATGAACATTATCTATGAGTTCAAATGCCCCTTAAAGAACTGTGTTCCTGATGAAACCGGACTCATGAACAATTAGATCGGTTACACAACTACATGCTTATCCAGACGTCTTACGTTACACCTATCCGACCACAGCTCCATTAGAACGCATTTAAACACGCACACAAATTTACCAGACTCCATTAGAAACATACTAATAGAAAACACAAATATATTAACTGCATCCATCTGCAAAAAAAGATTTAAAATAATGGAGGGTTTAATAATAAAAAAGAAAAAGCCAACTCTTAACAATATTAACTACGAACAAAGCCACAATGTGCTAACCGTATTCGGAAATTAAAAACATCTCTACTACACACTAAGACATACACATAATGCACACACTCAATTAAGCAGAAAAATCGAATCATCTTTGATAATGGCTAAAGGTATAGCCGAAAGCGCTCGGAAATATAAAACATTTGGACAGTTCCTACAAACCCTTTGTCCTGTAAAGAAAGCTCTTGTTCGAACACAAGAAAAATTAAATAAAAAGCTCAATCGTAGTACCTTGTCAGTCGTTTTTAATGAAACATGCATATATATATATATATATATATATATATATATATATATATATATATATATATATATATGCATAAGATGATGTCTATCTATCTATATTATCCCAATATGTTCATATCTATCTATCCTCCGTCTATCTGTCTGTCTGTCTGTCTATATAAATTCATTCATATCTATCTCAGCCTGCTCATTAACTATCTATCTTAATGCGTTCATATCTCTATCCCTCTCTCTATATATATATATCAATGCATTCGTATCTATCTATGTATCTCAATGAGTTCATATCTATCTACCTAGCTACCTACCTTTCATATGTATCTATCTATTTATTTATATTATCTCAATATGTTCATATCTCTCTGTCTATCGCAATTTGTTCATATCTATCTATCTGAATATATTCATATCTTTCTATCTATTGATCTATCTCAGTCTGCTCATTATCTATCTATCTAGCTAGCTAGCTATCTCAATACATTCATATCTATTTGTGTATCTATATATCTATCTATCTCTATATATCAATGGTTTAGGTAGAAACGAACGAATTTAGATAGATATAAACACATCGATATATATATATATATATATATATATATATATATATATATATATATATATATGTAGATAGATAGATAGAAAGATAGATAGATAGATAGATAGATAGATAGATAGATAGATAGATAGATAGATAGATAGATAATGAACGAATTGCCATAGGTATGTATGCAGACAGTGAGTGCGGTGATAACGTGGCATCAGTAGAGGATAGTTTCCTTTTCTGAAGTCAACGGATAGGGCGTTGGCGTCCACCGATGGAATCAACGGCCACCTGTCCATGAAACAAGCGACCCGGTGGAGCATGGGCTCGCCAGGTCTAGTTGCCCAAGACAGTCTACTCGTGACTGAATATCTCTCCGAGATATCTTTGACCCAGGTATGTGGAGTGTACTGATCATATGCTCAGTTACACAGCGACATTAAAACACCTGATGATTATGACTTTTACAAATGTTTGCTCGCCTTGAAACGCGTTAAACACCAGTAATTTATTATACTACGTGTTTTGTTAGGCGTTAACCATCTGTATTATACTACATATCAATTATACTACGTGTTTTGTTAGGCGTTAACGATCTGTATTATACTACATATCAGTTATACTACGTGTTTTGTTAGGCGTTAACGATCTGTATTATACTACATATCAGTTATACTACGTGTTTTGTTAGGCGTTAACGATCTGTATTATACTACATATTAATTATACTACGTGTTTTGTTAGGCGTTAACCATCTGTATTATATTACATATTAATTATACTACGTGTTTTGTTAGGCGTTAACGATCTGTATTATTATTGTTGTTGTTATTATTATTATTATTGAATGAGCAACACCCCCAGGAAAATTGGTACACTTATGCAAAGCCCGATATACACATTATGACACAATTATTATTATTATTATTATTATTATTATTATTATTATTATTATTATTATTATTATATAAAAAATATTCAAGACATTTTTAGTTCTGTATATAAATATTTGTTGCAAAATAATAAAATATTCTTATATTTTCGTTGATAAAATCCATCATATGTAGAAACGCGTCAGCAAAGATAATTCTTTCCTTTTCTATTTATTCACACACACGCGCGAGCGAACACACACAGACACACAGACACACACACACACATATACATATATATATATATATATATATATATATATATATATATATATATATATATATATATATATATACACACATAGTAAAGGTAATAAATCCGTTGGTATATAATCCAATAAAGCTTTCGTCGGTTGAAATAAGTCTATTTCCCATATGAGGTAATTTGGGATTATATATATATATATATATATATATATGTGTGTGTGTGTGTGTGTGTGTGTGTGTGTGTGTGTGTGTGTGTGTGTGTGTATATATATATGTATGTATATTTATTTTAAGATATTAAATCAACATGTAGAATAACGCTACACAAATGCAATCATGTTCCAATGTGTATTAACACATTTCATCAGGCGTTAGTCAATGGAGTTATTCTACATGCTGATGTAATATCATAAAATGAAGAATACGGCTCTACTATTTATTGTATTGTCCTATTTTAAATTAATGCTACGAACGTCGGAATTTATATTCGATTCGTTCTCATTTCATATATATATATATATATATATATATATATATATATATATAATCTTTTTGCGACATTCTTAAAAGCCAATTTTTTGGTTATTTTTGGATTGTTCTATGATCACTTTCGAAGTTTCTATCATTGTCTTTCCATCACTCGATCGATCTATAATATCTCGTTTCTCTTTTGGTATTTCTGTCTTTCTTATGACGCAAACCACTCCTTATATATCTGACATAAGTTAATAGATAAAGAAATTTTCAAAAGACATATCTCCCCGATTTCGAGTTTCGCAGTTTCTTCCTTTATTAATTAATGTTGCTCCACTTGTATTTTGTTCATATTCAGCACCTTATTTACAACAATCTACTCGTCTTTAAACTCCACTAATTTATTGGACTACGTGTTTTGTTACGCGTTAACGGTCTGTGTTATTATTATAGCTGATATTAAATAAATAATAATTATCAATAATTATACTATTATCTTTATTTATATGAACGACACCCGAGTTGCATAATAAAATCTCACACCACTTTTAAAGTTAAAATCAAGTTTCGCTGATAGATAATATATTTGTTATATACGACACATAAAAAAAATTATTATATATGCTGCATAAAAAAGCTATTCATTGACTCAAAAAAATTGTTGTTCTACGTTATTCATACTGAGCACTTTGTTTGCAAAAGTTTGCTCGCCTTTAAACCGTTAAACTTCAGTAATGTAATTTTGCAAACCAATCGATGAAATTTGAATACGCAGATTTGTTTGGAAAAATACTTTGACAAAATCCCTACTTCATGGTTTAATAATTTCTTTAATTTAATTTTATAGGACTTCATGGTAAACATTTTTTTTCCTTTTTAAAACAGCGAACAATAAATTCTTAGGGTTTCTTACTTTTGAATATGCAACATACAACTGGCCATGCGTAATTATTTCTTTCTGGAGCCAAATTACAACATCTTGAACCGTTTGTCCTTGTGATTTGTCTATAATGCGCGCAAACGCAGGGCCAACTGGAAACTGGATTCTTCTATATATAAAAACTTAAAGATATGCAGAAAACAATATTGCATTTTTATTAAATAAGTATTTCTTTTAATCATTAAATTGTTTTTAAAATAGTGGGAGTATTTTGTATATTAGGTTGGTGCAAAAATAATGTCGTTTTCTCACATGAAGTTGAACGTCAAAAAACGACATTCTTTTTGCACCAACCTAATAATAAAACTTAATTTTTCCAAAAAAATGAATGAAAATTTATTGTACTAAGCTATGCACCCGAGTAAAACCAACTGTACTTTGTATCCCCTGACCTGTTTGCACTTCTCCCCAAAATTTGGTTTCGATCGGTCAATGTATGGCTAATTTAGAGGGTGTGACGGACGGATGGACGGACGGACGGACGGACGGTCTAACAGAAGTCACAGAATTTTATATATAGATTACATGTTTTGTCAGGCGTTAACGATCTGGGTTGTTATTATTATTATTATTGTTTTTATTTTCTTTGATATCTGGCGTTTTACACATTTCTTTCCGGGTCCCGCCCAGGGACCTAACGTTAGAAATGGTATGACACTTTCCACTGCAAAAAAAAGAAATATATATATATTACATAGATAAAGCCCTTCGTAAAGTGTGGGCTGTACTTGTGAGAATAATTTTTTGTATCTCTTTGAGGCATGGACTTCCAGGGATCCCTTCAATTAGTCTACTGGAATCTTTTCCAACCAATTTAGGATTGGTTGGAAAAGATTCCAACTATAACAGGGATTGTTGATGTTCCCATGTGCCACATTTTTGAGATTTCTATTTCAAGGTCCTTGTATTTTGACAGCTATTCGAATATCTTCAAAGATACATTGCAGTCTGCAGGGACTGCCATATCAATAAGGAAGCATTTATTATTATTATTATTATTATTATTATTATTATTATAAATTGTTTTTATATATGTTGTATGTATATATTTTTTATTTCTCTCTATATTTTCTTTTTATTTATATTCCAGAAGCAATAAAACTTGAAATAATTTCGCGATAGTCGACGAAAATTCGAATCAGAAAGTAAAATATTGCGCCATTATTGAATTTCTGACTCTGGAACATATTATGTCGCAGGAAATCGGTGATTGCATACAAAATTTCTTCTATGACAAATGCCCTTCGTATGCAAAGGTCAGACGTTGAACTGCTGAGTGGCGTCAATGGAAGAGATCCCTTGAAGACGAAATACAGCCAGGATGGTACTTAAAAACAAATTGTGTTGAAAACGTATGTGTTGAAAAGAAATAATAAAAGTATTCAATAATAAAATAAAAATATTCTTCTGTTGCTGTCATGTCAAAAAGAACGTGAAGCTCCAAACATTTGGAACGCTCATCGTATCTTTCAATTCAAGCAGTGTGTTAGATTGGGATGACCAAGAACACACTCCAAAAGCTGAGCAGAGTATTGCGAGACTGGAGAATTTCTTTGGTAACAAAGAAAAGAATACTGAACTGTTACGTGACATCTGTCCTTCTTTACGGCAGCGAATGTTGGAAGATTTCCTCAAAGATGAAGAAGAGACTCGAGGTGACGGAGATGTGGTTCTACAGAAGGATGCTAAGGATATCAAGGACCGAGCATGTGGGCAACAATGATGTCTTTCAAAACCTAAGCAAAGTATTAAGAAACAATAGAATCTCGTTAGAAACAAAGAAAAGAGAGCTGAACTGCTATGTAATATCAATCCTCCTATATGGCAGTGGAAGCTGAACAATTTCCTCACAGGTGAAAAAGAGATTTGCGGTGTCGTTCTACAGAAGGATGCTGAGAATAGCATGGACGGAACATGGAAGCAACGATACAGTTTGAAAGAGAATGGAAACAAAAAGGAACACCTGCGCATCGAATTAGAAATAAAAAGTTGAAATTTCTAGGAAAGAGAATGAGGAAAGAAGGCATGGAAAATTTTACACTCACAGGACATATTGAATACAATTGTGAAACAGAGGGTAACCTATCTAACGCACTTGTGCAAAGGAATAGCCGAACAGGCAATGGGTGTGTTAGTAAAATGCCAAACATTGATAAGAGCTACAAAGGATAGGAAGTTGTGGAGAGCTATGATCTTCCAGGTTCTGCAGAGACACAGTGTATCGATGAAGATGAAGATATATCACATTGTGGCTATAAGTAATTACTAACGCCAGTGTGCACCTAAAGAGGATGAACTTGCGTATTCACCACTGAACTTGTGAAAGAAAGGTTCAAAATATGGTTTATACACACACACACACACACACACACACACACACACACACACACACACACACACACACATATATATATATATATATATATATATATATATATATATATATATACTGAAACATGTATATGAGTTAAGAAAAAACATTTTGCATATAGACATGAACAGGTGAAAATCTGGTGAAAAATATTATTTATACATACATACACGCACACCCACAGGCATATATATATATATATATATATATATATATATATATATATATATATATATATATATATATATATATATATATATAAAATAAAACCTCCTTATGCATGTATATGAATTAATAAAAAACACTTCACATATAAAATGAACAGGTGAAAGTCTGGTGAAAAAAATACTTTTTACATGAATACGTATGAAGATGATGAGACAAAGTGGAAAGCTATAAGCGACGCATTTCGCCTATAGCGTCTCCTTCCGCTGACTTCTTCAGGTTAAAATGAAAGAAAGACAAAAGTGTATGTAAGAAAAATGCGTTGCGATCTCTTAGGATAAGTGGGGACCATAAATTAAATTACCTTAGCAGACCTCAGAGAGCGTTTGTTTGTTTAATATATATATATATCAATTTAAAAATGAAAATGGATGAAAATGTTTTCTTTTTCTTTTTTAGGGGGGGGGCTTTTCACCATACCTTCAACCCCCCCCCCAATAACGGTGGTCGTATATAGAGGTGGCGGAGTCAACTAAAATCTTTAAACCTACCTGCCTGAGGACACTTAACGGTCGAAACCTGGGTAGCGTGAATTTTTGTGTTCTTAATTATATATATATATATAAATATATATTATAGCCGTTAATCATTATTTAAGAGCACTTAGAATTTGCAGCCCCCAATTCCTGTCCGCAGAAGAGAAATACATCGAAAACACCTTCAAAGTCATCCAATAACCGAAATATTTCCCGCGTAATGCCAAACGCAAATGCACAAAAGAGAAATACAGAAAAATACAACAATAAATAATAATAATTCCGACAACAATAACTAAATTAGACACTACTGGAAAAAAAAACTTGTCCAACCTTGACATAAAATTTCTCAGCACCACTTCTAGAATAATAAGAGATATAGTTAGCATCAAACAAGATACCAACAACAACAGGACAGAGGCAGGAATATACAAAATAAACTGCACAAAATGTCCATTGATATACATCGGCGAAACATCCAGAAACCTCAAAAAAAGATATGAACACCGCAGAGATTTTCTGCATAACAAAAATCTAAACGCACTGGAGGTTCACCGTAATACATTTGATACACTTCCTTTTCAGTGAATCCTATTCTCTTCTGATCAGACTGGCATTTTTTTACGATAAAACTACTTTCCGATTGTTATTTTATTCAATTTATCTTCAGTACAGATTTACACAGACACAGACACAGACACACACACACACACACATATATATATATATATATATATATATATATATATATATATATATATATATATATATATATATTTGAGTATTTAGGTAGCAATCCTTCTTTCATGGACATTTCATTGAATACAACAGACAGGGTACTTTCATTTAGTTTTTTATACAATTTCTCATGCGATCTAATTAATAATAATAATAAATAATGGAAGCCTTATTAATAAAAACAAAAAAACAACACTTAATAATATTAACTATGAACATGGACACAATATCTTGACCGTATTTTGAAAAAATGAAAACATTATATAAATACATACATGCAACAAACTATTTCTTATTTAACAGTTAAAAAATTTAATCCTTGAAAATGGCTAAATGGATAGCCGAAAGCGCTCGGATAAAAAGAACATTCAGACAGTTTTTATATAATTTATCATCTGAAAAGAAAAAAAATTATTAGATCGCATGCGAAATTGTATAAAAAAACTAAATAAAAGCACCTTGTATGTCATATTCAATGAAATGTCTATATATATATATATATATATATATATATATATATATATATATATATATATATATATATATATACACACACAGTTACGGCCAAAATGTTCAGAACGGCATTGTTTTCGTCAGAAAAGTAGGTATAAGTTTTTATCAAAGTTGTTATATATTCTATAATAAATACGATATTAATTGTTATTGCCTGAGATTTTGGTGTAATTTGAGAGGATAATACAAAAGTTATCGATGATTTAGAGATTTACTGCAAAACCCATGGGTTTTGCAGTAAATCACTAAATCATCCATAACTTTTGTATTATCCTCTCAGATTACACTAAAATCTCAGACAATAACAAGTAATATCGTATTTATTGTCTGTGAAAATTATAGAATATGAAACAACTTTGATAAAAACTTATACCCACTTTTCTGACGAAAACAATGCCGTTCTGAACATTTTGGCCGCAACTGTATATATATATATATATATATATATATATATATATATATATATATATACAGATTTCGCCCAAAAATGTATAGACTTCAGAAAAGGAAAAACATGTATAGGTATTGCAATACAAAATTTATTCAGACATCATGAGATTAATACAGGTTACCTTTTGGACTCTACAATCTCAAGAGATGCTCAAAATGGTGGCCTTTAGCTTCCAGACATTTATTAATACTGCTTGAGTAATGTTGGCCAAAATGTCCAGTTGGATTACTATACATGCATTTTGAATTTCTTATGTAAAGGCCGCCAATGTAGTTTTCTGTGATGCACAACATTTCTTAGGACTTGTTGATGCCAAACGAATCGGGTTAATGCCATTTGTCGAGAAAATATCGTCCTAGAGTAAACAGTGAGTGTTATCGCAATTTGCTAAAACTACGAAAGAAAATTTTTTTTTCTTTTCCTGAAGTGTGTATATGCAGACTCGATATATATTTATAACAAAAATGTTAAAGGCCAGAGTTGAATTAAACCAGGAAACAGT
>OZ038497.1:24844502-24889502 GCA_964036315.1 Acanthosepion esculentum | reverse complement strand
TTTTTAAAAGAGAAATATTATTTTACTTTAGAAATAAAGAGAGAAAGTCTTCTTTTTTTCTTTTTTCTTTTTCATTGTTACGGCATCTTAGCAACAACACAAGCAGTAAAACCTTTTTTTTTTAAATCAAAATATAATAACAAGTG
This sequence comes from Acanthosepion esculentum, assembly GCA_964036315.1. Lineage (NCBI taxonomy): Eukaryota > Metazoa > Mollusca > Cephalopoda > Sepiida > Sepiidae > Acanthosepion > Acanthosepion esculentum. Next base: position 24,889,356 of record OZ038497.1, on the reverse strand, counting down.
ATTGCAAAAGCAAGATTGACTTAGCCAGCAACTTCTTGTTAGCGTACTTTAAAAACCAGCGTGTTTCCGAATCAAGAATGAAATAAAAACCTGATCTTTATGAATCGCCTAAGTTGTTGTGACACGGTAGCAGACAGCAAGACTGCCAGTTTCTCTCTTCGTTTATTTATCAATACAACGCGACCTTCATCATGACACAACTGTCACTGACACTATTTTTGTGGACAGAGAAAAGACCATATGTGAAGTTCCAAAATGAAGGAGGGAGAAAAGAAGTCATTTTAAAAACAGACAACGTATATGTTACTTACTTTAGGACTGTTGACGATTTAAAAAAATTATTTTTCCATCAGATACAATCAGTTATATTTAAAATAACTTACGCGGCTCTGTATTTAAAAATATTATTGTTATTATTAAATAAAACATGAAACCACGCGAGGGGCCCTGACAAAAAAAAAAGAAAAAAAAGAAAAAGAAAAGAAACTTAAAAAGTAATCGTCGCATTTTTATCAACTCTTGCGACGAAGGTTTGATCCCCGACTAAAATTTCCATCGCCAGACTCATTTGCGGGGAAGATACGGTGTGTAGCTTTCTGGAATAAAGGGGTAACCCCGTCACATGTTGGTTGTGCGCAGAAATGATTTAAAAAAAAAAAATGTCTCTCTTCGGATAATTTTTCGCTAGTTTCATTTTTGTTTTTTTTTCTTTATTCACATGCCGGAGTACGCCATCAGAATTTAGCAGTTCACGGCGCAACAATACGAAAGAAGAACAAAAAACAACGGTGTATTATTTAACACCACACCGTGTTTAATAAAACCTGCTTTTTTTACAGGACTGCGCACGATCAACACGTGATTCTATGAACGCGCATTCAAATCCAGAACCTTTGTATTTATGCATGCATTAATAATTTATTATGCATTGACTTTCTTTAATTTTATTTATTTATCTTACGAGTAAATATTCTAGTTTTGATTTTGGGTTTTTTAACTTGATGGTTATGTTGATTATCTTTTAAAAAACAGTTTTTATTGCCAAGAAAATTACTAACAATAAAATATAAATCCTCGGCTATGCACTTGTTAAATCGGAATATTTTTCTTGTGCTCATCTGGTAGAAACGTTGGTTTTCAAAATCTCTGATTTACTCACATTGCCATATGTAGGTACATAACTGAGAATTCTTTTTCACTTTTTGTATTACCAGGGATTTTTTCTTATTATTTCTACACTCTGCAGACGTATATACAAATGCACATATGTTGTTCTTATTTTGTGTGTATCCGTTATGTGTTTCTGTGTGTGCACAGGACTGCATTTGGTGGATAAAGGGTTATGCAGAATGCAACATAGAAAACAAAACGAAAGGAAATAATTTATGATGACGACAATTGTGGCGACATTGTCTTTTTTATTGTCTATCCAATTTGCATAGTCGGCTACTACAGAGCAACGGGTGATGTCGCGCGTGCGTGTGTGTGTATAAGAGAGAGGGAGAGATTAGGTGTAGGGTGGGGTAAAGGTTAACGGGGCTAATCTGTTGAATGAGGCCCATTGCAAGAATATATTGAAGTGGGTAGGTCGAGAGGGGTTATTAGGTCGGGGGGTGCGAGTAGGAATTTGTACACTAAAATTGATTCGCATCATTTTTGCGAATTGGGGGAATGTTTTTTTTTGGGGGGGGGGGGGCAGCCCTTTCGGTAACGAACCTGGATTGAAAATTACTACTGGTTTTACTACTGAGATTTCGATCCACATTAGGTACCACCTAATTATAGCCTTATACTTTGAACTTGTACAACAGGCATTACAACCAGAATTCTTTTTCTTTTCATGTCCCTATGGATTAACCAGTCCATACCACAATTTATTTTAATTATTAAATTCTATAAAAATGAATATTTGTGTCCAGTTTGCATCATATTCCATTGGCAAGTTCCACTCGAACAGCTTGTTCTCTACGAACCGCTGTTTGGTGGTACCGACTCCCAAGAGGATCCTTCCTCGATCACTATCTTAACTTGTTTAAGAATATGGTCAACCATATTACTCTGTAACTCACTACCTCGAGTAGCTCTTGGGCCGTGTACAGGGTGAACCTCATTGTAAAGAGAAAAAAAATGCCTCTACGAAAGCCAAAACCAAATTTGCTCATAGGATATGTTTTTATAAATTTAAAAAAAAAAATTGGAAATTAAACTGGTGTTCTTTTTCTTATATATTTCTATCGATTAAGAGCTTCAGATTATGAATTAAAAAAAATAAAAAATCTGGTTAACTTTAAGAATACTTAAAATATTTCGTATGGTCATATTTGCTTTGGTTTCGGTTAGGAAACCAACTAACAATGGATTTATATTGTAAAGAGGATCCCCTATTAACCTTTTGAATCCTGAGACAACTCCCTCCCGCCTAATCAGTACGGGTCTCCTACTCTGGACCCCTGTTGCCCCTGCCGCCTGGATATATGCACTTTCTCACAGCCGCCAGTATACCTGCCGCTTGGGTTCAAAGTGTTGATTTGTAAAGTTTAATAATTTTTTTAATTAGAAATTTTCTGCAACCCGCGTTAGCGTGTTCAAATTCTCACAGTATTTAGTATTGTTGATTAAATTGTTTTTCAGAATAGTGAGATATTTTGTTTGTTAAATAATAAAACTTATAACCCCCCCCAAAAAAAAAATAATGAGAATTTATTGTAATGAGCTACGCACCCTAGTAAAACCAACTGTACTTTTTACCCCATTAGATGTTTTCACTTCTCCCCAAAATTTGTTTTCAATCGGTCGATGTATGGCTAGTTTAGAAGGTGTGACGGACAGACTAATGGAAGTTACAAAATTTTATATATAGATAGATATTCATATTCTAGTGTGCTTAATTTAGTAATATAAAACACAATACTGAAGGACTTTTTTTCTGGTCGTCGTGTCTATTGTACAACCCCACCCCACATAAATCTATATGCCCCTCCGAAATTCTTTCACCCCCACCCTTAAACCCAACTAAACGATGCTTACCGTATTTTCCGGCTTACAAGACGCACTTTGTCTCTTAAAAATACCCTGAAAAATACGTGTGGGTCTTCCAAGACGAATGTAAGGCAACGCCCAGGCTCAAGTTGTCTTGGACGGTCACCTAGTTGCCTTGACTGATAGTGACGTGCATTTGTATGTTGCGTCATTACACTATAATGTTAGCTATCTATCTAATCCAGTCTTTTATATGATGTAACGTAAGTACTTAGTTGTTACAAGTATTTCCAAGACTATAAACTTTCCTGGAGCCGAGCCACAAGCTTAAACATGTTCTGTTTACTAGCAGCGGCTGGAGCCTTTCTGCTCTTGACTAGTATGTCATTGCTATACAAACAAAATTGGACGAGTGATTAATGTAAACAATACGTGGCGCCAGTATGTGAGGGACGTATGGTGAATGTGTTGTATGAGAAAGCCTTTTTTTTTCTTAGAAATTTCTTTCCAATACAGTGTAACCCGGATATAAGAGACCCGGATATAAGAGCGATTTTATCTGGTCCCAAATTGGAGCCTGTGTTAATAAAACAAAATAGGCCAAATCCGGATATAAGATAAACCCGGATATAAGAGACTTCTTCTCCGGTCCCGACAACTCTCTTATATCCGGGTTACACTGTATTAGGATGCGTCTTCGAAGCCGGAAAATTAAGTGACAACACTTAAATAAAATTCATAAATTTTTCAGAAATATATAAGAAAAATAATTTGCTTGCAGTTAGATCAAAAAGATAAAAGTTTAAAAGCTTTTGAAATAAGCCTTGAGAAATTTTTTTTAAATTGAGAGAATAAGTATTGTTTATTTTAATTTATTTTGGTGGGTATTTTTTTGGGGGGGGTCGTGTTAGAAAAAGATGAATGAATAAATACAACGAAATACAGGCGTTTGTAATGAGTGTTTTGAAACAGAGAAAAGCGACTTTTACCTCATCGTCTTCTCACATCTTCCTGTCCTTTATCATAGCTTTTAGCAATGTCTGTCTTTTTATCGTCTCTCCTAATCCATGTTCTGATAACCATTTGCCCAAGTTCGTTTAGCAAGTTACTTCTGACTATCTTCTGTCCGTGCCTTCGGTACACCTGGTGAGTGTCAGATTCCCCAGACCTTTTTTTTTATTATTATATGCCCCAGAAACATCAACTCTTTCGGACTGTATGTAAAATTGTCTTTTATCTTTTTTTCTTCCATTTTCCTTAAAACTTCCCCATTGCTAACATTCCCCTTCCATGATATTCCTATGCACCCCCTCTTCAGAATCATAACTGTCATTTCAATTGTTCTTTTCATCCTGTGAGGAGATTGTCCTACATTCACTGCCATAGAGGAGCATTGATATTACATAGTCGATCAGAGCTCTTTTTTTGTTTCTCACGAAATGTTCTCATGTTTCTTAATACTTTCTTTAGTTTTCAGAGATCCACAAAGCTTTCTTCTATGCGCGGCCTCCCTTGGGGACATGGCTGGTCATGACTCACCAAAACTTCCTATCCATTGCTAAGCAGTTCCTCTCCTTTTGCTAAAGTTCCTGGCCCTCGTTCCGCCATTCATTCACTCAACGTCGTCAGGTAATTGGTTCACTGCCTCTCCCTATCACTCTTGCCCTTGATATGCCCTGTGAGGATTAAGGTTTTCAAGCCCTACTTCCACATTACGAACCCGATATTTTAGTTGTCTCTCTGATTCTCAGTATAATGTTATTTTGTTGGCATTTTCTTTAAGACTTCTTCGTTGATTTCTCGCAACGTCCATGGAATTCTCAGCACCCTTTCTGTTACCGCCAGTTTTTTTTTCTCCATCTTTGAGGAGATTGCCCAGCATTCACTGCCATATAAAAGGATGTATATCACATAGCAATCCAGCACTAAGACCCGTATTTACTGAAGTCAGCATCGTGTCATATTTGGTCAAATGGACGAGATCGAAGTAAGAAGTATATTGCGCTAATATTCCAAGTGAGAAGTACTTATTTAAAACGGAAACATATTTTAGATTGTACTAGCTTAAAAGCCGCCCTATTGATCGACATTTAAGCTCCTGCGGAGGGCTCTTGATTAGACCTTCATCACAATAGGTAGGGATGTAGATGCGATAGGCAACAATAAACTACATAACTCAAAATTCATCGCTGCATTTAAGTATTCCATTAATATTTAAGCTTACCTTTCAAATGTTCAACAAAGATGATCTATTGTGAGTTGTGTCCCTTTATTTAAAAAAGTGTGACACACTGACATTGGCATTTATTATATAGAATGAAGGTTAATTTTTTTTTTTTTTTTGCAAGGGAATATTTCATTAACATTTTTTTGAGAATAGGAGACACAAATAAGACACAGTTTTACCAGACAAATCCAACTATTTAACACGTAGATTCTTCTTCTTCTTCTTCTTCTTCTTCTTCTTCTTCTTCTTCTTCTTCTTCTTCTTCTTCTTCTTCTTCTTCTGCTGCTGCTGCTGCTGCTTCTTCTTCTTCTTCTTCTTCTTCTTCTTCTTCTTCTTCTTCTTCTTCTTCTTCTTCTTCTTTGTTCCTTGTCCCTTAAGAATGTAGACGATTATGGCTCTCCACAATTTCCTGTCCATTGTAGCTCTTAATAAATTTTGTCTTTTCACTGGCAACACTATAAGAAATACAATGTCATAAAAAACCTCATTTCTTTGTCAATGTGTGGTATTATGCTAAAGTAGTAGATATTGCATACAAATTTCTTTCTTAAACCCTGTTCTGCCATCCATTTACACAAGTTTCTTCCTCTTCTATATGCCGTGTCCCTTCAGGACGTGGGTGATCATGGCTCACCACAATTTCCTGTCCATTGTAGCTCTGTGTAAATTTTACATTTTTATTATCTCTCCTAATCCCTGTTCTACCATCCATTTACACAAACTCGTCGGTTAGGTGATGCGCTGCTTTCCTCTGTCCATCTTGCTTTCAATATATCCCGTGAGTGTCAAATTTTCTAAGTATTTTCTAAACCTTCTTGCCCTAGAAATTTCAACTGCCTCTGATGTTAAGTATAAGTGTGTTTTTTGTTTCCATTTTTCCTCTAAACCTTCGTCGTTGCTCACATGTTCAGTCTATGGTATTCTCAAAATCCTTCTGTAGAACCTTATTTCTCTTGCCTCAAGTCTTCATTTGTGATGACGTAGGCGATCATAGATTTCCACAACTTCCTATCCTTTGTAGCTCTTAGTAGGGTTTCTCTTTTCACCATCACACCCAAACTCCGTTCTGCCACCCGTTTAGGCAAGCACGACAAATAGGTTAGCCGCTGCTTTCCCCTGCCGTTCTTTACTTCAATATATCCTATGAGTATCAAATTCTCCAAACCTTCTTTCCTCATTAAGTGTCACAGAAATTTCAACTCTTTCTGATTCTAAGTATAAGTTTCCCTGTAGTTTCCTCTTTTCCTTAAAACTATTTTCCTTAAGCCTCATAGTATTTTTGCATTCATAGGTAGGACCACCTCTGCTTCAAATCTCTACATCTGTGAGGAAAATATTCAGAATTCACTGCCATATAAGAGATTATATATTACATAGCAGTGACAGACAGATAGATAGATAGATAGATAGATAGATAGATAGATAGATAGATAGATAGATAGATAGATAGATATTCAATGGTATAGCCGTACATATCACGCTTGGTCAACTGCGAGTTAGTAAGGCTATTTAACCTATAGTTGAGGTTTCAGATTCAGAATTGTCCTTCTCCTAGACCGGTTGCCACCCAAGGCTATAAGATCCAGTCTTTTCTGCTATTTACCCATAGCTTGAAGAAGAAAAGAAGGATTCATATCTTTCCCAAGAGTAAGGGAATGTAACGAACCTCACTTGAATTCGAAATCTGCTCTCCGATTCCTCAATCCGAGCGGCTATCCACCGTACCTCCATATGTGCAAGTTTGATATAGCGTTTCATTTGAGGCAAAGTTTAGTGAAATGCTACATTTTGGAGTGCGCATTGAAACATCTAGCTCTCTACCCCTTGCCAGATGAAGAAGCTACAATTGTGCGTGTGGGTACGTATGTGTGCGTGTGTATTTTCGTGTGTGTGCGTGTGTATTTTCGTGTGTGTGCGTGTGTATTTCCGTGTGTGTATATGTAATTCCTCTGTTTGCTCTTATTAGACCTGCATCGATCTTCAAAGAAATTCTTCACAATTCGGTGGTACCTGACGATCGTTTTTGCAATTTGCAATGGTGTTTCTTTCTTTTTTTTGACCCTTGCAACCTTTGAAGTTATCAAACATCTCTCTTTATCCATCAAATCAGCCTCACAATCCATTTTAAAGCTTCAAACTTGCAATGTGGCTATTAATTTGAGGCTGCGAATTTCAAGACAATCCGTACAAATGGCTGCCGCTTGTTTCCATCTGCGCAGAACGAATCGACTTTCATTCGAACTGCACATATACATGCTGCCATCATGCAGCCAGTTTCCACTAAATACTTGTTTTATGTATCGTTAAAACATAAAGTGGCTCATAGCATAAGACGCTATGTATATACACTTGTAACGAAGGACGAGGGCCGATTAAATGATAGCACGGGATACATTTATCAGACGCAAGTACCCTATATTCTCTGTCTACGACATGTGAGAGGGGGCTGTTGTTTATATCTATCTATTTCTTGTTACTTTAAACGGTATATATATTTTAGTGGATACTCTTGTTTTAGTATACGCCTTGTTTTTTTTTGTTTTTTGTTTGTTTTTGTTTTTGTTTTTTAATTGCATCTACCGGTCTGTGCATTCGAGAGTCTTAATTAAGAGAATGTGCTATCTAGCAGGGTTCGAACCTGCATCCTCTTTTGTAGGGGAAACCTCTGCTTGACCCGGTATGCTGTAGACCGATCGACTACGGAGTAGTTCATAGCCAAGCAAGGTTTAATTACCCTTTTCAGGAATACGCATCTTCTCGTTCAAATCTCGAAAGCCCATATCTGCTAACTTTTATTTATATTCTAATAATTTTCTTCGCTTACACTTCCGGCCTGTCTAACTCTTCTCCTTGCTTTCCTGTTAACTACGATCTTCAAAAATGTTTCATGCAACGTCAATCGACATCTTTTGGGGCTCTCTCTTCTCAATGAGGTTTTCTCAATTTCTTTCACTCTCAGTAATCCCTTATATCTTAGTGGCTTTATCGCCTTGCTTGATGTGAAATGATTAAAACAATATTATTACACTATCTCTCTCTCTCAAAATATATGCGTTATCATCATCATCATCATCATTATCATGACCGGATGTGATCGTAGGGTGGCTGTGCAACTGATCACCTGGCCATCTTACTTCACATGTCTCAATAGGTATTCATTTATGCGTGTCTTGGGGAAATTAAACCTATCGGAACCCATCCCTCCCTAGATCAAACGACAAACTATGCGCCTCCCCACCTCCCGACTTGAAGGCTTACGGACACGTGACCGTCGACTCCATCGGGAGAACACTCCAGCCTTGCCTTTGACTTCAGGCTAGGAAGCTCTTCGCCCAGCGATGCCGTATCACCACCGTCGTGGATATGCTGCTCGTAGTTTAGTCACCTTTTTAGATTTACCCTGCAGTCTCGCTGCAGTTAATGTCGCTCTTGAGAACCTCGCAAGTACTATACATGGAGTTGCCAGCATAGTTTGATGTCAGAGGTGATGAACGGGGTTTTCTTTTAATTTTGGCCGCTGGACGTTACAGTAAAATATCCTTTCTGGAAATTGGTAATCGCCACATTTCCAAAAGAGAGCGTTGGAAAGAATTACAAGCACAGGAATATTTTGTTTATTCGAAAAGAATATTATTTTCATAATTTCTTGTAGATTAATAGCGTTTTTTGTGAGGGGGGGGGTACATAATGCATGTCTAAAAACATAAATTAAGAAACCATTATTTAATACGATAAACAATAAATGATTTATTTTTTTCAGAAAGTGAACTTCCTGCTTAGTTTCCTTGGGAAAGATATTAATTCACCTCTTCACTTCAAGAGCTATGGGTTAAATAGCAGCGTAGACCGGGTTTTTTAGCCTTGGGTGGTAGCCTCTTGGGCCATTGTTAGTGAGTTCCAACCTCAGTATGCATTACATTGCTTGTGCTAAACCAAACTGAACTTGGAAAACTTCTATCTAGTTTAGCGTTCTATTTATAAATTGCAAAGATATACTGTCGAATATTCACAACGCCTACTTGTAATAATTAGTGTGGGCTTTATGCAGACAACATTACCCATTCTTAAGATAGGCTTATCACGCCAATTAGACGCAATCTCTATGGTAACAGAGACATAAATTCGCCAACATGGCGCGCATTTTTTTTCCTCTGCTTTGTAAAACAATTCAAATTTTACCTAAACTAGCCGAATACCCGTTCTACAAACAGCTGTGTAAAATTTCTAAATAAACAACATAATGACCAAGACATCTATTTTCTAAAGTTCTTTTGCCATTTCTTGTTGTTCTAAGTCCAGTTGAATTTCTTGCTCTGGACATAGCTACATAGAGCATACGAGAAACATTTAAATAGTTTTCTGTTGTTTATATTAATAATAATAATAACAATAATAATAATTATTATTAAAATAAATTCATCAAACTTACCTTTTTTTCAATTGTAATAATAATTCAGTCGAGTTTTTAGAAGATATAATTAAACAGATTATTTTGACTTATTTAAATAATTCCGTAAAAACTTTTGCACCCCGTTCGACTAATTTGAAGTAATGTGAAATAGTTGACGACAAACATTCTTATTATGAACGCTATATGTTTTCTATTAAATTTTATTGTATTGATATTACATAGCCATTCGCCACACTTTTCTTTGTATCTAACGAAACCTTTCTGCTTCTTAATATTTTGTTTAACTTCTGGAAGGCTCTTTTTCGTCTGTGAGGTGATTGTCCGGCATTCATCGACATATAGAAAGACTAATATGACGTAGTAGTTCAGTACATTTTCTCCTGTTTCTTAATACTTTGCTTATCTTTTGCAAGGCACTATTCACTATTCAAGTGCGCCTTCGATTTGACTATATATATATATATTTGACTATATATATATATATATATATATATATATATATATATATATATATATATATATATATATATATATATATATATATATATATATAAAGTTCGGGTTATTTCCGGTTAATTGTGTTATTCTAACGGCTATTGAATAGGACTAATTATGGACGGGAAAATGGTTATTTTGTGTTCATTGTGATTTCGTGACGGCTGTCGCGTAGGGTCGTTTATTATTAAAATAGCGAAAAAGAGAATATAGATTCGATTCCAGTCGGAAAACATATTTCCTTTAAGATAGCAGGGACGTCTATTCAAACACGTGTACCCACTAAATATGACGACGTTTATAGTAAGGTGAGGCACGGTTAAGTAATGGATTGCAGCTTGGATTGAGGAACCGGAGGACCGTGTTCGAATTCCAGTCAAATTCATTACATCCGCTTACGCGCTAATACCCTTAGGAAAGGTATGAAGCCAACACTTCTCCACCCCCCACAGTTATAGTTAAATAGTAGGATAGACTGGGTTCTATAGCCTTGGATGGCAACCGATCTAAGAGAAGGAAAACTCCGAATTCAAAACTGTATGTAGCCCTGACGAAGCACATAGCAGATAAGGAAAGGATCATTTGCATTGATTCGATGATCCCGACTACGGTCGACTCCTTAACAAACTGGGTTCTATAGCCTTGGATGGCAACCGGTCTAAGAGAAGGAAAACTCCGAATTCAAAACTGTATGTAGCCCTGGAGAAGCCATACTATGCAGTTAAGGAAAGGATCATTTGCATTGATTTCATGATCCCGACTACGGTCGACTCCTTAACAGACTGGGTTCTATAGCCTTGGATGGCAACCGGTCTAAGAGAAGGAAAACTCCGAATTCAAAACTGTATGTAGCCCTGGAGAAGCCATACTATGCAGTTAAGGAAAGGATCATTTGCATTGATTTCATGATCCCGACTACGGTCGACTCCTTAACAGACTGGGTTCTATAGCCTTGGATGGCAACCGGTCTAAGAGAAGGAAAACTCCGAATTCAAAACTGTATGTAGCCCTGGGGAAGCCATACTATGCAGTTAAGGAAAGGATCATTTGCATTGATTCGATGATCCCGACTACGGTCGACTCCTTAACAAACTGGGTTCTATAGCCTTGGATGGCAACCGGCCTAAGAGAAGGAAAACTCCGAATTCAAAACTGTATGTAGCCCTGTCGAAGCACATTGCAGATAAGGAAAGGATCGTTCGCATTGATTCGATGATCCCGACTACGGTCGATTCCTTCTTTCATAGTAATAAAAAATAATGGATTAGAAATTTCATGGTTTTTCTATTTTAATTTTCTGATGAATAGTCATTCTTTATTTAATGATTGAATAAGCTCCTTGCGAGGTCACCGACTATAAAACACCCGTGGAATTTCCCTTATTGTTTTGTTAACTATTCGAGCTTACCAACTGAAAAAAAAAATTGTACTAACAATCGTAAGTATGAATGCGTGTCATTATTTATAGAAGTAAGAGAGTACAAATGAAAATATTTCAAATTGACAAGTTTTAACATTTCACTGAAGCAGACGCTAGACACATGAAAGCTCTATCGCTTCCTCTTTCTTCTCCAGCCCTTTCTTTCTTTCTTTCTTTCTTTCTTTTTCTCACTGAAACCAAACAGTGTCTCTAGTCTTTTCTGTCATAACGTACGTACTTTTTCAGCCCAAGCTAGGAAATAAAGCCACTAAGACACAAGAGTTTACTGAACATGAAAGAATATGAGTGAAAGAAAAATATTATTAAGAAAACAATAAATGAAACGGAATTAAGATGACAAAAAGAAGCAAGGAATAAGCAAAAATGATATTTGAGGAATCTAATTTGTTTAACGAACATTAATATATTTACACTATTTACATTGTTCGGACTGTTGTCCTCATCTTTATTGTCATATTCACGACGTTTCGGCCATTGTACGCTCCGGCCTTCGTCAGCTAATATACCTTGGAATTTCGAATGAACCCTTTATTTAGTCCACTGGGATCAATTGTTCTAGTTCCAGTGGACTAAATAAAGGGTTTGGTTCGAAATTCAAACATATATCACCTGAAGAAGACGGGAGCGTACAACGGCCGAGACGTCGTAAATATGAGAATAAAGATGAGGACAATACTTGAAACAATGTAAATAGTGTAAACAAATACAATACCTAATCCCAGAAAGATAGACTGATGCCAAAAAATTAATATATTTTGATAAATTCAGTGCTGACTTTTTTTTTTAAGTGAACAAAAACAAGGGCTTTGTGAAATATTGATTCAAACTAACACAAAAAGATTGAAATGCACTGTTTTTACTCTGGTAGACCAAAGATGGTTTACCAATTACCTTGGACAAAAAAAAAACTAAAAAAAAAAAAACGAATATATGAAAGACTTGCTTAACTTCAACCTAAGGGTATTTCAAGAACACCAAACAGGGTTTTGATGACAACAACCTCAAAGAGGCGGAGAGATTTTTATCAGTCTTGCTATTTGGTGAGTATCTCGCGGGTAGGGGGGAAAGTTAACGTCTTCTCATTAGACACACTTCTCATGACATTAACCATTATCAACTGCATCTTCTTAGGGCATACAGTTTAGCAATCCGCAAATAGGTCATTCAAATTGGAACATACTAATGTAACTGGCCTCCGTGAAATTGGTTCATGTTCAACGGATTAAAAAGACACTATCTTCGTTTTCAATCATTGTGCTTTTTTTTTTAACCGAACATCCCACGAATGACTGCTTGGGAATGTTTGTCTTTCGACTAAGTCACCAGCACTAGACTAGTTGCTAATAGGCTGAAGAGCTTCCACTGAAAGTTTTTGAAATCAGAGTTGTCCTTATGGACCGGTTGTCAACCAAGGTTGAAGAGCTTCAAGAGCTTCTAACACCCAATTAACACAGCATCCGGTTTTGAATTCAAATTTGTCCTTTTCCTAGACTGGTTATCAACCAAGACTGAAGAACTTCAACCTGACAATCTGCCCAGCATCCGGTTTTGAATTCAGAGTTGTCCTTCTCTTAGTCTGGTTGTCAAGCAAAGCTAGAGAGTTCAGTTTACACTGCTATTTAACCTATAACTTAGTAGGTGATGGGAGATGGATTCTTACCTTTTCTAAAGGCAATTGTACCCAAGTGGACCTAAGGAATTTTGCTAATTGATTTGTCTTTCCAAACATTTAACCTTTTATACTACTCGTACCTCTTCATCAGCGACTTCGTTATTTTACTGCCATCTAATTATTTCTTCGACATCATTTACCTCCCTTTGACTGTCTGGTTTCTACACGTACCCAGATCTGGTATAAAGGCTTCACATACCATACTCGTTTAGGATGTAGTCAATAGTTTATGCCTCTCCACAGCTTCCTTTTCTTTAATATTTGTGAATTGTCATGACTTCTTGGAAAAGATAGTGGAGTAGTTTCCATATGTTTTCTTATCCATATTTTTAAACAGATTTGCTCTTTTTTTAGCCTGGTTGCCTTACCAAGGCCAAAGAGCCCAGTCTACCCTACTATTTATCAGTAACTACAAAAGAAGCGATGGATTCCCAAGAGAATTAGCACGGGGTGAAGATAACAGTCTAGGCTGGAATTTGAATTTGGCTTGTGGGCTTCATTTTCTGTTCCAACGGCCAGTACATCATCCACAGACACACATATACACACCTATTACCAAACAGGGCGCTACAAAATAAGAGCGAGGTGAGGCTAAATCACATGTTAAAAGTGGAGGTACTGAGTTAGATATTAAGTTTTAAAGATTCCTAATTCTGCATATATTCTGTCCAGATGTGAAGGTAATGTAACGTTCATCGACTCTGAATGGGAAATTAGCGATCCGAGTTCGAATTCCAACCAAGATCGTTACATCCCCTTTCGCAAAAATAACTATTTTCCTTTATTCCAGGCACGGATTAAATGGCAGGCCTGACTGGACACACATGCTTTGAAGTGACAACAAATTTAGAATGAAAAATTTGAATCTAAAGCCAGACATAGTCAGGTTAACTAGCTCTAAACACGCCGTTTTGGCATTTTGGGTGTGTGTATAAATGTGCCTATTTTTGTAAATACGGGCGTCCATACACCACATTATCAGAAAACAAGAGTGGTAACTATAGAAAATTTAAAGCCAAAAGTACGTAAAATTCAATAAAACATTAGATTATGGAGAATATTTTCATAATTTTTTAAAATTACTAGGTAGTTAACAATTATATAAAAAGGCGCTAACATTATATTTCACAAGCCATGTTACAGATATGTCCACCGTAGAAAAAATAAACTTCCGTGTGTCAGTCAAGCTTTCAAAAGATAATTAAACACCTACCTCCCTGTTAAAAAATGCATTTCTGCGATCTTTGAAACTTAAATCAAATCAGATTAATTAAACTTTAAATCAACTAATATTCACCAAATAAAGTTTCAGAAGATATTTTATTTTTTAAAGACTTTTTAATAAAGACAATTACATTGTGATGACAGATGGCTAAAAATGGCGCTAAAATGAGCAATTTTAGCAATTTTAAAACAAAAACTCCTTTCAGTTTATTTAAATTAGGTTTGGAATACAGCAAAGCATTTTGCTTATGGTAAATATTGAATTTAATCTATTAGCATAAAATTAAAACTAAGAATCTAAGAAAGATTTTTTCCTTTTTTAACATTTTTGTTAGAGGTACCTATTTATACCTTAGGCATTACGTTTCTTTGGAGGTACTTTTCTAAACTTTAGTCATCGAATTCCTTTGGACGTAACTGTTTTAACCCTTAAGAATCGCGTTTTTTTTTTCGTTTTTTTTTTTTAGTTACTTGTTTTAATCCTTAGGCATTACATTTCTTTGGAGATACCGGTTTTAAACCTTAGGGATTGCATTTCTGTGAACATACCGATTTTATACCTTAGGCATCACGTTTCTTTCGGGGTACCTATTTTAAACGTTACGTACCGCATTTATGTTTGGGTACCTATTTTAAATTTTAGTCGTCACTTTTCTTTGGGAGTACCTTTTTTTTCCCTTATGCATCGCGTTTATTTGGACGTACGTATTTTAAACCATAGGCGTTGCGTTTCTTTGAAGGTACTTAGTTAACAATATGACAAAGAATAAACTATCATTGCAGACATTGCTGCTCTATATTTCATGGACCTGTACCCCCTCCCACAAAAAAAAAGTGAAGAGTAACCCTGACAGACAAGAGTATCAGTTTGTTTGTTTTTTGCACTCGTCATAGATCACCAATGTGCACCGATGCAGCTGCTGGATTCGAAAAGTTTACGCCCAACCAAAAGTCTGGGTACAAGTGGGACATGCTGAATACCTTTACAGAAACGACTTCTGCAAGATGAAAAGTGGAAATGTCAAATTCCTATCAAATGAGTTCTTCCCAGCAAAACTGATGCTGTCACAGAGGCGCGGCTTGATGTTAGTGCAAACTTAATTGTCTAGTGATATATCCTGCGGCCAGGGAAACGGCTTGGTATTCGCTGACATCTCTATCTGCACCACGGACTACAGGAACAATTTAGACTGTTAAACCACTGATCATGAGGAGGATGGAGAGTGGGGGCGTGGAGGGGGAGGTGGAGGGGGTGCCAGTAAGAAAGAGGGAAAGAAAAATATACTTTTATATAAGCCATGTCTAAAAATAAAAATAATCAGGAATTTGATTTAAAAATCTTTTTAAAAAAAATTCTCATTATCCCCTGCACCGACATCGACGTTGTTTTAACCTATACCAGCAGTCCTCGCTTAACGATTCCGTTTTATCGAGCTGGCCGCGAAATGAGGTGTTTGCTAAGTGAGAGGTTATGCCTGCTATACTATACAGTTTGTGTCAACCAGCTTTGGATAGCTTTAATTTCCCTTTTGCACCATTTTAATCAATTTCTAAATTCGTGTACTGAACAGTAAACATAATAAAATAAATTCGAAAATCAGCTGCATATTTCTTTCATGGCTACGGTTTGTGAACAGTGCACTCAACAGTAAACGTAATACAGTGTAACCCGGATATAAGAGAGTTGTCGGAATATCCGGGTTTCTCTTATATCCGGGTTTGGTCTATTATATATGCATTAACACAGGCTCTAATTTGGGACCAGAGAAAATCTCTCTTATATCCGGGTTTCTCTTATATCCGGGTCTCAAATATCCGGGTTACACTGTATACGAATTTAAAACTCGGTTCGATATTCTGTACATAGGAAGAACCGAAATTTTATTTATTTAGATTTATTTTGAAGAAAAAGTAAACAAAAGAAGCCGAGGTAGACAGGAAAATGGCTGACAACGTCGCTAAGTGGGACTGGGAGATTCATTCACAGTGGCTCAGTTATTGGCAGGCAACTGAGATATATAGAGCAGGTTGATCAGAGTATGCACAGTTGTGCAATGGCGCTACGTACGCACACGGTCATAGGATGGATGTTGATGATGATGATGATGATGATGATGATGTCGATGATGATGATGATGATTAAGATGGAGGATTTGTGAAAGTTAAGTTTAAAAAGTATTGTCCCATTGCAATTTAGATACATAAATTCCTTGTGAAAGTATAACAAGGTTGATAGTAAAATAATATATATATATATATATATATATATATATGTATGTATATATATGTATATATATATATATATATATATATATATATATATATATATATATATATAGAGAGAGAGAGAGAGAGAGAGAGAGAGAGAGAGAGAGAGAGAGATAGAGAGAATTAATATAAGTAAAAGCTTGTCACTTAACGGATTGATGTTAATTCAGCATCCCGACTCCAGAGTTTCGTAGACGGACCCGTCAGTTCACTCTTCAGAGGGTATCAGCAATTGGCTGCTTATATTTCTCGATTTTTCTTTTTATGCATTGTTTGTGTGTGTTTGAGCGCGTTCGGCCATGCGCCAGTCTGTGCTGATATATATATATATATATATATATATATATATATATATATATATATATATATATATATATATATATGAAATGACGCTATATATTTTTATATATCAAGAACAATATTGGGAAAAATGTATGACAAAATGTAAAAAGTTTTCTTGTGACGCGTTTCGTCCTTTAGGATTTCATCACACCGAATTTGTTTATGTTGGTGCGACTACGCATGCGCACGAACTGGGAATTTTTAATTTAATTTTTTTTTAAACCCAATGGACAAGCCAATCAAAAAATATATTATCCTGTCCATTAACTCTATCACATCTACAATTGGAAAGAATCTATCAAAACGTAACATAAAATTTGTTTTAGTACATCTAAAACAATAAAAGACTTAGCCAATACTAAACAAAACAATAAGCTAAAAAGGAGGAATTTACTCGATTGCCTGTAATAATTGTCACAAAAAATACATAGGAGAAACTTAAAGGAATCAAAATAAAAGATTATATGAGCAGAAAAGGGACATTTTACAAAACAATACGTAAAATGCGTTGGTTGTTCACCGTAACGAGACTGACCGGGTTCTTACAACATTTCACCATTCCTGGCAGAACTTCTATTATCACAGTGTGCGATATCTACTAATAAAAGGGATGGAAAGAAAAAGAAAAACAATCAAAATGAAATAGGCTAGATTCATTTTTTTTAAATTTCCAACATTCCTCGTTCGTGTGCAACTGTAGTGGCACCAACATGAATTTTGGCCGATGAAACTTTTTTCACTTTGTCATACATATATATATATATATATATATATATATATATATATACTCGACTCTCTCCTGTCGAATTCGACGTATGAGAGTCAAGCAGATCAGCCCGACACCAGCACGTGAGATTTGATTATAGTGAGTGAAGGCTTTGTGCAGAACCAACCACACTATTTGAAGGGGCGAATGCAGAGACTTGGTGCACTACATGCCACAGGGTCCCCAAACGACCCTCCGCAGGTTTTGAATCCAGAGTTGGCCATCTCCTAGACCAGTTGCCATCCAAGGCTATAGAACCCAGTCTGTCCTGCTATTTACCCATAGCTGGAGGGAGAAGAGGAGGATTCATGCCTTTCCCAATGGTATTAGCACGTAAGTGACTGGAATTCGAACTCGTCTCTCTGATTCCTCAATCCAAGCCGCTATCCATTACTCCACCTCGTAGTTTTATCAAATTGCAATAACACTGTTTACTGTATCATTTTCTCGACAGATGGCATCATGGCTGTAGCATCAACAAGTCCTGACCGATGTTGTATATCGCAGAAAACCGACCACATTAACGGCTGTTAAACAAGAAATTGAAAATGCATGTGTAGCAATCCCACTGGACACTTTGGCCAACATTGACTAAGCTGTAGTTCGCCATGTCTGGAAGCTAACAGTTACCATTTTGCGGCTGTAGAGTTCAAAGGTGACATCTTATTTAGTTTATTACTTTCCTGTATACATTTTATGGCGGATTCGAGATAGATAGATAGATAGATAGATAGATAGATAGATAGATAGATAGATAGATAGATATGAACAGACTGAGATAGATAGATAGATAGATAGATAGATAGATAGATAGATAGATAGATAGATAGATATGTTAAAGATAAAAATGCAGATCAAATATGGATCGGAATCCGACAAGATGATAAAATAAAGAATAAATAGAAAGCGTATGCCAATCACGGTGGTGTAATGAATAGCGGCTTGGATTGAGGAACCGGAGAGCTGGGTTCGAATTCCAGTCGAATCCATTACATTCATTTACGTGCTAATACCCTTAGGAAAGATATGAATCCTCCTCCCCCAGCTATGGGTAAAATAGCAGAACAGACCGGCTTCTATAGCCTTGGCAACTGGTCTACCTCAGAATGAAATGGCAACCTACTGCGGGAAAAAATCATCCTCGTCAGTGATGTATCTTTCGATACATGATCGCCTAAGCGTGTATCACGCATGGCACATAACTAGCTGATATCAATCTAACATGTTTCACTTTTATTAAAGCTTCGTCAGAGATAGCCATACTCATAACGATCGGATTCATTTCCTAAACGAGTTGGTCGGTAATTGAGAAATTGTTCCTGGCCGCTATTTCAGGCATACTACACGGTTAATGGCTTCCTGTCAGCCAGCTTCAAACAGCTTTAACGTTCCTTTGGCAGCATTTCAATTTATTTCTGAATCCTTATACCACACAGTAATGTACTTAACTAATACACAAATTTGAAAATCAGCTCTATTCTGTACATTATTGTTTTTAATCATTTCACTCCAAGCAAGGCAATAAAGCCACTAAGAAAGAAGGGGCTGCTGAATGTGAAAGAACAAGAAAAAGTAAAAGGAGTTTGGAACAGTAAAAGAAAAGGAATAAAGAAGACAGTAGATAACGATTGACATTGCATTTAAATGCTTTCCAATCAAATGTGATTTTCAAATATCAAATTTGATTGGAAAGAAAGAAACCGGAATATTTAATCGAAGTTACCCCCAAGCAAGGCAGTAAAGCCACTAAGGCACAAGGAGTTACTGCGTGTGAAATAATTAGAAAACAGAAATATTACTAAGGAGCGAGAACAATAGAAGAGTAATCAGGAAGATAGTAGATAACGACTGACATCGCATTTAAATTTCTAAAGATCAAAGTTGGATGGAAAGTAAGAAGCCGGAAGAGAGTTCCACAAGCGAGAAGTGCGAGAAAAGAATCTGCTAGATGTCTGAACTGTTTTTATGTTGAATTTGGCTAGGTGTAACTTACAGTTACATCTAGAAAATTCAACTGTGAAACGATGAGACCTTGTTTCCAATCTAGTACTGCGTTTAAATTCCCAAAGTCTCGGTACCATAGAGCGAACTTCACCCGAACAATTACCATGAAAGTATTTACAGTAAAGGCACAGGGAGTTTACACGATAGCAGTGAGACAGTGACTGAAGCCGAGACGCCAGTTCAGAACTAGTCTGATTACAAATTGTAAATACATTAGAAGGATTTTTTAAAATCTATTTTTCTTTTTATTAATTCATTTTCTTTATTTTCATTCATTGCAAAGAAAGAGAAAATTGTCATGATCACAGTTTTCATACAACGTACAATATCGATAGATTGGATTTTTTTTTGATTTTTTTATAGGACTTTATAACTGGTTGGTCGCTAAGTGAGAAGTTGTAACCGACTGTTTCAGGCATTCTCCGCGTTTGATGGATTTATGACAACCAACTTCACTTAGCTTTATTCTCACTGTTGCACTATTTCTAACATTTCTCATTTATTTTTAATTTTATTTATTTCTCTTTACGAACAGTCAACGTAATAAACAAATTTGAAAATCAATTTTATATTCTGTATATTACTTTAGTTTGCGTTTCTAAAGTATTTTTTTTTTATTTTCCACTTTATTCATTTTATATATAGTGATTCATTAAATTATCAAAGTTATACAAAAGGAATTATATATGGGGCCGTTTATGATTTACTAAACTAAATCGATTACACTGATTCCGAATCTGGACACAGAAATGTCCTAAGTTTTTTTTTTTCCTGAATAGCATTTTATTTTTTTTATTTTTTGTCTTGTTTATTTTCCACGGTATTCACAACTGAATTCATTGTAGTGACAAAAAAGGTGGGTTGATTTTGAAGATTGTTCAACCCCTTTCGATATTCAATATCGATTTTTTTGTCTGGAGCGCTCAGTAAAGATCGAACTCTCTACCCTGTAGCAATGGTCAACTAGACTAGCCTCGTTAGCCATTACCGACGCCGAGGTACCTTTGACAACAAAGGTGATTATGCTAAAACATATTTGTTGAGCAAAATGCCTATCGTCCGGTTCACACTTCTCCCCGATTTTTTTTTAACAGGAGTCAAGGTTTATCCCTTGTTTCCTGTTAAGGATTAGGTTTCGGGTTCCTTCTAAAGTCCTTTTCAGTATAATTCATTCCCAGTAGCTCCTTGCATCTTAGTCGCATTATTACCTTGTTTGGGGTGAATTGATAAAAACAAAACACATTTTCATTATATGGTTAAAGACGTTAACATAACGTACGTACCCTTAGGTAACGAGTAAGGTGACTGAGAAGGGAGCATTTATTTATTAAGAGGGTCTTTTATTTATTTATTTTTGTGGAAATTTTCCGACATCAGTCAGAGATTATTAATACCACCTTATTTACCAATTTCGCACGTTTTCAGACTTTAAATAGTTTTCCGAACGTCTTTTATTAAGACACCACGTTTATTGCGCATCGAGAAAAATTCCGACACTCCCAATTATTAAGACCCCCACCCTCAGCTCCTTCTATTTGGCTCCTAATCGTGCACACGCTGAAAAACGCACATACATATATTTTTTTTGTTTTTTTGGTTTCATATTGGCGAACGTCTGTTCTATTCATTCGTTGAATTGTTGTCTCCTCTTCTATCACGTTTTGGCCGATCCGTTCTTCGGCCTTCTTTGCATCGGCCGACAAGTTAATGACAAAAGACACTACTCGAAATAATTCATAGAATAACGACAATGCACTTTTAGACGACATTTATCTTCTTTTCTTTTTTTTTTATCATTTCACCCCAAGCGAAGCAATAAAGCTACTAAGAGGCAATGGGGTTACTGAGTGTGAAAGAATATTAAAAAAAAAAAGAAACATTATTAAAGTGAGAGAACAAGAAAGAAGAATAATTAAGGAGACAGAAGGTAACGATTGACATTTCATTCAAATTTTTGAAGATCAAAATTGACTGGAAAGCAAGAAGCCGGAAGAGAGTTCCGCAAGCGAGAAGTGCGAGAGAAGAGACGATTGACATAGAACTTGCGGTTACATCTTTCCATTTCAACTGTAAACACCTTGACGCCAATCTAGTGTTGCGCTTAAATTGATAAAGTCCAGGTACCGTAGAGGTAAGTTCATCAGAACAATTACCATGACAGTATTTATAGTAAAGGCAGAGGAGAGCTACATTACGGCAGTGGGAACATGATTGAAGCCGAGATGCCAGGACCAATGATATTGCAGATTTTTCTTTGGATTTTATCAAGAATCTCTAAATGGGAATTAAAAAGGGTTCTCTCAGACGATTAAAATAGAGCAGTTTCGTTTTGTGGGAGTTAAAATTAACAAACCATTCCTTGCCCCAGTTAACAATAGAATGTAAGTCATTTTTTTGCGATCAGCTGTGAATTTGACCTTATCGAGCTTACCTTTTCTTCTTAAAATAACTCGTTCACTCTTTGACACCCTACCCCCGCATCCCAGACATATATGCACGAGAATGTACACCAATTCTCTCTCCCATCAAATTTAAAATAAAATAAAATGACACAATCAAAAACTCACACCTGGATCATGACAGACGTCCCGTACATATAACTCTCTACGCTGTTTTTCTTTCTTTCTTTCTTTCTTTCTTTCTCCTTCACACGAATACAGACAGACATGACCAATTTTCTCATCATTTTAAGAACCAAAATGATCATTCACCTTTGTTATTTTAATGACGTCTTCTTCTTTCCGATTAATTAACGAATAATTTATACTAACAAACAAAAATTAATTGAATCCACCTACATGTCTCTCACACACACACACACACACACACACTCTCTCTCTCTCTCTCTCTCTCTCTCTCTCTCTCACACACACTCCACCCACATACACAAAATGAATACATACATATAAGCACTTGAATACTGTCCTGTCGTATCCAATATCATACGCCTACATAATAAATTTTAGTTCAATTTTTCTTTCTCAAGTTTCAGGCAGTAGTAGCAAAAAATAATGATTCCATTATTATAATGTCCGATTTACCGAACACGCTCATCCGCTTAGGCGAATAGAAAAATCCCCGTTGTAAACGCCTGCTCAGGTACATTTATGTTGTGCCAACCTCGGGTTTATATTGCAATTATGCTGAGCGGGTCTTAGTTACTGTATCCGGGAGAGGGTACCTAATCAGCAGTTTGAACAGAGCCAGTACGCTCAAACCCTCGGTCACGATGACTTGTGACTTCGGGCTAGCACAAACATCGATGGCTTCCGAAACAGTTCCGCCGACCCAATTCCGTTCACAAGGCTTGGGTCAACCCGTGGCATGGTTTTCTTCCCAATGCTTGGACCCCTTCTTCAGTCTGATAGCATCAAGATAGTCACCTTACTGACAAATCTGAGTTGGTACGATTCGAACCCGCGTCTCATGGCCACGTGTTGTTAAAATGTTGCTAATAATTAATATTAAGTGGTTCGGAAAATAATGTCCGATTTTAGAATCAACCTTTATTCCTGAATTGATGTCTTTAAACGGTGTTTAAATCAGTCAAAATAGGGACCTTCAACACTTCCGGATCCATGATCTCCAACCAACATTCATCTTCAAAAACTTAAACGCAATGTCAATTGTTATCTACTGTCTTCTTGATTCCTGTTCTTTTATTGCTTTCTCGCCGTCTCTTTGTTCTCGCTGTTTCTCTCTTTTTTTTTTCTTACTCTTTCACACTCAGTAACTTCTTGTATCTTAGTAGTTTCACTGCCTTGCATGGGGTGAGATGATTCAAAAAAATTTATAAGGTTATTTATGCTTTTACCATAAAACTCTAAAGGTTTAGACGTCAAGAAACCTTTGAATGCAGTTTCTGAATCTTCTTTGCAACGGAATGGCTCTTGGCTTAAAATATTGTCGAGATACTTAAAAAAGTGGTAGTTCGAGAGATGATGGGAATATGGTGGGTGTGGCAACGTCTCCCAAGTCGGTGAGCTTCTGTGGTGTCATCCTGTCAACATATGGCCGATCATTAACACGAAGCATTGTCACTGGACTTTGTCGATTAACCAGTGGCGGTCGCTTATTGCTTAACTGAATTGGAAATTCATCCATTTGCTGACAGTAAACTTTGGTAGCGATGGTCTGATTAGATCCCAGAAAAGCTGTAATGGATAAAATCTAACGGGGGGTGGGGGAGCACCAGGCATCACCATAATTTTCTGCTGATGCAATTTCGCTTTTGGAAAGTGTTTAGGTGCTTCATCATGATGAAGCAATTAAGCTCATCATTTACGGTTCTCGTAAAGGATCCATTTCTCGTTACAAGTCACAATACATGTTCACCATTTTTGTCTCTTTGGGTTGGTGGGTGAAGGCTTATATTCCTGTTTTCTATTTAAGTTTGAACGACTCCCACCGGAGCTGTTCGGGGATGCGTAACTATTTCAACCATAAAGCAAGCGTGATGCGGAGTAATGTGTTTGATTTTCGAGACCGGTTTTCTCATGGACCCAAACATGCGTACATAGCACGTGGGTCAGGCATGGCCAGGTCTGAATGAACCCCATTCGTTCATTAAAGCATCCAAAGTGCTATAGGGTAGGTTCAGGTGCGGCTTCAGTCACCTCACGACTGGAACTGAAAATTAATCAGAAGACTAATTTTGTCTTCTTTGTTTCAATCTATGAAAATTCTGTTGAGATGCGGATTTTCTACGCGTAGTATGGGTCGCCCAGCGACGACCAAACTCATTACTCAATCGTAATTGTTCGAGCAAGACAAGCTTGCTAACCATTACACCACGCCGAATTGCCCTTAGATTTTCTAAGCTTAACTTAGATGTGGCACAAGGCCAAAAGTGTGGAGCACCGAGTGATGACCGAACTCACTACTGACTCGTAATTGATCTAACGAGACAAGTTGGCTAACCAGGCCACCACGTCAAAGTGCACCAAAGCTATTGATATTTGTCGAACCTAATTACTGCCCTTAATTATCAACTATATTTTTGTCGAAACATTACCTTTTAAAACTTCTACAGAAGTGTTATTTGCCGAAATTTCTACAGATGACATTCTAGAGAATAACTACAAACGAACAGCAAAAATGTCTATTTAAAATCATGAAAAATGCTTACAGTTGGCTAACAGATGTAAAAAATATATATACATTTCATGAGAGAATCAGATAAAACATATAGAATTGGGAATCTTTAAAAATTAACATCTGAGTCCACCCACTTTTAACGTCTGACTTAGCCCCCTCCAAATTTAAGTATCTGATTTCGTTACGCACATTTAACATTCAGTTTAGCTCCCAATTTCAATACATGACTTAGCCTCACCGTCTTTAATATCCGATTCAGCTGTCACTTTCAACATATGACATTTGATTTAGGAACCCCACTTTCAACATCTGATAGTCTATTCATATTAATATCTGACTTGGGAACGCTGCTTTCAACATATGACAGTTCCTCATATTAACATCTGACTTAGGAACCCCACTTTCAACATCTGATAGTCTATTCATATTAATATCTGACTTGGGAACGCTACTTTCAACATATGACAGTTCCTCATATTAACATCTGACTTAGGAACCCCACTTTCAACATCTGATAGTCTATTCATATTAATATCTGACTTGGGAACGCTACTTTCAACATATGACAGTTCCTCATATTAACATCTGACTTAGGAACCCCACTTTCAACATCTGATAGTCTATTCAAATTAATATCTGACTTGGGAACGCTACTTTCAACATATGACAGTTCCTCATATTAACATCTGACTTAGGAACCCCACTTTCAACATCTGATAGTCTATTCAAATTAATATCTGACTTGGGAACGCTACTTTCAACATATGACAGTTCCTCATATTAACATCTGACTTAGGAACCCCACTTTCAACATCTGATAGTCTATTCATATTAATATCTGACTTGGGAACGCTACTTTCAACATATGACAGTTCCTCATATTAACATCTGACTTAGGAACCCCACTTTCAACATCTGATAGTCTATTCATATTAATATCTGACTTGGGAACGCTACTTTCAACATATGACAGTTCCTCATATTAACATCTGACTTAGGAACCCCACTTTCAACATCTGATAGTCTATTCAAATTAATATCTGACTTGGGAACGCTACTTTCAACATATGACAGTTCCTCATATTAACATCTGACTTAGGAACCCCACTTTCAACATCTGATAGTCTATTCATATTAATATCTGACTTGGGAATCCTACTTTCAACATATGACAGTTCCTCATATTGACATCTGACTTAGGAACCCCACTTTCAACATCTGATAGTCTATTCATATTAATATCTGACTTGGGAACGCTACTTTCAACATATGACAGTTCCTCATATTAACATCTGACTTAGGAACCCCACTTTCAACATCTGATAGTCTATTCATATTAATATCTGACTTGGGAACGCTACTTTCAACATATGACAGTTCCTCATATTAATATCTGACTTAGGAACCCCACTTTCAACATCTGATAGTCTATTCAAATTAATATCTGACTTGGGAACGCTACTTTCAACATATGACAGTTCCTCATATTAACATCTGACTTAGGAACCCCACTTTCAACATCTGAAAGCCTTCTCGTCTTAACATCTGACTTACCCACTTTTAACATCTGATTTAAAACACCGTGTTTTTATTTTGTGATGTCGCACCTGTAAATTCGACATTTTTATTTTAAAATAAATTATTAAAATAAAAAGAAAATAGAAAAAGAATTTTAAAAAAAAAAAACGTCAAAACTGCAACTGCCCTCGAACATTACCTCCCCGAAATGGCTTCTAGAAACTGCTATCTTTTAATCATCATAGGGAATAAATTTTGCCCTCCATCAGCATAACTGCCGTCTACCTCAAGGAGAGCAACTCATTGCACCTTGTTGCTCTCACGTTTGCTACTGACACAAAGTGGAGTGATTATATTGAATCAATTGCCAGGTCTGCTGCTAAGAAAGTTGGTTCACAGTGTCGAGCCAGAAAATTTTTCTCGTTAGAATTTCGGCCTCCTTTCGGATAAACAATATGGCTTCCGTTTCGCCAAGTCTACCGCTGATGTGTTAACGACCATCACTGAATTTGTTTGTCAAGCTATAGATAAGAACGGCGAAGCTTGAGCTGTGGCTCAAGATATCTCAAAGGCATTCGACAGGGTTTGGCACACTGGCCTTTACCGCAAGCTCAATGGCTACGGTGTCTCTGAATGAATATTTGGTTTAATTCAAGTTTTTCTAACAAATCGTGTAATGAAGGTCGTATTGAATGGACACGCTTCTATATCATTTCATACTAATGCGGGTGACCCCCATGGCTCTATCCTTGGACCTACGCTGTTTTTAATCTTCATCAACGACCTTTCAGAAATTCTCAATTCTCAATAAGGCATTTATGCAGATGATACAACTATTTACTCCTGTCTTAGTAGCAAATTAGACAGATACGACAAAATAAACCTGGCAACTCATATCTAAAAGGACCGCCAATCCGTGATTAACGGGGGCAAGAAATGGCTTGTAAATTTTAACGCCTCCAAAACAAAACAGCTTTCATTTAATGACCTTTTACTCTGCTCCCACCCCACTTATATAATTTTATGATATTCCGAGATATTAAATGTTGTCTCCCTTAATGTCTAAAACAGTTCAAGGAAGACATTTGTGTCACTACCACACAAAAAAGAGAATGTTCAACATCGAGAATGTTTAACATCGAAAAACATAAGGAAAATTAATTCATTTTAATAATATGTGGAAATATCCACTCTTTGCCTGAAGAATCTCGCGAGACCCGAAACACGTGTCGCAAAATGATGGAATATATATATAGTCATCCACAGACAGACTGTTTCGCTGTATCACAAGTCATCAGTGTGGCTAGACGTTCAATTGCCTCTAGCTATGTTCGAAACCCGGCTGAATTGGCGTCAGTCGGAGATTTTACCCCTAAGCCGTTGGCGCACGACAGGGAAGAAGGTGAATTTAAGCATATTTAACTTTAGATAAACACACAGTGACTGAGAGAACTCGATTCGATTTATCGAAGAATCATGCATTATTAGCCGTAATAGTCACTGTTTACAAACCCACACTTCCTCCCCAGAGAGCTATATATATATATATATATATATATATATATATATATATATATATATATATATATATACATACATATATATATATAATATTATTATTATTATTATTATTATCATTATTATTATTATTATATAATACTTATAACTCATAAAAGTGACTATAGGTCTAGTTTATTCCTCTCGTTGTTTATTTCTTTCTCGGAATCATGTGCCCATCAAAAAAAGATAATCTCACTTGCCTTAGTGATTTCGATCATTGAGTTTGGCCTTGCGCCACATCCTTGCATAGATCCCCAAGAACTTCACCTTTTGCCCTTTCTTATGCTTAATACAACACCGCACAGTAACCCTATACCGTGAGTGGCTCTTGGGCCTTATATTGAGCGAACATTAGAACAATTAGAAAATCACCATCTTATAAATGAATTTTCGTTTCGTCTCAAAAATGTTAGCTCTGCTTCTTCTTTCATAAAGCTATATTTTTGTTGCACTTACTCGACAAGCGAAAGGCGTGAAGTGCAAATATTTCCTGTTTCGAGTAATATTATATACAGGCAATTAATGCCAAATTTTCATTTTGGTTAATAAATTAGTACTTTAGAGTGCCTTTCCGTGCCACAAGTGAAATGCCCTCGATTCTAACCTTCTGAGGTAATTTTACGAACTCACCCTCGTCCTAACCTTGTACGTTCACACAATGGCTCGAACGCCGGAAATATAAGCCGAGTAACCGGATCCTCTGGACTTATTTCTGTTACTCTCTTTTTTTTCTCTTTTTCATTTTCTCTTCTTTAATGTTTTTAGTTTTTGCTTGTTTTTTGCTTTAGTTTCTTTCTTTTTTGTAATTTTTTGCTTTCTCTCCTTATTTTCCTTTTTTTGCTCTCTTTTTTTTGTCTTTGTTCTTTTTCTTTTTTTAGCTTTTCCGTGTTTTATTTTTTATATATATATTTTTGTTCGCTTTATTTGTTCATTTTCTTTTTTTTTTCTATTCTTTTTTCTTTTTTCTTTTCTTCCCTATCGTATTTGTTCATTTTCCCTTTTTCCTCTCCTTTTTCTTTGTTCTCTGTCGTTTGGGTTCATTTTCCCTTTTTTCTTTGTTTTTGGTTTATCTATGTTTCTTTTTTTTTCTTTTATGCTCATTCTTATTTTTGTTTCTATTTCGTTTTCCTTTTTTCTTTCTTTTTTTCTTCCTTTTGTTTTTGATTCTTCCTTTATCCATTCTGTTTATTTCTCCCTTTTTTCATTTTTCCCCCTCCCATTTTTGTTCATTTTCCTTCTTTCTTTATTTTTGGTCATTGTTTTTGTATTGCCTTATCGTCTCTTTTAACTGTATTTTTGTTTTAGTTGTGTTTTTCGACCTTTTCTTTGTTTTTTTTTGTATTTGTCTCTTTTTTGCTATTTTTTTTTTGCTTTTCTTATTTTTTGCCTTTTTTTTTCTTTTTTCTTTTTTATTGTATTTGCTTTTCCTTTTTCATTTTTCATTTTTTTTTTGCACTTTTCTTTCATCTTTCCTGTTTGCTTTATGGGTTTTTACTTTGGGGGAGGTGGGGGTACAGAAATGAAGAAGGGGACGAATATTCTTCTTTTCAAAAGGCAAAAGCTGTGATCTGATCCCAATGAAAACCGGCTTCCGGCAAATTTGCACGCTCGGTGTCAACGCCTACTCGTCAGAATCCCTTTTCCTACCAGTCTCTCTCTCTCTCTCCGTCTCTCTCTCCCCCTCTCTCTCTCTCGCTCTCTCTCTCTCTCTCTCTTCCCTTCTCTACCCTGTTTTACACCACTACCATTCTTATCTACTTAATAAGTGCCCTACTATTGACCCCCATCTCAGCTGACCACGTAACTGAATGGCATTTTCAGGCTGACACATCAGTCACGTCCTCATGGCTTGTGGAGGCTAACTATTCAACAAATCATGATCTACATGTGAAAAACTTCGTTTTATTTTATTTTGATTGTATAGGTTACCCGTCCCTTCAGAAACCTGTTTCGTATTTAAAAATATTAAATTATAAATAAAACCTAAATATATTCCAAATTGTGAAATGTATTGCGAAGACGATTTTCTTTCAGAAAGCTGTTTCGTATTTAAAAATATTAAATTATAAATTAAACCTAAATATATTCCAAATTGTGAAATGTATTACGAAGAGGATTTTCTTTCAGAAACCTGTTTCGTGTTTAAAAACATTAAACTATAATAAATAAAACTAAAGATATTCGATATAATGTGTAAAGTCTTGAGAAACCGATTTTCTAACCGAAAAAATAATTTTTACAAGAATTGTTTTCTTCTTTTAAATTTTAATTAGAAGTTAATTTGAGTTAGTTTAAGTTTTAAATCTTTTAAAATTCTGTATTAATTTCAGCCTTTTAGATGATATTATTGCTAAGTGAAAACTATATCTCTTAATCATAAATGAAAAAACTTAATACAAATCATCAAACACCAATATTTTTAAAAGAATTTTCAATATTTTTTTTTTGTATAAACGTGGCCATTCTTGTAAGTACGGTCGACCATACACGACATTATCAGAAAATAAGAGCGATGACTAGTAAATTTAAAGTCAACATTATTAAAATTTATTAAAACATTAGATTACGAGTGGTACCTCCACTATTTCGGCATAAATTTTCGATACCTAAAGTTTAAAATGAATTTTTAAATATGAAAAAACTTTCTTGAATATATTATTTTAGCTTTAATTGAAAGCTAAATGATTAAATTTATTATTTCCAGTAAGTAAAATATTCTGGCGTATTTCAGATAGAAATTATATAGATTGAAATGTCAAATTTAATTTCGATTTCTTAAAATTTTCTTAAAAGCGGCCATTTTTTTTAATTTTAAGAAATTTGTAAACGCAAAAATTATCGATTTTAAAATTTAAGAAATCTAAGTGAACGCATTTTTGGGTTTTTAACTACCTAGTAATTTTTACAAATAAACATATTTTCTGCTATTATCTAATTATTTATTGACTTTTATTTACCTTTTGAAGATGCTTTATGCAAAAATCAAAAAAAAATTAAAATACTATAAAATTTTCTTAAATTAATTTCTCTGTAAAGAGACAAAACTCTTAGATCACGTGACCGTTTCATAATAATGTCACGTTTAGACTTTCATAGATGAAAAAAAAAAAAAAAAGAAATACAAAAATTATTTTAAAAATAGAATAGCACAACTAAGTGGGTTAATCTTTTTAATTTTGGATTCGTAAATTTCGTTTCCACTTAATTACTATATCACATCCAGGAAATAGCCCAATACAGAATTTTACACCATTTAAAAAAAATGAAAAATTCTTGCAAAAATTCATTATTCGTCGGAAACATTTTATTTCTTCAGACAATAATGTCCTTAATATAACTTATTTACAAAAGCAATTAAAAGCTTTTCTAATTAAATAATGTTATAGTTTTATCGCATTCATTATTTTTCAATTCAGAGCAGATTTTCAGTTAGAATAGTGCAAGTTTGAAGAAATAAAAGATTAGGTAATTTAGATTCTCCTAGGAGTCCTACTTTTAACGAATAGAAAAAATTCATGAAATTGAAAGTTTTTTGCGAAATTTCATGAAATTAAGTAAGTGGGGGTAAAAAACAAAATTTTTACCAAAATTTTCTAAAAAATTTCAAAAATAATTTAATTCATTTGTGAATAAGTCCTGAAAATTTCATTAAAATCGGACAATTATTTAATTTTTACAAGAATTTCCAAATCAATGTGTTTTCAACGGAAAAAAACGCAAAAAAGTCAATGTTATTATTATGCCACCGCGATAACGTAAACAAAACAAGATTTTAACTAAAATTTCGAACGTTTTAGAAAGGATTAAATAATTTCAAAAAATAATTAAGAAATACTTTGGTCTTTCATCTTAATATTAACATAAACATTTTGACGATAATACTTTATTTTTATTAAGTTTGTGGTCTTTTTCATTACGCTATGCTGTTTTCCCGCGGAAAAGTGGAAGTACCTAGATTACAAAGAATATTTTCCTAATATTTTCTTGCCAATCTACGTTTAAATTAATGAAGACGAGTCACCAAAGTGGAAATCTTATCAGAATAATTGCCATGAAAATATTTGTAGAAAATATTTGTAGAAAATATTTGTAGAAAATATTTGTAGAAAAGGCACAGGGAAGCGACGTTTCAGTGGTAGAAAAGTGACTGAAGCCGAGATGCCAGGTTGGGATTGATAACATTGCACACTCTTTTTTGAATTTTGTCAAAAATCTCTACATTCATAGCAGAACCACCAGACTATATTTGGCAACAGTATTCTTTGCTCAGGCGAAAAAGTAGCCTTTTGAAAGTGAAAGGCAGATTCGGGTGAGAAAAAAATGTCTAGGACGACATTGTGAACCAACATTTTTAGCAACAAATTTCGCAGTTGACCCGATATAATCATTTACCGACGAATGCTAAGAATACCATTGATAGAAGGCACGAGCAGCGAAGAAGTATTAAAAGAAATACATGGCATCGTATACATACAATCAGAATGAGAATTGAAATGTCTTGGATGCATAATGAGAAAAGACGGTCGATAGAATTTAACACTGACAAGAGATAATATTGGAAAGAAAAGTAAGGGATATATAATTTATGAATTTATAAATAACTTTGATTGTCAACACATTAAACGGTATTCTTCGTGGATGTCCATATTTATTTTCGTCTACCGGCCTGAATATTCAAGAAATCTTATTCAAGAAATCTTGTTAAAGAAAAAATATGCGCCCTCCGAACCTACGTCCGCCTTTGCAGGCGAAACCGTCGTAAGTTCCAATGTACTTTAGACCGACTCGGCTACGAAGGGCGTCGCCGATGAAGCAAGGCTGAATAGTGCCTTTAAGCGAATTTCTTTTCATTTCCGATTCTTTTTAATAAGATTTCTCGAACATATAGGTCAGTAGAAAATAAATATACTGTTTAAATTAAACGGAGCGTCTACTCAAATATGGGTATCCACTAAAAAATAATGTTTAAAATGATAAAAAATATGTCAGATTAATACATTTTAAAAATCCATTACTTCTTCAGAAAGAGAGTAATAAAAAGCAGGAAGTTGTGGAGAGCCATGATCAACAACGCCTTGAAATGACGTGTCGCATAGAAAGGAGTAGACAGTATTTTGATTTTGAAAGCTATCACTTTTAGTGCAGAGATCGTCTTGCCAACTCTTGGAAGCGTTCTTTACTTTGTACTCTCAGTATGTGAACGTATGCCAGGGTTGACTCAGTTCAACACACAGTTCAGTCTCTCCAAAGGTGAAGAGCAGTCTATCGAAAAGAGAAACGCAACCAACGGATAAGAGTTTTAATATGCCAAGAAAAATATATAGAAATATAAGTTATACCTATTTTTTGTTGTGTTTTGTTTTGTTTTGTTTTGTTTTGTTTTCTTTTTTTTTTGTTCTTTTTCCATTGGCTTTTTTCTTCCCAGTCCCCATAATACAAAAAATATGACTGCTACGAAGAATTTACACATAGTTAATGGACAACTCATTGACAGAGAATTTATTGCGAAAAAATCCAACAACGTATGTATACTTATTTAACCCTCTGTTCGTACCGTGAGGTATTTGAATAGCCCACAAAATGCTTTTCCTTATTAGGTTATGTCATAAGTAATTTCCGTTTTGGGGAGAACCAATTGTAACGACGAATATATCTTCCTAAGTAACCACTCCGAAAATATATCATAACAGGCGATGAAAAATGGGTTATATACAACAATGTCCAACACAAAGTTAGTGGACTGACAAAGGATTTATCCCCACAACCAATCTCAAAAGAAGACCTCTATAGAAGACAATGCTGTGTGTGTGATGACAAGAAAACTTCACAGAACAGAATTTCAAAAGTAGTAGGAAATAATAATAACTCCCTTCACCCACACCCTCCAAATCCGAAGGACTGAGAAAGAAGAAGCAAAGGATTTCGCGAGTATATGTGAAATTTTCTTTGGACCAATGAAAACCCTGCCTTCACAGAACTTGACCGGTGAAATTTGAAGAAGAAGGAAAGGAATTGGCGAGCGTGTATGAAATTGTTTTCGGACCAATGAAAACCTTGCCTTCGCGGATATTAGCCGGTCAACAGAGAAGAATAAAAGAAAGTAGCGAGCCTACGCGAAATTCTTTTTGATACTGAATGAGGAGAAAAACTGAAGGCATGTGAACGGTTTCCTTTCAGTTCCTCGCGGCCAACCAGTGTAAAATTAGTCGCCAATTATATTATCAGCCTCTAACCAGCACGCGGCACTTTAAATAATTTTCTCTCAATAATCCATGAAAGCTAAGTGCTTCAAACTATCTCTCTTCGTCTACTTTTGAACATATGCAAACCATATATCCCCTCGGTGACCAATGAACTCTATTACCTTTGTTTTAAACATTTTTTAATATTATTTGTGTTAGATCATTTAATCTGTTGTATGAACATTTCTCCTTCATGACAATACGTTAAAACTACGGACTTTAAGACTTTCGATTTATTTTCCTGAAACGAGCTACTTCAAGCGTGTAAATTCGTGAATACATTCCTTATCTTGTCTTGTTAAAATTACCCACGTGTTTCCTCGTCATTATGATTCTTCATTAATCTTCTTACCGTGGGTAAATCAACTTCGTTTTAATCCCTAAGGCCCACGCAAGTATATACTATCGTTCAATACGCTCCTTTCATTTATAGCCGATGTAATCTACTTGTAACTATGTCTTCTGCGATTTTGATAAGATTAAGACATAAAGAACCCCTTGAAATATTAGAAGAAACTATATTTAGACTGGAAATATATTAGAGGAATCCATAACTTCTAATAGGAACAAAGAGCTTGCATGCGGATAGAGAACAGGTTTAATAAATACGCGAAAATAGAAAGATGACTATAGCAAGAAAGCGTTTTCTCACTGGATTTATTGAACTTGTATAGCAAGACGATCTTAAGAAGGCTAGAAGACCTACCGGCATTTATTGACGAACATAAATATAGCAATGTAATCTACACAAACAAGACTGTATCTTATGGCTGACTCAGAAAGAAAACTGATTGGACTATTAGACAAAGTAGTTAATGTCACCAGAAAGAGCTAATCATTGCTGCCATATCTGGACCGGTTCTGCCCAACCCTCACTGTCCAGCTCCGACAGAGTCCATAAGCGCTTACTCAGCCTTGTGGGTGATGAATTATTCTCCACCATACAATCCTTATCTCTCAGACAAAACGTTGCTAGCCTCACATCTGTCTATCGCTATTGGTATGGTAGATGTTCGGAAGAGTTATATTCCTTAGTTTAGTTCTGCCCAACCCTCACTGTCCAGCTCCAACAGAGTCCATAAGCGCTTACTCAGCCTTGTAGGTGATGAATTATTCTCCACCATACAATCCTTATCTCGCAGACGAAACGTTGCTAACCTCTCATTCGTCTATCGCTATTGGTATGGTAGATGTTCGGAAGAGTTATATTCCTTAGTTTAGTTCCACCGGTTCAGACCTTTACAATATTCTCTATACCTATTCCTTTTGTGCTCCTTTGATAAGGAACAAGTTCCACCCAAACAGTTTCTTTCTTAGAAAAGACTCCCAAGAGGATGCTTCACTGATAACTACAATCTTGGTCTCTTTAAGTGCAGCCTCAAATGACATCTATCTTACACGTCATCATAATATGCATTTCTTACTTCCTCCTTGCCTTTTCCTTAGTACAATCTCAGCCAGTTAACCGTCTACCTCGAGTGACTCTTAAGCCTTGTATTAGATAAACTATAGTTATTTTTTTTTTAAATCGTTAACTGGAAATTTATGGTTATCTAAAGGCGACCAGGATCCAATGAAGTTTCAAAGTGACAAGAAAACACCATAGGATATTAGTTGTAAAGTAGCATTATCGTTCAATGCGTGCCTCTCATTCTTAGCTCATATAGTCGAATTCTAGCTACGCTCTCTGTACATTGGATAGAGCACGACACGAATTGATCCTTGAATTATTGCAAGAAACTCGATTCATACGGAAACTATATTAGAGACATCCTTCAGCTATGGTAGGCACGAAGAGTTTGGATTCGGATACAGATCGAGTTTATTGAACCAACAAACTCATTTGGATGAGTCACAAGTAATTTCCGTTTTTAGGAACCAAGAAAAGACAATATAAATATATATATATATATATATATATATATATATATATATATATATATATGCACACACACATATAAGTAAGATTTATAATCCGGTGTTCTTATTAATTTTTTTTTTTTAAAAACAGTGCTCAATAAAATTTTGCACAGCATAAGTATTATAAATTTACTAATTTAAAAATATGGTCCCATCACTACACACAAATTACATTGTTAATTAAAGAAATTAATTTAATTCTAAAATTAAATTTAGAGTTTTTAGTTTCTGAAACATGGTAATTCCTGTCTATCCATGAGACAATATTTTTAAATTAGTAGATTTATAACATCTCTCTATCTATCTCTCTATCTATCTCTCTCTCTCTCTCTCTCTCTATATATATATATATATATATATATATATATATATATATATATATAACACCTGATGAAAAAATGCGTTACATACGACATTTAGATTCTCTAAAAACAACCATAGAAGAAAGGCAATGCTGTTCATTGGATGATGTCGACGTGTCAGTATTCATTTCTTTTTCTCTCTGCCGTGTCCCTTCAGGACGTAGGCGATCATCGCTCTATTCAATTTTCTGTCTTTTGTAGCTCTTAATACATTTTGTCGCTTTGTTAATTTCTCCTAAACCTTGTGCCGCCATCCATTTACTCCAGCTCGCTAGCTAGGTTATGTGTTGTTTTCCTCTGTCCCTCTTTCCTTCAATCTCTCCTGTGAGTATCAGATTTTCCAAGCCCTCTTTCCTCATTATGTGCCCTAGAGATTTCAACTATCTCTTCCTGATGTTAAGCATAAACTTCTTTTTTGTTGCTATTTTCTCTAAAACTTCGTTGTTGCTCACATGTTCAGTCCATGTTATTCTCAGCATCGTTCTGTAGAACCGCGTTTATCTTGCTTCAAGTCTCTTCTTCATCTTCGAGGAGATTGTCCAGAATTTTCTGCCATACAGGAGGACAGATATCACGTAAGAGTTCAGTACTTTTTTTTGTTCTGAAAAAATGTTTCTTTCTTAATACTCTGCTTAGCTTTTGCAAAGCATCTTTGGCTATCCCAATACGCCTTTGCATTTGGTTGTCTCACTTTCCGCCCTTTGTTAAAACATTTCCTAGATATTTAAATTTTTGTACTTGTTTGATTTTGGTATTTTCAATTTGTAATTTGCATTCTGGGATCATCCTTTGGCTGACGACCATGCATTCTGTCTTCTTTCAGTTGATGCTTAGTCCTTTCTTCTCGTTTCTGTAGAATTTTGTGTAGTTTTCTTTTCATATCTAGTATCAACACTCTATCATCTGTATATCTTATGTTGTTAATATTATGTCCGCCTATAATGAATCCTGGTAAGACTTCTAATTCTCTCACAATCGCATGCTGCATAAGTTGAATAAGTCCGGTGAGAAGACACATCCTTGTCTTACACCCCTTTCTGTTTTTATATATCTAAACTCATTTTCTATCCGTATGCAGGCGCTTTGTTGCCAGTATAGGTTCTTGCTAATTTCTAGCTCTCACTGTCATATAAGAGGATGATACCACGTAATAGTTCAGTACTCTTTTCTTTCTGGGACCATAGTGGCCTAAACGAATCATTCTAGCAACTTCTGAAAATCAGTGCATTATTATTATTACAAAAAATCTTTTTGACCTGTGTTTGTTTTAGAATCCTTTTGTCTTAACCACATGACCTAGGGAAAGTAAAGAATGTGATTTTTTTGTTGTTACCACTTAACTTAACAGAAGGCAGCTATTCACCAAAAAAAATCCAAAGAAAGAGCTACAATGAAATCGAACCTGACTTGGCAGCTCGACTTTCTCACTGACGTGACGTCCCTCTGTCTTTTCTACAAATATCTTCATGGCAACTGCTCTGACAAGTTTTTTTTTCCCTGGTGCCGCGACTACATGAATTGAAGTGTGATACTAGATTGGCATTTAGGTCCCAACCTTTTACTGTCGAAATAGCTAAATGCAACCGCCACTTCTACTCCAACATTTTCTTTTCTCGCGCTTCCCGCCCGTGGAACTCCCTTCCGTTTACTTGCTTCCCTGGTAACTACAATCTTCAAAAATTTAAATGCAACGTCAATCGCTATCTTCTGTTGTCTCGAATCCCGTTCATCTTTTATCCTTTCCTTAATCCTCCCTATACTCAGTCTTTTTTTCTCACTTTCACTCTCCGTAACCCCCCGCCTTGCTTGATGTAAAATGATTAAAAAAATGGACAAGCTCTTTGCAGGTATGAGCTGTGCTTGTTAGAACTATTTTTTTTATTTTCCTGTGAAGATGATGCACCAGGGATTTTGTTGATTTGGTCTTCAGTGTACCTTTCTCTTTCAGATCCAAAACTCCAACTCCAACTGAAACAGGTTTAGATTTTAAGTTTCACATTTTTTTTAATATTCCAATCTCATGGATTTTGTATTCGCTTAGTTTTTCAAAAACCTTCGCAGAGATGTTATTGTCCCTTGGCGCACTCATATCAAGCAATGTGCCAAATTTGCTGTCTTTGGTAATAATGCCTGGGCGATTAGCTTGTATTATTCAGTTTGTGTTGATTACTATTATTAGTATTAAATAAAATGATTGACGTAACTCTTCCAATATTTTTAACACTTAAGGGAAGAGCGAGATTTAAGAAAAGAAAAAGAAAGGTAAACACATTGTTTGGCACTGTTCAACAATATTTCGACAGCATGTCTGGTTTCTTCAAGTTATGTTCGAAAATTGTATACAAGCATAAAAATATAAAGAATTTACAAAAATATTATAAGTCTTTGTACAAACGTCGCTTGGCTTGAGAAATACGGCTGTAGTGGTAATCAACGCGTCAAAACGAATGAAACGCAGCCAGCGGGAATGATATGCAACTGAAATGTGCAAAATATGATGAGCACAATCACCATCATATTACGCATGTTTCGGTGTTGTATTATTATTATTATTATTATTAGTAGTAGTAGTAGTAGTAGTAGTAGTAGTAGTAGTAGTAGTATCATTTTATTTCCTTTGATTTCTGGCGTATACTCATTATTTCCCGGGTCCCAATCAGAGGCCTAATGTCAGAAATTGCATCATGACATTATCCAGTGAGCATATTTGAGAGAGAAAAAATAACCGATTAGCATTGATTGTTCTGTCTGTGTATTGTAAAGTCCCATAAAATTGTTACAGGTTCTATGTCTGTAACTGGGTCTTCGTGGTGTTCGTACCAATTTCTTGCAGTTTCTTT
This sequence comes from Acanthosepion esculentum, assembly GCA_964036315.1. NCBI lineage: Eukaryota > Metazoa > Mollusca > Cephalopoda > Sepiida > Sepiidae > Acanthosepion > Acanthosepion esculentum. Next base: position 24,849,988 of record OZ038497.1, on the reverse strand, counting down.
CCGTAAAAGCTGCATATTATCCAATGCAGATATTGGCCCACACTGTTATGCCGGTTTTTATATTCAGTGGGTGCCAATACCGAACAACCTAATACAAGATGGCCAATTGTTACTGGATATTTAGTCCATAATCTGCATTTGGGGCTAACACACATTTTAGTATAGGTGCTTGGTAATTTCTAATTATCATGCATTGGTCCTGTGCAATAAAAACCTTTGGTTTCAACTTTTAACCCCGCACTACGTAGCCACTGAGGGGTACGGGCTTTGTCTACATCAGCTTGTTTGGTACGGGCATAATATTGACTGTGAAGAGGTTTATCTTGCCATCGTTTTTGTTTCTGGCCCATTACATTTGCTTTTGGTTTATTTTTTTTAAGGTTTTTGCCGCTGGAGTATGTGTATTATGTTTTACTTGCATTTTTTCACCCACTTGAAATTCCATTTTGAACTTGTTGGCTTCCTCTCTTACTGAATGAAGCTTTTTATTTATTTAATGTTCTTTGACACAGATCATCATTTAGTCTTTCATAATTTCCAGGTATCTGAAATTTACAGCCGATTGTTGTAATTTTATAAGACAGTTCTAGTTGAACTAATCCTCTGCCTCTTTCGGATCTGGGCACTTGGAGACGATCAACACCAGCCTTAGAATGATGCATGCGATGACAAGTGAGAAGCTACCTAGCTTTGATGTCCATTCGCTTAATGTCAGTTATGATCCAGTTAAGACTGTTGAAACTGTATTGCACTACGGTTACAGCTAAGGTGTTTATAGTTGATATTCTGTTTTTGAATTCAACTCGGTATTCATTATTATTATTATTATTATTATTATTATTATTATTATTATTATTATTATGTTTCTCCTTTACTTTGTGTATTACGAGTTGTCACCAAGTCTCAACCAGAAACTTCAGGAGGCAAAAGATTTGCATCAGAAACTTGTAATACTACAGAGTCAGTATTCTCAAAAAATATTTTTTCTGAGACCAAAAACAAGCTTGAGGAAACCAGCAGTACTTTAATTTACTACAGTAATATGTATCTATTTGTCTGCCCATTAAGATGAATACGGGCAGTGTTAGGTTTAATATAGAGCTTCGTACGCTTACGTGTTGGTAAAAGCAAAATAATTGCTCAGTACCCTGATTCTACCCAGGTTCGATAAAGTACACCACAAAAACCTGTTGGAAGTCATAAGCCACCTCGACATATTTGGGAAGGATATTCGAATAATCGAGGACCTATACTGGCAGCAAACCGCCTGCGTACGCATAGAAAATGAGTTTAGTAGATATACAAAAATAGAAAGAGATGTAAGACAAGGACGTGTCTTCTCACCGGACTTATTCAACCTATACAGTCAGGTGATTCTGAGAGAATTAGAAATCCAACTAGGATTCATTATTGGTGGCCACAATCTTAACAACTTAAGATATGCAGATGACACAGTATTGATAATATACACGGAGAGAAAACAACAAAAAATCCTACAGAAGGTAGTGAAGGAAAGCGAAAAGAATGGACTAAACTGCAAGAAGACAGAATGCATCATTGTTAGCAAAAGGATGAGCCCAGAATTACAATTTACAAATACCAAAATCCAATAAGTACAAAAAGTTAAATATCTAGGGAGAGTTTTCACAGCGGACAGAAGGCGCAATGGGATAGCCAAAGATGCCTTACAAAAGCCATGCAAAGTATTAGTAAAGAGAAAAATTTTAAAGAAAAGTGTACTGAACTGTTACGTGATATCTGCCCTCCTGTTTGGCAGTGAATGCTGGACAATCTCCTCAAAGATGAAGAAGAAACTTGAGCCAACAGAAACAAAGAAAAGGGTACTAAACTGTTATGTATTATGAGTCCTCCTTTTTGTCAATAAATGCTGGACAACCTCCTCCTTCAAAGATGAAAGATGGACCTGAAGCAACAGAAATGTGGTTCTACAGAAAGATGCTGAGGCTGGACCGAATATATTGAACAGCGACGAAGTTTTAGAGAAAATGGAAACAAAAGGGAAACTTATACTTAACGTCAGGAAGAGACAGTTGAAATTTTTACGGCGCCATAATGAAGAAAGAAGGCTTGGAAAATCTGATACTCACAGAACAGATTGGAGGCAAGGGAGACAAAGGAAAGCGATGCATAACATAAGTTCGATTGAATAAATGGATGTCGAAACAAGGTTTAGGGGAAATGACAAAAAGACAAAAGATTTTAAGAGCTACGAAGTACAGAAAATTGTGGAGAACCATGATCGCCTACGTCCCGAAGAGACAGAAAACGAAAAAGTGTAATGGTAAAATGTTGCTTGGGAGATTGGCCCCAGGCATGAAACTCTCTTTAATTTTTTGCTGTCTTTTCAGATGACGAGGTCCGATTTAAACAAACTTGTAATAAACGTTCGACATTAAACAGTAGCGATTATTTTAACAATGCTAGCGTCATAAGCATCGCTACACGCCGGACACCCGTAAGATATTTAACATCAGGTCAACTAGCGAGGTACCTGAGAAGACCGAAGTAATAAACATTAGCAAATTGATCTGTCACATCTGCTTTATAAGGGATTTGTCATGATTATTTTTATATTATTTCATCGGCCATTTTTATTGTTTCTGTTATTGTTTCTGTATATATTTCGAGGTTACATTTCTCTGTAGGAGGTGCGTTTGATGTAATGGATATCGTGTCAGAAAGAGGGCACTTAAAAGAAAAAACGCAAAATTTTTAAAGTATTATAACGTTTCAAAAATCAAGGGTGAAAGTTGTTTTTTTTTTTTTCACTTTTTGACTCGCTTATTTTAATGCTTAATTCCCCTCGATGACGGGGAACTGTAGCGTTACAACTCAGACCAGACGCCAAGTGCGTTCTCAGGGTACAGTTTCTTACAGTTAAACGCTTGTGGCTTAAAGATAACCCCTCGGGTAGGTCGTCACCCTCGAATTAAAACTATGAGAATTTGTAGCAGTAATCGTATTTTATTCTCGATTGTAACTACTTCTATAGGCGAGCGAAGCAGAGATGAAGCGTAGGTGAGAAAAAGTGAACACTCAAACGGGCGTCTTCCCTTTCGGATGGCTCTCGAGGCGATCTTATCGTTTTTTTTTTTTTTTTGTGGGTAGTGGCCACTCTCTGATAGAGATTATTGCTCTTTGTCTTGTCACGGTTATCTACAAAAGTAATTTGTCTTCATTCAGTGACCCTTTTTGTCCGAGCCGCTTGGCCATAGTACATATGAAGTTTACTTCACTTAGCTGATAATCGCCAGGAAAATAAATGTCCGAAACCATTTTTGTGACAGGTCAGCTGTTTTCCAATTAACAAGATATCGGCTGACACTGATATCTCGCTACATCAACACCCATTCTCAATCTTCAGGTAGCAGCTAGTGAAGCAGACGAACTACTATGAAATGAAAACCGTGAAGATGGCAACGAGAAACCACTCCACTATCTTTACCGAAAAGTCAAGGCAATTTCTAAATAAAAACGAAAAGAATCCACGGAAAGTCATGATCGCCTACATCTTGACCGGAAGTGTATCTTGTTGTTTCAGTTGAAAATATTCACATATATAATTTTATTTGTTTATTTATGAATTGTATTTCAACTCAATGTTTAACACACACACACACACTAGTATATATATATATATATATATATATATATATATATATATATATATATATATATATATATATATATGAATGAATGAAAAGACAAGAGGTAAAATATACTTAGTTTTTAGCCGACGCGTTTCATCATCCGACGGACTTTATCAAGGCGAATGTAATGATTTTATTTTGCAACAAGTATATATTTGACAGTTACTTAAAATTTTTAAATTAAAGAATGCTCATAAATATTCATCAAGTTAACTGAAAAGTTTTACCGTGGTAAAATACGTCGGATGACGAAACGCGTCGGCTAAAAACTAAGTATAGTTTTCCTCTTGTCTTTTAATTCATTTTGTCTCTTCTCGAGATATTATACACTATCGAAGAATATTTACACACACACACACACACACACACACACACACACACACACACACACACACACACACATATATATATATATATATATATATAATAAAATGCTTAACCGCAGTACCCTGTCAGTCGACTTTAAAGAAAACGTGTATATATATATATATATATATATATATATATATAAATTTTCATATATATATATATATATATATATATATATATATATATATATATATATATATATATATAGTTTACGAAAAACTAGGTAATCCGTATGGGTAGACCCAATGAGGATAAAATCCAGAGAGCTCAATGTAAATCAGAGCTAATAATTTAAATAAACTTTTAATAAAATTCTAATAACTTATTATATGGAACCTTAAAGTAATCTGTTTTTATTTAAAATATATATATATATATATATATATATATATATATATATATATATATAGGGTGACTGAAAAGTAACCACCCATTTTAAAATACTTATAATTTATTTATTAATTATATTTATTACAATAAATCGATATGAGGTTTTATTTAAAATTCGCAATAGCTACTAGATTTCCCTACCAATTTCTCGAGCCGCCCAGGAATCGCGTCAACTGATTTCATTAGGAACTCTTTTGGTATGGAAGACGTAACTTCTTATACATCCTTCAAGTTCTTGTTTTGGTGTAGTAGACTTCCTCATTTAACCAACCCCAAAGAAAAAAGTCACAGAATGTTAAGTCAGGAGTCGTGGCTGGCCACTCATACATGTAATAGGGAGTTACTTTTCAATCACTCTTTATATATATATATATATATATATATATATATATATATATATATATATATAAAAAGAGAGAGAGAGAGAGACATTCACATACAAGCCTGATTCGCTGTATCACAGCTCATCGGTGTGGCTAGACGTCCGATTGCTTAAAGTCGGGATCGAATCTAGGCAGATTTGGCATCAGTCAGAGACTCTATCCCTAAGCTATCGGTGCACCGCAGAGAAAGGGAAATTTTTAACGTATTACATACGAGATGCATACAAACGCCTAGTGCGCTCGGTTCGTAATTGAAGAACGATGCGTTAATAACAGCAGTAGCCAGTGTTTTTAAAATTACAATTTCTCTATAGTGCTCAATCGGCTAACGAGACCATAGTCATCCACATACGAGCCTGTTTCGCTGTATCGCAGCTCATCAGTGTGACTAGACGTATCGATTGCTTCAACCCGGGATCGATACTCGACCGATTTGGCAACAGTAAGAGATTATATATATATATATATATATATATATGTGTGTGTGTGTGTGTGTGTGTGTGTGTGTGTGTGTGTGTGTGTGTGTGTGTGTTACAAAAAAAGCTAGCCGAATTTGAGGCTTGCAAAGTGTATCTTTATTAGGGAACTCTTAAAAGTAGAAAACACTTAAAACAGCTTCTTTACTTTTATAATGTGTAAATGATAAAAATCATAAGTTATTTTCGTTGTTCCT
>OZ038497.1:24677002-24834502 GCA_964036315.1 Acanthosepion esculentum | reverse complement strand
GTAGCCGACATCTTATACTAAGTCATTACGTAATATGAATTCTTTCCCAATTTTTTTTTTATAGGTTAAAACATTTAACATTGAACAGGAGTAGAGGTTCATCCCTTGTTCCCTGTTCAGGATATGGTTTACCCGTTCTCTTTCTTTCTCTTACCACGGCCACAATGATTTAACTGTCTTAGCATTTTGGTGGTCAGACTAATCAATGGTTATGACTTTCTATTTTGACGGTACCGGTTTGGTAGTTTGCTGGCTGCTGCTTCCGACTAGTCGTTAGGAGCCCGAACTCTTTGGTAGCACTTAAAGAGGCTACTGTGATCAACAGTCGCATAATATCGGCGTATCTGTAGTGTTATGTCGCGCACGGTTCGGTGTCACTGCATGTATTCCCGGTGGGCAACCCCGGGCCACATTATGCTCTGTTGTCAACTACGCATTGGCTGCTTTGTATTGCCATTGACGACAGATAGTGATAATTATGGTGGTGTTTTTTTCTCAAAATATATCTCATGGAAATCACAACAAAATGAAATAAAATTAAACCAGCTGACAATAAAAAAAAACAAAAAAAAACACACACACCTCAATCTTTCTTTCACCAATATTCATGGTATCCGTTCCAATATCTGCAGTGTAGAATTTTTTCTCCTGGAAAAGTTTGCAGATATCTTTGCCCTCTGTGAAGCCAACTTGAATTCTTCCATTGCTACGAATGAATTCTTGATGCCAGGGTACCTTCCCCGTACCCGAAAAGATTCTAGCGTTCACGTGCATAGCCTTGCGGTTTACATCCGGGATAATCTTCCGATGGCCAGAGAATTGTCTCTCGAGACCGCTGACTACTCTTTCATGTGCTTCCATATTTTGTTACTAAACTCTGTCAGCTTTCTCTTTTTCTTATATTGCTTCCCCCCTTCCCAAGGCTGCAGTATATTAGACGCAATAGCTGACATTATAGAAACGGCCCTTTCCATCCATCCATCTGCGAACATCTTTGTCTTCGGTGACTTTGATGCTCGACACGTCACGTAGCTGAAACATTCCAAAGGGTACTGATGCTGCCTGTATTCAGACACTAAATTTTTCCATTGCCCAACCCCTCGCCCAAATCGTGAACTTCTCTCCTCGTTTCCCGAGCCAAACCGAGCAACATGCTTCTCTATTGGATCTATTTCATATGTCCTCTCCCCGATTTTTCCAAGCTTCACACTACTTCCCTCTTGATAACTCGGACCACACTGTGGTAGCTATTGCTATCTCCTTCCAAGCATTCATTAAACAGGAACCCCCTATCCATAAGACCTCTTTATGCTACCAGCATGCTGACTGGGACTTATTCCGGCATTTTTTTCGTGACGCCCCTTGGATTGATATCATCAACCTCCCAATTGAAAATTGCGCCACTTAGGTTTCTTCTTGGTTCAAAGCTGACATGGACACTTTCATCTCTTCTCGGAAATACCAAGTGAAACCGAAATCCTCTCCATGGTTCAGAGAAGCATGCCCGGCCGCCATAGCACACGGGAACCAATATTTCCGGCTATACCAGCGTGACAGCTCTCGTCATAACAGGTGCCTATTTGTTACTGCTCGTAAGAAATGTAAAAAAATCCTCGAAGAAGCTAAGCTCTGTTTGCTGAGAGAATGAGGCACTAGATAACCTCTAAAATCTTTGTCTCTCATTACTGCTAGTGCCTCTGTAATAGGGTACTAAATAAGTGTAAGGTCTCTATCCCCCCCTCTCCAATCGATTTGAGGTGTTATTATTCTCTGCTGATAAAGCTGAATGCTTTGCCCGTAAATTCTCCTTAAAATCCAGTAGAGTACCCACTTAGAACTGACTCTCTGTTTAGTGATATGTATATAACCCCTTCCATGATCTCTGCTGTCATATCTAACCTTGATCCCCACAAAGCACGTGGACTCGATGGTATCCCTGTAATCATCATTAAGAAGTGTGCTCCAGGACTAGCTCCTCATCTCTCTAAACTGTATAATAAACGCCTCGCTGCCTCCTGCTTTCTTGTCTGATAGAATTCATTGTCTGTTGTTCTAGTTTTTAAGAACTCTGCTGAACCATCTGACACATCCAACTATCGACCTATTAACCTTCTGCCTCTTTTTGGGAAACTCCTAGAAGCCCTAATCAATGCTTAATTGGTTCGTCACAGGGCGTTTTCTCAGACAAACAATACGGCTTTCGTTTCTCCAGATCAACTGCTGATGTACTAACGATAATTGCGGAAAACGGTGAAACCCGGACTATAGAATTGGACATCACGAAAGCCCTTAACAGGGTCTAGCATTCAAGTCTACCCCACAAGCTGAAAATCTACAAAATCTCCAATACGTTTTTAAGCTGATCTAGTCGTTCCTATCAAATCGTGAAATGAAAATTGTCCTGAACGGCCATTCGTCTACATCATTTCGTACTAACGTTGGTGTCCCCCAGGGCTCCATCTCTGGGCCTACGCTTCATTAACCATCTTTCCGATGACATCAGCTCTCAACTTGCCATCTACACTGATGACACTACCATTTACTCCTGCCTCGATTGTAAAGCTGATCAGCCCAACAAGGTAAAAATGGCAACTGATGTACAAAACAACCTTAAGACGTCGTTAACTTGAGCAAAAGATGGCCTATCAATTTTAACACCTGCAAATCTAAACTTCTTTCACTTCATTAATCATCTGAAAGACCCCTTGCTGCCTTCCATCAACATGGCTGATGCTATCCTCTAATAAATTGATTCATTGCGCCTTCTCGGGCTAAAGTTCTTAGCTGACACGCAGTAAAAAGTCTACATTTAATCCATCGCTAGATCAGATGCCAAGAAAATCGATTGGGACAATTTTTCTCTCCAGTATCTATCTTGCATATCTATAAGTATACCATTCGTCCATGCTTAGAATATTGCTGCCATATATGGCCCGGTGCCACTGCTATTTTCCTGGAGCCCTTTGATAAGATCCTAAAAAGATTCAGCTATATTATTGCTCCTGATCTGGCGGTTCGGCTTCAGTCACTTGCTTACCGTCGTTAGATTGCAACTCTGTGTTTTTTTTTTTGGGGGGGGGTATAAATACTTTCATGGTAATTGTTTGGATGAGCTCTTCGATCTGCTACGTAGACTGTATGAATTTAAGCGTAATACTAGACTGGTGTCGAGATCTCATCAATTTACAGTTTACCTGGTTAGATGTAGCCGTAACTTCTATGCTGACAGTTTCTTACCTCGCACTTCTCACTTGTGGAACTCCCTCTCGGCTCCTTGCTTTCCAGCCAACTTTAATCTGCAAAAATTTAAATGCAAAGTCAATCACTTTCTACTGTCCTCCTGGTTGCTCTTTCTCCTCATTACTAATGTTTCTGTTCTTAATTCCTCCACACCCTGTACTCTAGTGGCTGTACAGCCTTTCTTGAGATGATACCGATTATATATATATATATATATATATATATATATATATATATATGTGTGTGTGTGTGTGTGTGTGTGTGTGTGTGTGTGTGTGTGTGTGTGTGTGTGTGTGTGTGTGTGTGTTTAAAATAGGATATAGAATCCCGGCAAAGTTTTTAAGAAAAAAGATCTTAAAAACTTTGTCGGGATTCTATATCATATTTTAAAAATATATTGTCGACACGGGAAACACATGGATAGACCAAAAAAACATATAAATCTTTTACTTTCAACCCCTTCCGAAGGATTGGATGAGAATTTGCCTTGGATTCATTTCAGAAAAGGCTAGATGAATTTCTTGCTTTCAAGCCATTCTGAATATTAGATGAGGATTTGTCTTTAATTCGATACCAAAAGAAATCTGGGCAAATATATATTAACAACTTTCGACATGAACTAAGAATTATGAAGAACAGATACAGGATAGATACGGCTTTTTAAAAAAGTAACTTTTTTTCTTTTATTTCTTGTTTAATCGCAAGAAACACCAGCCTAGGGAAAAAGGACTATGATTCATTATTTAAGCATACACACAAATACACACATTTTTTTCTTTTGTTTTTTTTTTTGATCTGATGAAGCCTAGAAAGGCGAAACGCGTACTCAAATCTATTTTTAATGAAAAGTTTTCCATTTGTCAAATTTCTTAAATACATATACATATATACTTTTTATTCATTCACGAAGAATCTATATCAAATAAGTACACTATAAAAACATTTGTATTACTTCAAATGTTATTTTATTTTTAGTGGATACCCGTATTTGAAATAAATGAGCTTCTAATCAAATACAGGTATCCACTAAAAATAACATTTGAAGTAATAAAAATATTTAAAATTTGCTGGATTAAAAATAAAATCCATCAATTCTTTAGAAATTGCTTTGTTTACATTTTGGATATAAAACTGAGCAGATATGCATTTCAAGAAAAATCTGAATGTGTGAATGTGCTTTAAATGCAAAATAGAACCTTGGTTGATTGTGAAGCTCTTCATAGCCGAGTGGTAAAAGCACACAAGAAACAGTGCTTCATTCTGCAAAGGAGGACACAATTTCAAATCCTGCAGGAGGGCACATTTTCTTTATTACGGCTGATAGATGAAATAAATACTATCTAAAATAAATGGAGTGCCTATTCAAATACAGGTATTCACTAAAAATAACATTTGAAGTAATAAAAATATGTTGGATTCAAAAATAAAATCCATTGATTCTTTAGAAATATATATATGAATCTGATCAAAAAGTATCCACATTGTTGCTATAGTAACAGAGTGAAGCTGCTTGGTGCAGATTGACCTTGACCTCTGTTGCACATGCACACTAAGTTATAATGTTCTCACTCACTTTCCTTGTTTATAACAGTGCTCAAAAGGAAAGTGTGTAGTGTGTGGTTGGCTCACCACGCCACAGAGGTTCCATCAGTGACCATGGCTTGCGCAGCAATTTTTGGTCTAGTACAGCATTCCCCAGGTTTGACAATCATTATATTCCCAGATCTTACACCTTGTGACTTCCTCTTTCCAAAAACTAAATCTCACTTGAAAGGAACAAGATTTGAAGACATTGAGGAAATCCAAGAGAATGCGACAACGCAGCTGCTTGCTATCCCCAAAAAAGGAGTTCCAGGAATGCTTCCATCAATGAATAAAATGCGTGGTTTTGAAAAGGGGGCTACTTCAAAGGAGATTAAATGCTGAATTGATATGTGTTGTAGTTTTCTTTTTATAGCAACACTACGGATATTTTTCAATCAAACCTCATATATATATATATATATATATATATATATATATATATATATATATATATATATATATATATATATTTGGGCAGAAATTCCTCTTTTATACAAGCTTTATGTTGTAGCTTTCTTTTATAACGCCAGTACATAACCTGATCAGATGGTGGTTCTTCCTGCACTAAAAATAACATTTGAAGTAATAAAAATATTAAAAATATGCTGGATTAAAAATAAAATCTATTAATTCTTTAGAAATTTACCTATAAAAACATGCAAATACCTACCATTTTTTTTTAGCGTTTATATGTTTCTCAATCGTCTATACATGTTTCTATCTTTCATTAAATCAATCATTTAATATAAATACAAGCAGAGTTTTTCCTAAACGTTGAGAAGTTTCTCCAGAGGTGAAACGAGACACGAATTGTCACTACAATATACCGTGGTTGAAAAGAGAAAAATGAGAAAAGCAGGCGTTTTCTTTTTATACAAACAAAAGGTGATGTAATACTTATCGTATATTTTCTTTACTCCCAACAACATTTAGTTTTTGCGTTCTAAAAATGTGCGTTGTAAAAATGTGTCTTGTTAATCGGTTTTCGTATTTTTACGGAGGTTAAGGGATTTGAGGTTCTACGTTGGTAAGTTGCATGACAAAAGTTTATAAAGGACTGTCCACTGTTTCGGAGAAGTAGAATGAGAAATGAGTTCTTTGAAAGAAAGAAAAGGATACAAATAATCTAAAAAGAATAGAATGGTAGGGAGACTGCTAGAAAGAGAGAGTGATAGATATAGTGAAATACAGAGCAATAGAGAGAGTGATAGAGAAAAGCGTGTAAGTGAGCGAGAGAAATAAAAAGAGAGTGATAGAGAGAGAGAGAAAAGGACAGTAATAGATAGTGAATGATTAGACAGAGATAAAGACAGTGATAGAGAGGGAAAAGGAGAGAATTAAATAGAGAAAAGTGAGAGTGATAGAAAGTGGAGAAGACAAAGAGTGAGAGAATACGTGAGATAAAGAGGGAGAATGATAGAGAGAGTCAAAGAGAGAGAGAGAGAGAGTAAAAAGCGTGAGAGCATCCGTCAGAAAAAGAAATAGAGTGAAAGAGTTACAGTGAGAGAAAGAGAGTGTGATAGAAAGAGAAAGAGAGGGTGATAGCGAGATACATTTTAAAATGATAGAGAGTGACTGAGAGAAAGGGAGAGAGAGATTGAGAATGATAGTGAGAAAGAAAGTTATAGAAAGATAGTATGATAGAGAGAAAGTGATAGAGAAAATGATAGGGATAACGTGAAAGAGACAAAGAGTGAGAGAGTATGTGAGAGAAATAGAGTGTGATATAAAAAGAAAGAGGAGATGATAGCGAGAGAAACGGAAAGTGATAGAAAGCAATTGAGAGAAAAAGAGTGATGGAGATATAGACAGATTGACAGTGAGAACGATATTTATAGAAAGAGACATAGTGTAATAGAGAGAGAAAGAGTGTTAGAGAGAGAGAGAGTATGATAAGAGAGAGGGTATGACAGAGAGAATGTGTGATAGAGAAGGGGAACGAGAGATTGAATGGAGGAAAAGAAACGAGAGAAAAAAGCGGGAAAATTATCAAGTAAAAATATAAAAAAAAATGTCGGTATGATATTGGGAGACAAAGCCCGAGAAAAACAAAAGAGCTGCAAAGACAAAATTAGATTCAACAAGAGAAAGAATATAAAGCAGACAATCAAGGGAAAGCGAAGAAAAAGAAAGAAGAAACTTGAAAAGAAATAATGACGTGAGAAAGAAAGAAATGAAGGAATAAAAGAATGGAGAAAGGCTTGGACACAATGATGACTAACAACAAAAGAGGACGGAATTTCTAAAAAAAAAAAAAAAGAATAGCCTTATTTATAATGTTCTTTTCTAAGTAAACAATGACAGGCATCAAGTTTGTAACTGGCTGTCTTGTAAATGTGTTCCTTTCTGCCACCCCCCCCCACTCCGAAAAAATATGAGAAAATAAAAAAATAAAACGTTGGAATTTGAGACAAAATGGCGAAAGCAAAAACCAAAAAGCCAAAAAGAAAAAAAAATGATTAATTGAAACGATAGAAATTTACAAAATAAGAAAAATTCATAACAACAGAAAATAATGAATACGGAGACGCTAGGTCGAGTTATTTAACAGGTTTGCTGGACTTTAACTTTAGCGAGTATTTTTCTTCTTTTTCTTTTAGTAGCACAGTCAGCCATTTTAATAAATGCGTAATAACGCTTCATCTGAACAATGTTAGACATTATTCAGAAGTTAGAAAATAATGCAGTCGGCTCAGAGTTCGAATATTTTTCTCTCGGTGCGACGTTAATTTACTATCTTATCACTCTTAAAAGTATAGCTGATTTTAGACCAGAGTTTTTCAAACAGTGGGTCCCGACCCTTCAATGGGTCGCGAGATAAATAAAATGGGTCTTGACATAAAAAAAGAAAGAAAAAATGACGAAAGTGAGAGTAAAGAACATAATATAAACAACTCTAAATGTTGCACAGCACTCATAAATCATCGCTAGTTTTTCACCAAGGTAAGCTCGTATTATTATATTTTTAATATATATATATATAGAGAGAGAGAGAGAGAGACAGACAGACAGACAGACTCTGTTCTCACTGAGTTTATGTATCTTGTTCGTCAAACTCGTTGCGGACTGAGTTCTCTCTCACAAACTTAACTACGAAGGCAGTGCGTTCGTCGTCGTGACCAGTGAAAGCCGTTAAGATTGCTGAATAATTAAGTTGCGTCTGAAGTCAGGGCGAAAAGTCGAGTACCGGTACATTCGTTCTGTGGTAGTAAGATGTTGTGTTGTATTCATTTGAAGTCTCCGAATTTTCTACGAATTGGCTGTTGTTTCAGTGACATTTAAGAACAGGCTATTTTTTAAGTAATAATCTTATATGCACACAGATAGCGCAAATAGATGCATGCAATTCTAATATGTTCGGATCATAAGAAATATGCATATAAATTGTCGATTCTAAATAAATGAACCTTTCTTTCTTTTTATGTGCCATGTCCTTTCAGGACGTAGGCGGTCATGGCTCTCCACGCCTGCCTCTATCCCTTTCAGCTCTCAACAAGTTCCTCCCTCAAACCACTTTCTGTGATCCACTTACTTAAATCCACCAGTTATATCACACGTTTTTTCCCTTGTCACTCTTTCTCTCTATTCGACCCGTGAGTACCAGATTCTCCAGGCACTCCTTCCTCATTATGTGTCCCAGAACCTTCAGCTGTCTCTTCCTGATGTTAAGTATAAGCCTCCTCCTTGTTTGCATCCTCTCTAAGACCTCATCGTTGCTCACACGCTCGGTCCATCGCCTCGAGTCTCTTCTTCATCTTTGAGGAAATCGTCCAACATTCGCTGCCGTAAAGAAAGACAGATTCCACTTAACAAATCAATATTCTTTTCTTTGTTACCAAAGAAATCCTCCTGTCTCGTAATACTCTGCCCAGCTTTTGGAATGCATCCTTGGCTGTCCCAATACGTCTACGGATCTCAGTGTCGCATTTACCGTCTGCTTGATTCTTGTGTTCTCGACTTGCAAATCGCATTTTGCGCTCATCCTTTTACTGATGACCATGCATTCTATCTTCTTGTAGTTTATGCTTAGTCCTTTCTTCTCACTCGCCGTCGCTACTTTCTGTAGGAGATTTTGTAATTTCTTTTCCGTGTCTTCTATCAGTACTGTGCCATCTGCGTATCTTATGTTGTTAGGATTGTGGCCGCCAATGCTAAATCCCGGTAGGGTTTCCAGTTCTCTCAGAATTGCCTCACTGTATAAGTTGAACAGGTTGTGTGAGAAGTCGAACCCTTGCCTTACGCCCCTTTCTTTGATTCTTTGACACGTTGGCATATTGGGTTGCAATGTAGAATCTGGTTCTTGCTGTGGGTCGCAGAAAAAAAAAAGTTTGAATTTTCTGGACTAGACCAAGCTAAGTACTTCCTTAGCGCTGTTTGTATACGCTTCAATCTTCACCTCTTCAAGTCAAGGGTCTATCAATCGTTATTTATCCCCCTTATCCTCATAATCAAAACCTGTTCCCCACATCCTCTTTCATTCATATCACATACCTTATTCAACATTACCATTTTAAAAGTAGTCCTCTACACTACAATCCCAATACAATCCCCAAGAGCCTCTCAACGTAGAGGGTTACTGAATGAGGCTGCTGGAAGTAGATAACGGTTGACCCCAGACTTGAAGAGATTAAGATTATAGTGATTGGGAAAGCATCGGGATTTTGTACCACACATCTCATTCATCAAAACTCTTAAAAAAATATATACGATCACATAAACACAAACACATAAGCATATATATATATATATATATATATATATATATATATATATATATATATATATATATATATATATATATGTGTGTGTGTGTGTGTGTGTGTGTGTGTATATATATATATATAGGGTGGTCACTGAAAGACTCAATGATATAAAGCAAAAATAACTTTTACAAACACATGAGTAGTTTGGAGAAGTAAAGTCTGGACCATTTGTATCTTGCATGGAAACATTTTTAAATCCAGTTTCAGAATCTTCTGAAGCAATGTTCTGTCGATGCCTAGTTGAGCAGAGCGATGACGGGTAGAAGCTGATGGATCCTCAAAGACACTCTGCCGTACAGCTTCCACCGCTGCGTCAGTGCGCACAGTGTGCTTAGACCTTTTCCTGGAAGATCGCCGACTGATCCACTTCTTTCAAACAGGGCGATTAGGTTCAGAATCATGTTATCGCTAGGCGATACTCTGACATTAAAATGTTGCCAGTATTTTCTCTGAGATTCTATAATTGTTCTTTCACTTGAAGAGCAAAACTCAATGAGTTTCACTCGTTGCTGGACATCATCCGATGCCAATTTAATCTCCAAGGGACGCTCTATAACCTGTAAAAAATGTTAAAATAGATTAAAAACGAATAAGTTATGACTTTTCAAACCCTTCAGTTTTTCAGTGGTCACTCTGCACACACACACACACACACACACACACACACACACACACACACACACACACATATATATATATATATATATATATATATATATATATATATATATATATATATATATATATATATATATATATATGAATGTAAAAGACAATAGGGAAACTGTAATAGTTGCCGACGCGTTTCGTCCGACGGGACTATTTCAAGGCGAAACGAAACGCGTCGACAACTATTACATTCATAAATATTGTCTTTTTCTACAGGTTAACTCTGAGAAATTTTTCATACATATATATATATATATATATATATATATATATATATATATATATATATATATATATATATATATATATATATATTACACGGAAAAAAATACAAAATTACCGCATGAGGGTACAGCCTATTTCAACCGGCGCAACATTGCGTCAGTCATCTTCAACCCTAGACTGGAGTTGTCTCTGAATTAGGGATTTAATTTAGATAACAATCGAGGAAAAGATAACCTACGCAAAAATGACGCCTCAGCCAGATAAAAAGCGTGTGTTGGTGGGAAGGGGAGGGAGGGAGTTATCTCTCTAAAAGGGGAAGAGGCCCACTGGAATCAACCTCGATATTAACCTTAAGATCCTAAGTTGGGGCTCATATGAAGAGTGAATGTTGTATTGAAACTAAAAGAAGGGCCGAAAGGGGGGGGGTATTTATGACCAAAACCTTGTTTGCCTTATTGGAAACGTTTGAACCATTCGTGGCCATGAGACGCGGGTTCGAATCGTGCTAACTTAGATTTGTCAGTTGAAAATAGAATAAGTAAATTAACAGAAAAAAATAATATTTCTTTTTTATCATTTCACCCCAAGCAAGACAGCAAAGCCACTAGTACGCAAGGGATTACTAAGTGCTAGAGAATATGAGAAAAAACTACTATTAAGGAGAGAGGACAATGAAAGAATAAGAATTAAGAAGACAACGATTGTATTTAAACTTTTGACGGTCAACGTTGTCCGGAAAGCATGGAGCCGGGCGAGAGTTCCACAAGCGAGAAGTGCGAGAAAAGAATCTGTTAGCATAGAACTTACGGATATAATTATCCAATTCAACTGTATATTGATGAGACCTCGTTGCTAATCTAGTATTGCGATTAAATTCATAAAGTCAAGGTACCATGGTGAATATTTTGGAAAAGACAACAAACGCCATATTTATTCATGTTTCCATATGTATTGTTTACTACGAATTTAAATCTATTTAATGCATTTTTCCTTGCCAGTATTCGGTTGGCTTTGTCAATGCGATCGGCCTCTAAGAGTTTCTAGGTGTTGTCCTAGTTGTATCATGAGAGAATATGAGAGGATCGATTTGTGTCTGTGCGTTCGTTTTAGTCTGGTCACGTGATTAGACAATCAATAGTCATGTTTCTCTCTTGCCAGCTCGAAACACAAACCGGAGGTTTTTTTTCTCTCTCTCCCTAAATTAAATCCCCAACTGCTTCACAACGCGAAATAAACGCTTCTTTTTTTTCTTTTTTTTTTTTAATTCGAATCCTTCCTCCATTCGATACATCATCCAAATCAAATCAATAATTCCATTCTCTCAAAGTTTGCTTTGTTCACGAGTGCCTCTCATCTGACCTTTGGGCAGGTTTCTGGGCTTTAAGCCCGCCTTCAAAATCGTTTTGTTAAAGAAAATAAAAAAATTCCTTTATCGCAGTTTCAAGATATTGGGAAAAACAATTCCAGCTTGGGAATCTTTTGCCCTGGAATTAATCACCTGTCAAAGCCGACGCCTGTCATGGGTAGTGGATTAGCGGTAGGGGCAGGGATTTCCTTTATGTTCAGACTTTGAGTGGATTTGTCCAAGTTAAATTCAATTTTAATTTCTCGAGAATCTTGCATTCAACCCCCTTTTTGAGTCCAATTAACCTTTACAATTAGTTCTTTTTTCGACCACGCCTTTTTAAAGTCTTCTTCTCGGTTGTGGGTCCCCAATTCAGGTGATTTTTAATCTCGAACAACTTGTGACACATCTCGTAACATCGGAAATTAAATAACGATTTTCTAATTTCAAATGGTATAGTGTCGTTATTAATTTTAACTTTACTGCTGTACTCGACTTTAGTACAATTACTTTTGTTTGCTAAATTCGACTTATATATTCACAATATCTATTTGCATTTATTTAATGAGCTGTAATCATGCCACTAAACCTTCTTTCCTCACCAGGTTTATCTAGTGGCGAGAGTGGCTAGACAACAGGACTAAAACAAGATTTCTTTATAGGGTCAACGGTGGTTTCGCACAGCGGGCTAGGCGCGGTTCCATAGCTGTGTATGAAGACAGCGCGGTGATAACACGACATCGCTGAGTGGAAGCCTATCTAGACTGAATGCAATGGATAGTATTCCTCTGGGGTAATCAACGGTCACGGGTTCGTGATCAAGGCGAGCCTTCAAGTTGGGGGTCATTGGTTGTGGTTTGACCTGGAGAGGGATGCGCTTCGCCCGGTCTACTTGCCCAAGGCACACGACGTATGAATGTCTGGATTTCAATCCAGATATGTAGAGGGAACTTGTCAGGTTCTCAGCCGCGCATCGAACCCACGACCACATCCGATCATGTGACGGATGTTGTTGATGAGCATGATGATGATGTTGATGATGCGTAAATATATCGATTAATTAAAATATGCGTGTTAATCTCTCACATTTAATAGTAGCTTTAAAAGGCGCACTGCGTGCGAACTTTTAAGCTAGCTCTTCAGTAGAGCTAATTGGGCATCCGGACCAAAACTAAAGGGACCTCTGGTCCAACTTAGAAAACAGCAATGATAATTTCGAAGAAATAAAATTGAATTCCTCAATTCACTTCATGGAACAGCAAAACCTCACTTTAATTCCGATTCGGCCTATAAATCCAATTCCAGCAAAAAGAACGATTTGGCCCGAAATTCCAATTCAGGCCGAAAATTGACTTCTTCAAATCCTAAACTCTGTGATATTTCAGTTGAGTTTAGTTCTTCAAATACAAACTCTGTGGAACTTCAAAACCTGACCTCACGAAACCTGACCTCACGAAACCTGACCTCACGAAACCTGACCTCACGAAACCTGACCTCACGAAACCTCTCACTTTAGCTCTGATTTCTTGGCATTTTAAAGAAGTAAAACTGATTTCCTCGATTCATAAGGTTTTGGAAATATTTTAAACTGAACTTAAAACAAAAACTTTTAAATTCACAAAGTTTTTGCGTTACTTTAAACTCAATATAAATGAAAAATCTTTTAAAATCAATAATTGTTTTCAATTATTTTAAAATTTGAATTTTTTACTGTGGCCTCTTCATCCGGACACAAATCCCAATGCTGGATGTTCAAGCATTGGGCAAAGATTTCAAAAAGCATAACGGGCAGGATCCTATCAAAATAAGACAAAACTTGCCTAAATGATTTAATGAGACATGTCTTAATATATATGTTTCCAGGTGCTTATTAATAACTGATCGGTACATAATTTGAATTCATATATATATATATATATATATATATATATATATATATATTTGTCATCCACAGACAGACTGTTTCGTTGTTTCACAGCTCATCAGTGTGGCTAGACGTCCGGTTGCTTCTAGGTAGGATCGAAACCCGACTGAATTTGCGTCAGTCGGAACTTTTAAAAGTTTTAAAACTTTTAAAAAATCGGAACTTCTCCCACTAAGCCGTCACGGTACGGGATGAAGGTGAATTTTAGCGTGTTTTATTTTTAGATTTAGATAAACACACAGTGACTGACAGTGACTCGATTCTGCCGAAGAGTCGTGCAATATTAGCTTACAAATTCACACCTCAAACCAGAGAGCTCAACCGAAATTAATTTTTCAGGAGCCAATATATATACCGAACTATAATGATAGTGGAGCAGTCCATATTATTTACGGGGTGGGTTTTAAAAAATTTGAAATGTAAAATGTTATTACTCAGCACCTGAAGAGTTATGCTACCGGTAATGGAAAAAATATATACCTCATTGTTAATATATAAATTGTCCGAGTCACACTCCTCCCTGGTCTTTTGAACAGGAGTAGAGTTTTATCCCTTGTTTCCTGTTTATGATTGGGTTTCCGGTTCCTCCTAAATATTCTCATCTTCTTTTACTTCCAATAGCCCCCTGGCATCTTAGTGTCATTATCGCCTTGCTTGGGGTGAATAAATTAAAAAAATAATAATAAAAAATAAATTATTACTCTGTTTTTATACATCAAGCACTATTTCATTAATACACACACACACACGCACACACACAAAGACACACGCACACACGCACACACACATACGCACACGCGCACACACACACACACACACACACACACATATATATATATATATATATATATATATATATATATATATATATAGCTATGTTACGGCGGTGGGAATGTGATTGATCAAAAGAAAAATATGCAGGACGATGTTGTCTTTAACATTCAACACAAGATGTTTAAAATATATATATATATATATATATATATATATATATATATATATTATGGAATTTAAATGTTGGGTGTTGGGGTGTATTTTAGTTGTGTGCGTATTCATATGTAAACAATTAATGTAGAAGTAAGAAAAACTTAGCTTTCTATTACGGACCATTTATTCTTCTTTTTATATAAACTGTAATGAAACAAAATTCTCAGTCTCTTGAGTATATCCGTTTTCCCTTTCTGGTCCAGAATTCAGGCTGAGTAAGGATAAACGTCTTTATAATGGTCGAGCTCATGTCAGCCTTGCGCTGAGTTGGAACGATGAAATAAAAGTTTGTGATTACTTCATCGTTGGAGGGCCGACATGATTATAATGGTCGAGCTCAAGTCAGACTTGCGCTGAATTAGAACGACCAAAAGGGTGACTTACTTCCACAGGTGGAGTTTTTTGGGAGACACGTGCGAACGGTAGGTGTTGGAATGTGGAAACAAAGTTCAGTCATCAGTAGGCCGGGGAAACGAACGTTCTGCATGCACGTTATTTCCACGAGGTGCTATATATTGAAGTGGGGAGGAAGAGGAAGGAAATAGTTGTCTTTTTATATACTTAAACAGCGCCACCTAACCGTGCCAAGTAGCTGTAATTTCCGATTTCTTTATTACTAGAATCATGGGAAAATGTATTTCTTTTTTATTATTCATTAATATTTTATTTATTGATTTTATATCATTTACACACAAAAACACACAGCATGCACACATGGTGACCAAATACAGTGATCAAGCCATTCCCATACATGCACGCACGCTTACATGCGGGTATCACTGGAACACGAAAAATGTATATATGTACGCATATATATATATATATATATATATATATATATATGCGCGCATATTTGCGAAAGCAGGGGAGCTACTCACACAAACCCCACACAACTTAGGAAGTACGTGTGTATGTATATACGTATGTATGTGTATATGTGTGTGTGTGTGTGTGTGTGTGTGTGTGTGTGTGTGTGTGTGTGTGTGT
The DNA here is from genome assembly GCA_964036315.1 of Acanthosepion esculentum. Taxonomy (NCBI): domain Eukaryota; kingdom Metazoa; phylum Mollusca; class Cephalopoda; order Sepiida; family Sepiidae; genus Acanthosepion; species Acanthosepion esculentum. The sequence continues at coordinate 24,818,778 of OZ038497.1, read as the reverse complement.
GCTGGTTCCATGTAACTTGGGAAGAATGTGAGTGGGAATGTACGTGTGTGCGTATATGTGTGTGTGTATGTTTGTGTGTGTGTGTATGTGTACAAATGTGTTTACTAATTCTTCATGGTGAGACAGTGTATGTATTGAGGGGGAATATACACACACATATATACACGCATGCTGACAGGAACACACGAAAATGAAAATAGAACTAAGAACACACAGGGGTCACTAAAGCATTAAAAGATAAGATACCGACAACTAATTCATCACTTCTCAAACCAACCTTAATTGTTTTATGACCCTTCGCTCAGAACTCTTCACTGCCATTTCAAGAAAGACACTCGGATTACTAACACAAAAGCAGAGAATGTCTCATATCGAGAATATTTAACATTGAAAAACATAAAGGAAAAAAAATAATTATTTTTAATAATATGTGGAAATCTCCACCCGTTACCTGAAGACGGTCGCGAGACCAGAAACACGTGTTGTAGAATTATGAAAAATAAAGAATAATATTTTTTTTTACAACAAAAAAGTTCGCGGTACCTCTCTTCTTTTTAATATATATATATATATATATATATATATATATATATATATATATATATATATATATATATACTTATGTGTGTATCTGTATGTGTGTGTATTTGCGTGTGTGTATGTGTAAATATTCTCAGATAGAGTGTATATGTAGAGGAGACAAAATGAATAAAAAGAGATAACAGGAAAAACTATACTAAGCCAAAAAATGAAGCCACCTCCTACACAAAACTCATTGAACACCATTCAAAAGTACCGACACTCTACGGACTACCAAAACACACAAACCGAACATACCAATTACACGTATCATATCAGGGATAGGCAGCGTCCTACACAAACTAGCCAGCTCACTAAACAATATCCTAACCCAAATCCACGACACAATTAGTTTGTCACACATAAATAATTCAGGTAAACTTCTAAACAAATTAAAAACATAGACATCAAAAACAAATATATTGCCATTATTTACATTATTCGGACTATTGTCCTCATAATTGTCGCCATATTTATTACAACGTTTCGGCCGTTGTACGCTCCGGCCTTCTTCGGGTGGTTGGAATGTCGAACTGAACCCTCAAGGACACATGGCACAGTGGATAAAGGCGTTGGTTAGATCCAGTGACAGGACCCAAAGAGTGTGAGTTCAATACCCGGTTAAGGCAGTGGAGATCTTGGAGAGGGGAATTAACAGGAGATAACTGATAACTGTCATCCATTAAACATGGCACGTGGAACTAGAACAGTCTACCCAAGTGAGTGAAATAAAGGGTGCAGATCTTTTGTCCGCGATTGAGCTCTGAAGAGCAATAACCGGTTAGCTTTTTCTTGCTTTATTTATTTATTTATCTATTTATTTTGCTATTTTTGATTACCACTAATGCTTGCTTTTCCTCCTCCTATATTTGAATATATTTGTACATATTGTGTATATTTTAATATATTCGTATATATTAAGCGAATATTTTTCATATGTTAAGCGAATATACTCTTTAAAATGTCTTTTAAAGTTATAATAGCCCCCCCCCCCCCAGACAAACACAAAGCATACCATATATATTATTATTTTCTGTTTTGAATTGGTAGCGTTCAAATCTTTGCGTGTTTAATTAGCGTAGATGGCGACCTCTCTTTGATATAACCACGAAGGCGGCATCAACATTGAAAACGGCGACTACAAGTAGAGAACACTTTCTATTGAACGAAGTATTACTGACGTCACCAAAGCAATAACTCCATTGGAAGAAAAGAAAAGAGGAAATATAGAAAAGGACATTCCATGACGTTAAAGACAATTGCCGGCGGTGGGGGCGGCTTTGATCTTGTAGATATAGGTGAACCTCCGTTCTTATGTTTCCCAATTTAATTCGCTTTTATTGATCCACTGCTGCGACAGCATAGACTATGTTGTAACAGTACTAACTGAATCTCAGGCTCAGAAACTGACGAAGTTTTGAATTTTTCAACCAGTAGAAATACCTACGTGTGCTACTGATACCTGGTAACCCAGCACTATCTACCGTATGTTCGGGACGTCGGCGACTAAACCGGTCCCCCCACCTCCACTAAATTTTCTAGAGTGAAGAATTGCGAGGTACATGATTAAAAAAATAACAAGACCTGTCAAAGGGCGGATGAACCTTTTTGCAGTGTCAACAGTCATCTAGAAAAGAAAGCTGTAGATTGGGTGGCCTGATAAAAAATCTCGCTAATTTTCGACGGAGACTCGTGTAGCTTTATCTAGCGTTGCGAAAACGATGCTCTTTGCGACAAAGCAGGGCAGATGACTGATAATAATAGCCGCCCCCGTCTATTAACAGGGCCCCTTTTAAGCCCAAAGCGCAATCACATTTTAACCAAGAAGATTCAATCAAATCTCCCGAGCAACCAACAGCAGTTCTTCCACCCCTATAAGGAGAGTTCATCGCTGGTAACTTTTATTTTTCACACTCCATAACTATGTATGTAACCAGTGAGGTGATGATACGTCATCACTGCGCAGTTCGACATTCCAACCACCTGAAGAAGGCCGGAGCGTACAACGGCCGAAACGTTGTAATAAATATGGCGACAAAGATGAGGACAATAGTCCGAATAATGTAAATAATGTACATAATACCTCATCTCAGAAATATAGACAGATATTGAAATATATGACCAGTTTAGACATAAAATATTTTAAAAATTTGACTAAGTATAGTTTTTCCTCTTGTCTCTTTTTATTGATATATATATACAAACTGAATTTAGCGTCTGTCGCGGAGTTTTCCCCGATGGAATCAGCTTTTCACCAGAGATCTACTGAAGGCAAGGATTATGGCAGCATTCACCAACTTAAACAAGGGACCGCCCAGAAGAGTTGCAGGAGATTCCGAAGTCGTCTGAAGGCCGTGGTTGAAGCCAATGGGGATTTTATTGAATAAATTTACTCTTTAATATTTCAAGATATTTTTGTGTAATTTTGGTAAATATATCTGTTAAAATGAGACGTCGGTGTGATTTTCATTTCTGGAGGATATCGGCTATGGTTTCGGCCGGAATGGGATGGGCCACGCCAGATTTACTTGCCGAAGACACGTTATGCATGAATGAATACGTCTCACATAAGTGGAGAGAAATTGTGAGATGTTTAGCTCCGGATTGACCTTATGACTCCCACATGGACATCATCACCATCATCATCATCATCATCATCATCATCATCATCATCATCATCATCATCATCATCATCATCATTATCCAATAAAACAAGTTTTACTAATTAACCCATAGAAGGGATAGAATAGGTAAATTCACAAGGGTATTTCTGTGTAAGCGAAAATAATGAAAACGACTGGAACTAGAAATCGGATTTTCGATTTCCAATTCCTTTTTATTTCTCATATTCTCTAACAATCTGTAACCCCCTTGCGCCTTAGTAGCTTTATTACCTTGCTTGGGTTAATTGATTAAAAATATGTTGTTATAGGAAATATTTGTTTCTCTCTCTCTCTCTATCTCTCTCTCTCTCTCTCTCTCTATATATATATATATATATATATATATATCGCTCTCCCGTCGAACTCGACGTATGAGGGTCAGACAGATCAGTTCCCAGAAACTGAAAGCCCGACACCGACACATGAGATTTGATTATAGTGGTGAAGGCTTTGTGCAGGGCCATCCACACTTTTTGGAGGGACGAATACAGGCAACGGATGCCACAAGGTCCCCAAACGACCCTCCGCAGGTTTTGAATTCAGAGTTGTCCTTCTCGACCAGTTGCCATCCAAGGCTATAGAACCCAGTCTATTTACCCGTAGTTGGAGGGAGAAGAAGAGGATTCACACCTTTCCCAAGGGTATTAGCACGTAAGTGAATGTAATGGAATCGACTGGAATTCGAACTCGGCTCTCCGATTCCTCAATCCAAGCCGTTATCCATTACTCCACCGTGCCTCCTATCTCTCTCTCTCTCTCTCTCTCTCTCTCTCTCTCTCTCTCTCTCTCTCTCTCTCTCTCTCTCTCTCTCTATCTATCTATCTATCTATATATATATATATATATATTTCTTGCTCTCTCTCTCTCTATCTATCTATCTATCTATCTATCTTTCTTTCTTTCTCTCTCTCTCTCTATCGCTCTATCTCTGTGTCTGTGTGCGTGTTCTGTTATATTTTGTCTTTACAAGGTCTTTTTTGTATATAATTCGGACACAAAAATGCACTTAATATTTTTCACTTAAGGAAACTTGCTCGTAAAAAAGGTGGAGAATAAAAGAAAACATTTGAAAGGAACGTTAATCTTTCAACGTATGAGGCAACTTCTCATTTGTATCCTTGACTTTATTCTCTGTGACCTTACAGCGGCAATACACACGAGAGAAGAAAAAAAGCATAAAATTAATTTGGGAGGAAATAAAATGGCGACTTAAAACGTTTTTAATGACCACTTCACTTTGCAGCCGAAATGTCCAAGAGATTTTGATCACGTGAAACACTGAATTTCCGTTCTGCTGGGTCAAGGACTTTTATAGTTTACAGTTTACAGTTTTATGAGAGGGACTAATGAAGTTATTGCCTTTGAGAAGTCGTTAGTTGCATATGCAACCGTGTTCGGCCTCATTGCGCATTTACTGTTGTTAGACCTGAATACCAAAGTAGGCAAGGAGAGAGAAGGGGAGATAGCTGGCAAATTCGGACTAGGAACCCACAACAAATGCGGAGAAAAATAAGTCCAATGGTGCACAGCCAATGACCAGGTAATAGCCAACACATGGTTCCAAGAACATCCTAGACGATTATGGACACGGAGAAGCCCAGGAGGAGAAACTGAAAACCAAATTGACTATATAATTATCAACAAAAGATTCAGAAATGCAGTTGTTCACTGCAAAATCAACCCAAGTGTCGACTGCAGAAGCAACCATCTCCCTGTTATATAAACTAAGAATGAAACTACAGAAACTGAAGAAGCCTAACGGAGCACCCAAATTGCAATACAACAGACTCCTGAACGACCCGAACCTGAAGGGAAAATATACGAACAGTGTGAAAAGAAGATACGGGAGACAAAATGGAAATGGAAACTCGAAATGGGGCACAGAGAAGCTTTAATGACTTCAGCAAACGATATCATCCCAAAGGAGAATAGACGAAGAAGAAAAAACGAATGCATCACAGATGAGATTCTCGACATGGTGCAATGGAGACGGAAAACAATGCCAAGACATAGAACGGAATACAGAAAACTACACAAAGAAATAAGGAACAAATGCAGACAGGCTAAAGAAGAATGGTTCGATGAAAAATGTACATAAATAGAAAGAATGAGTATCACAGATAAAGGAGATATGCATAAAAGAAATAAGAAAAATAGCAGGGCAAAAGATATGTCCAAATTCGGACTAGGAACCCACAACAAATGTAGGGAAAAATGGTGCATGGCAAATGATCAGGTAATAGCCAACACCTGGTTCCAAGAACACCCAAGACGATTATGGACATGAATAAGCCCAGGAGGAGAAACAAAAAACCAAATCAACTACATAACCATCAACAAGAGATTCAGGAATGCAGTTGTACACTGCAAAACCTATCCAATTGCCAATTGTGGAAGTGACCACCTCCCTGTTATATGTAAACTAAGAATGAAACTATGGAAACCAAAGAAGCCTAACGCAGCACCCAATTTACAATGCAACAGACTCCTGATCAACTCAAACCGGAAGGAAAAAATTATGGACAGTGTGAAAAGAAGATATGAGACACAAAATGGAAACTCAAAGTGGGACACACTAAGAGAAGCTTTAGTGGCAACAGTAAATGACATCATCCCAAAGGAAAATGGACAAAGAAAAAACAAATGGATGACAAATGAGATTCTCAACATGGTGCAATGGAGAAGGAAAACAATGCCAAGACATAGAACGGAATACAGAAAACTACACAAAGAAATAAGGAACAAATGCAGACAGGCTAAAGAAGAATGGTTCAATGAAAAATGTACAGAAATAGAAAGAATGAGTATCACAGATAAAGGAAATATACATAAACAAATAAGGGAACTAAAAGGTCAAAAGACTCAGCTCATCAAAAGGATGCATAAAATCCAAGGACCGAACGCTTATATTAGAGAAAGAAAAAATTCTTCAGCGCTGGAGACGAATATATTGGAGACGAAAGAGAACAACCGGGGAATACACAGAAATATCGATCGGAAGAAAATACTGAAAACCGAAGTGAAAGCTGCACTGGCCAAATTGAACAGAAACACAGCGGCAGAGTCAGACGGAATTTTTTATAGAGATGCTTGCAGTCTTAAACGATTTCGGCATAGACAAGATTACAGAAACAATAGATTAAATCTAGGAGAGTGGTGATATACCGGACGACGTATGCAGATCTATTTTCATAGCACTGCCTAAGAAACTAGGCGCAGACGAATATGAACTCCACCAAACAATCAGCCTAATGAGCCACATAACAAAACTCATCATCCGAATTCGGATCAATAGAACGCGTAGCAGAATCAGGCCAGAGATAGGACAAAAATAGTGCGGGTTCGTCAAAGACACCGGAACAAGGAACGCAATATTTAGTCTTAGAATGTTATCAGAAAGAGCAATACAAACGCAGAAGGACGTGTACCTGTGTTTTATAAACTACGCAAAGGTATTCGACAAAGTACGCCACAGAAATCTGTAAGAACTGCTCAGCAAACTTGACATATTCAGAAAAGACATTAGAATAATCAAAGATATATACTGGAAGCAAACTGCCTGTATACGGATAAAAATGAGTTCAGATGATATGCAAAAATAGAAAGGAGTGTAAGGCAAGGATGTGTCTTCTCACCGGACTTATTCAACCTATACAGCGAGGCAATTCTGAGAGACTGGAAATTCTACCAGGTTTCATCATTGGTGGCCACAATCTTAACAATATAAGATACGCAGATGACACAGTGCTGATAGCAGACATGAGAAGAAAACTACAAAATCTCCTACAGAAAGTAGTGAAGGAGAGTGAGAAAACGGGACTAAGCATAAACTACAAGAAGACAGAATCAATGATCATCAGCAAAAAGATGTCTAAAATTCAGTTTACAGGTCGAGGATACTAAAATCAAGCAAGTAGAGAAATTTAAATATTTGAGAAGTGTTCTAACAGAGGAAACTGAGATCCGAAAACGAAATTGGGATGGGCAAAGACGCATTCCAAAACCTAAGCAGAGTATTATGAGACAAGATAATTTCGTTGAAAAGAAAATAGTACTGAACTGTTATGTGATATCTCTCCTTCTGTATGGCAGCGAATGTTGGACAATCTCTTCAAAGATGAAGAAGAGACTCAAAGCAACAGAAATGTGGTTCTGCAGAAAGATGCTAAGGATAACATGGGCCGAATACGTGAGCAACGACGAGGTTTTGGAGAGAACAGAAACAAAGAGGAAGAGGCAGCTAAAATTCCTGGACACATAATGAGGAAGGAAGGCTTGGAAAAATCTGATACTCACAAGACGGATAAAGGGACAGGGGAAGGCAACGCGTGACATACTTAATGGGCTTGAAAAAGTGGATGACGGAACAAAAAGATAAAACTTATTAAGAGCTACAAGAGACAGGAGGAGGTGGAGGGCAATGATCGCTGACGCCTTCAAGGAACACAACACATAACAAAAGAAGAAATATTCAGATGATCTATTATTTTTCAGCTCTCATCAACAACTGCAAATCTACAAAGAAGCGATTAACGAATTTAAATTATTTGCAACAGTCTAAATTATTAATATTAAAATAATGCTGATATGAAGTGGAAAGAATATATTGAATCCATTGCTAGGTCAGCTGCTAAGAAAGTTGGTTCACTGTGTCTAGCGAGATAATTGTTCAGTCCAGAATCTATCTTACATATCTGTAAGTCTACCATTCGTCCATGCTTCGAACATTGCTACCACATATGGTCCGGTACCCCTGCTATTTGCCTTAAGCTCGTTGATAAAATCCAAAGAAGAATCAGCAACATTATTGGTCCTGATCTGGCAACTCGAATTCAGTCACTTTCCCACCACCATAAGATTGCCTCTCTATGTCTTTTCTATAAATACTTTCATGGTAATTGTTCGGATATATATACTTTCAGAGTATATGTATAAACTGTGTTATGAAATATGCTTGAGTTCTATTCCCAAGCTGCCCCATTTTATAGATGCTATATATAAATTAAATACTCTGTATTCCAAACTCCGAAAAATTATGAAAAACCGAAGCACTTCCGGTCCCAATAATTTCGGATAAAGGATTCTCAACCTGTATATCTTATTTATTTATTATCACACGGTGGGATATCTAATAAGTGATGGAAACAAAAAGAATCTAAATGAAATCGGCTAGATATTTATACCGAAAACACATAAAGAAATCATTTAAAATTTAGAATTCCCAGCATCTCTCGTTTGCGCGCATGTGTAGTCGCACCAATGTAAACAAATTCAATCTGATGATGCCCCAAAGCAGGGTTTGGTTTCTTGTATATAGTTTTGTTTCACATTTGTAAATATTCATTGGGATTTAGATTTTTTTAAATTGTTATTTTATTAACCTCCTCCTACAGACAATGATTTGGACATATGGGGATTAGTTACGACTACATGGAGATTCTGGGGTATTATGGTAGATGGAGTAAGAAAGGCAAGTAAGAATGCGTTGTTTTAGTGTAAGGACTATTGTGGTATGTGGCTAGCTAAGTTTAGTGTTAAGACAGAAAAAGACCGTCCTTTTCCCCATTCCTCATTTTTGGCCTTGAGCCACATTTTGTAATTTTACAAATAAATATCGTTCTTCGCCATGGTACCTAGACTTTAAGAAGTTACAGTTGAGCTGGGCAGATGTAACCGTAAATTCTATGCTAACAGTTTCCTTTTTTTGCACTTCTCGCTTGTGAAACTCCCTTCCGGCTCCATGATTTCCAGCCAACTTTAATCTGCAAAAATTTAAATGCAAAGTCAATCGCCATCTACTGCCCTCCTGATTAATCTTTCCGCTTCCCACCCATTATTAATGTTTCTGTTCATAATTTTCCACGGCTTGCAACCACTTGTGTCTTAGTGGCTTTACTGCCTTGCATGGGGGGGGGGGATACCGATTGAAATAAATTCGTATATAGGTGTGCCGTTGCTTAAAAAGGTTGAGAAACACTGCCCTAGACACACTACTCCTACGCTATTCATCTTTCCACAGGGCCTCAGGTCAATACGGAGGCCTTGAGGAGGTAGTGCTAACCTGGGTCAAGAGGGTGACTGATGGAAGACCCTCTGTCTGACAACAGACTCTGCACCATGCCACACAAGCAAGAGAATCCAGTCAGATAATTTCTGCAACCACCTCACCCGTTACATCTGGACACCTAATTCCCCAGACTGCACCCCACCTTGGTTATTTGTGTGGGTGCAGTTGAGTGAAAGACCAACAAAACGTCTTGCCACACCAAAGATGAACTGAACGCAAGAATTATGATAGCATTCATCAACATAAACAAGGAGACTGTCCAGAAGAGTCGCAAGAGATTCCGAAGATGTCTGGAGGCCGTAGTTAAAGACAATGGCGATTTTATTGAATAAATCTACTCTTTAATATTTCAAGATATTTTTGTGCAATTTTCGTAATTATCTGTTAAAATGAGATGTCAGTGTGATTTTCATTTTTTGCGCAATTTGGACGACAATTTATCCATCGCACTCTGTATATATTTATGAGTGAGATCAATTAATAACTGGGATCCACACGTTTTCGCAAACTTTGCATGAATACGCGTGCATTTACTTTCGTATATTTATAAATATAATGTAAAAGCGTACTCGAATACGAGTGAGATAGATAGATAGATAGATAGATAGATAGATAGATAGATAGATAGATAGATAGATAGATAGATAGATATTAGCTTGGTGCAAAAATAATGTCGTTTTCTCACATGAAGTTGAACGTCAAAAAAACGACATTATTTTTGCACCAACCTAATAGATAGATAGATAGATAGATAGATAGATAGATAGATAGATATTAACAGACTGAGATAGATAGAAAGATGTGAACAGACTGAGATAGATAGATAGATAGATAGATAGATAGATAGATAGATAGATAGATAGATAGATAGATAGATAGATATTAACAGACTGAGATAGATAGAAAGATGTGAACAGACTGAGATAGATAGATAGATAGATAGATAGATAGATAGATAGATAGATAGATAGATAGATAGATAGATATTAACAGACAGATAAAAATATGTGTACAGACTGAGATAGATAGATAGATAGATATGAACAGACTGAGATAGATAGATAGATAGATAGATAGATAGATAGATAGATAGATAGATGTGGACAGACTAGAATATATATATATAGAGAGAGAGAGAGAGGGGGGAGAGAGAGAGAGAAGAGAGAAAGAAGAGAGAGAGAGATAGAGAGAGGGGGAGATGTTAGTAGAATAACGGAGAATAATTTTCGCTCAATAGTTACCAAGCGTTTCTTTGAGAAATCTAACGTCACAGGTCAGTTGGAATCGAGGATTGTAAATCCCATTCTTTTTTCTTCTATTTTTTCTCTTTTTTCTTATTTGATACATTCCAACAACCATTTCCCAATGTCCGGCTGTCAAGCCGCATTGTTGTCGCAAACACATTTTAACGATCTGCAAATGTATGACGTTGCAAGTGCACGTTCGGAAAACAGTACACTGAAGAGGGCCGCGCCTCAAGAATAAAAACCTTTCTCCCGCAACCTGCACCACTCACCAATACGCGGAGATTTTATTTCTCCTTTCTTTCTTCGTTTCTTTCTTCGTTTCTTTCTTTACCCTGCCACCCGTGCGTGTGTATGTGAAAAACGAATTATTATTTAACCAGTCGGTAGCCATTCTCCTTAAAATTCGCTTTTAAATGGAGAATTCTAATTCTGGATTTGTTCCTATGGTCACATGACATCCATTCAAGCTAAACGTCACAATCTGGGCTACTGCAAATATAAGATGGCGTATTATTAAAAAAAAAGTACACACGAACGCATGCAAAAACGCACAATGCTACTATGTGCACATTGATACGTACAAATGCATATCGACATATACTCGTATTCATGCATATGCAGAGAAGCGTGGGCACCTCGACGTGGTGTAATGGTTAGCAAGCTTGTCTGGCTAGAACAATTACTGGGTGCCCCTTACTTTCGGCCTTGTGCCACATCCAATCTATGCTAGGAAAATCACTATACAGAGAAACGTGCATGTGGATATGCATACGCGAAGAATATGCGTTATTTGCGCATGCTCACAAGCTCGGTGCGCATGCGTCTGTATTCGTATCTACATGCGCGTAATATGCATAGTAACCTCCAAGTTATCATAAGCGTTATGTATCTATTTATATGAAAACATATTACAGGTTGAGTATACTTTATACAAAATTCCCAAATCTGAAAAACCTCCGAAAGTTTTTCAGGTGCTGACATGGCGGAAATGGAAAAATTCAGAAAGCACTGCTATATAGACTATGTTGGCGCCAGTTTTTTTGTTAGCAATCTTCACAGCTACACTTTCGTTCGTGGATTACTTACCAGGTGTTTCGTGCACTTCAAAATGTTATATAATTTTTGTAAATAATGATCATGTTTTTTTTTTTTTTGTACACGTACAGAAAGTACGAAAAATTATTTTTACGTGAATCTGAATTTCACCACTTAAAAATCCGTGTGAGAATTACATGACTAGCGTTATTATCTCTATCTGTAAGCACAGAAAATTTATTAAATTTTATATGAAACTACTTTCAGAGTATATGTATAAACTGTGTTATGAAATATGCTTGAGTTCTCTTCCCAAGCTGTCCCATTTTATAGATGCTATATATAAATTAAATACTCTGTATTCCAAACTCCGAAAAATTATGAAAAACCGAAGCACTTCCGGTCCCAATAATTTCGGATAAAGGATTCTCAACCTGTATATCTTATTTATTTATTATCACACGGTGGAATATCTAATAAGTGATGGAAACTAAAAGAATCTAAATGAAATCGGCTAGATATTTATACCGAAAACACATAAAAAATAATTTAAAATTTAGAATTCCCAGCATCTCTCGTTTGCGCGCATGTGTAGTCGCACCAATGTAAACAAATTCAATCTGATGATGCCCCAAAGCAGGGATCGACAACCTTTTGCTAACTATGTGCCGACTTGGGGTTTTAAAATCATTCAGTGTTCCAACAGCATATGTATTTTTATATAAGTCAAGCTCAATATACCTGTTCTACAATATATTTTATATAGTAATATATAGTATATATACTTTAGTATATATTAAAATTAAAATAGGTAAATATCTTCTTTGCGTTGTATTAGTTATTGGTTCGGAGTTCGTGATGTCATTTGTGGTTGCGTGCCATTAGAAATTGCTTACCGTGCCACGTGTGGCACGGGTGCCGTAGGTTGCCCACGTCTGTCCTAAAGGACGAAACGCGTCAGGCGAAAACATTTTTTCACTATGTCATACATCTTTCTCCCAAAATCGTTCTTGATATATAAATGTTTATATATAGATATTTTATATTATTTATTATTTATTCCCACTTAAATAGATGAGTGCGTACGCACTTTCCCTCTACACCTCCAAGCAGCATGAGGTGCATCAAGGTGCATTTGCAGATACGATGTACTTGTTTTCGTGGGTGGTGCATTTGCAGATACGATGTACTTTTTTTCCAGCTTACAGCTCCTTCCACACAGACGAAACACCACAAGCCTCTCGCCGTTGCATCGCTATTTCGATGGCAAGTGTTCGGGAGAACTAAATTCTTTAATTCAACCGGGAAATGGCTCGTAAAATTGGATGTCTCTAAAACGAAACTGGTCTCATTTAACCACCATAGAGAATCTTTCCTGTCCACCATCAGCATGGCTGACTCATGAAGAGTAACACACTGCGCCTTGTTGTCCTCACATTTTCAACTGACTTGAAGTGGAACGACTATATCGAATCAATAGCTGCATCTACTGCAAGGAAAGCTGATTCACTGTGTCGTGCCAGAAGGTTTTTTTTTCGCCAGAGTCCATCTTGCACATTTACAAATCTACCATTCGTCCGTGCATTGAAGACTGCTGCCATATCTGGTCTGATGCACCTGATATTCATTTCGAGGTTCTTGGCAAAATACGAAGAAGGATTTTCAATGTAATCGATCTTGACTTGGCATCTCGACTTCAATCTCTTTCTCACCGACGTGACGTGGCTTCCCTCTGTCTTTTCTACAAATATTTTCATGGCAACTGCTCTGATGAGCTTTTTTCCCTGGTGCCCGGACTACATGAGTTTAAGTGTGCTACTAGATTGGCATCTAGGTCTCGCCCTTTTACTGGTAAATTAGTTAAATGGAACCGCCAATTCTACAACCAACATTTTCTTTTCTCGCACTTCCCACATGTGGAACTGCCGTTTCTTTGCTTCCCTGATAACTACAATCTCAAAAATTTAAATGCAACGTCAATCGCCGTATTCTATCTTCTTCAACCACGTTCTACTTTTATCCTTTCCTTGGTCCCCCTTATACCCAGTCCTTTTCTACCACATTCACTCTCTGTAAACCCCTGCGCATCAGTGGCATTCCCAGCTCGCTTGGAATGAAATGAGCTTTAAAAAATTCTTGATCTCTGCAGCAGTGAACCGCCATGCCACGGATATAAGTAAGAATCATTCACATTCCCTTAGTATTCCATTAAGAAGAAGTAAGTTCCAGTCGGACGGCTTCTTCCCAAGGTCTGCTGCTTTGTGGAACAGGCTCCCGGTAAGATGCTTTCCCGAACCCCACAATCTTGAACTCTTCATGTCTAGGGTTAACTGTTATCTTTCCTGCACAATACCATGAACTGAACTTCTTGCCTTTCCTTACGCTGATACAAAACCACACAGTGACCCTCTAACTTGAGCCGTCCTGAGTATAATGATAAACTACATCCGGTATCAAAACCTCTGATCAGGAGGTTTTTAAGGACGTGGAACCACCTCTTAATTGCTGTTGTTCCCAGTTCCATCCTGATTCTGGGTGGTAGCACTTGTTAGGATCCCAGATATGGGAAAATAGTGAATCTCCAAACAAAAACAAAACACTATGAAAGTATAAAAAGTACATTTTTATAGTAAAAATACCAGTAATACATTTTATATATAAAAAACAATGAGCGACAATACGCACATACTAACAAAATTTAGCGACACAAATCCGTTTAAAATACTATCAAACAACCAACATGAAAGAACTCTTTCATGACATTAATTCATATAATATCTTACAATTTCTTAAGGAAATCAAATTGTATTTCCAAAATACATCAACAAAACTACAATAAAAACCCATATCAACGCTTCTAGTAATTATGACTACACAAACATATATATGCACGAAAGCTGAGTATAAGCTACCACGTATTCAGTTGCGAAAGCAGAATAACATATCACATTTTTATTACATCCAAGCTTCCCAAAACATTTAATTTCGGCATGGGTTATGCCATTAAACAGAAAGCTCAATCAAACCAATCTGTAGTTGAAGGCATAAAATTGCATACAAAATATTTAGATTCCTGCATTAAATAATCCATACAGTTTGATATGAAACTAGACATAAACAACAAACTCTACTTTGAGTGGCTCTTGGACCTTCTATTGGGTGAAAATTAGTAGAAAAACTACAGATGCTTATTAATTATCTTTGAACTGCCATTCACTATTTAGAAAGAAAGTAGAATGGTTGCCAGCAGCTTGCTCCACAGTTTAGAACTTTTAGAGTTTTCCTTCTCTTAGATTGGTTGACACATAAGGATAGAGAGCTGAGTCTCGTAGGCACCCATTTATCTCGTGAGATAATGGTAGCACCCTGTTTGGTCAAGTTTCTGTCCTTTTTTGTGAGCAGCGTCTGGAATGGCATTAACAGTCCAATATTTGCATGAAACTCTCTTCTGCTAGTTTTGGCAGACGAAGCTGGAATGCAGAATGAAGATCTGAGATTACTCTCTCACTTTCTCTCACTCACTCTCAGACTCTCTCTCACTCTCAAACTATCAAACTCTCTCTCTCTCACACACACTCACTCACTCACAGACTCTCTCTCTCTCTCTCTCTCTCTCTCTCTCTCTCTCGCACTCTCTCTGCTTCATGCGTTATCCTCTGTTCTCCAAAAGTTGGTTTTGCTTTCTCCCGCCGTTCATGACTCCTCCTTGGACAACATGGCACCGATCGCCTGTTCCCAGCTATCAGAGTCGATGCCTGTGAATTTCAGGTTCCTCTTTCCAACGTCCTTGAAACGTGGTGAAGGATGGCCTACCGGACAGTGTCTCGTAGCCAGCTTCCCGTACATGATGCCGCTTCGTATACGGACGTCATTCATTCGGTGTACGCGGCCCAGCCATCGAAGACGAGGTTGAAAGTGAATATGCATCTTCCAGGAGTATGCTTGCTCCAGTATTGCTAACTTAATCTTTTCATGTGTACTCTGCTCTTTAGCCCACAGCTGGGAGTAAAAGGGTCGGATTCGTGCCTTTCGCAAGAGCATTAATGCGAAAGTAAATGAAACAGATAAGGCCAGAATTTTCTTTGTGTCAAGCGAAGGGCAGAGGTTTGAAATCGTTGTGTGTGTGTGTGTGTGTGTGTGTGTGTGTGTGTGTGTGTGTGTGTGTGTGTGTGTGTGTGTGTGTGTCAAGCGAAGAGGAGAGGTTTGAAATTAGTTTTCCTTTTTGTGCCAAGCGAAGGACAAGAGGTTTGAAATCGGTTTTCCTTTTTGTGCCAAGCGAGGTTTGAAATCAGTTTTCCTTTGTGTGCCAAGCGAGGTCTGAAATCAGTTTTCCTTTTTGTTTGCAAATCGAAGGACGGTGGATTTGAAATCAGTTCTCCTTTGTTTATATTGACTACCTTCTCAAAATAATGATTTTCTTCTACCCGAATGAATAACGTCATTATCGAAACATTTTGACGGTTATGCAAATTTAATAATAACGATAAAACCTGACATGTTAAAATATCAAGATGAAAAATACAAGAAGAGGGAAAACACAAATGAAAATGACTTTACAACTTTTTCGTTTAAGGTACTAAAAGCAATAAAAGCCAAGTGAAATTGCTGGATCAATAAATAATCTTCTTAAACATTGACATAGAAAAGCTTTCGTTTATTCTAAAATTCTACAGACTAATTCTTAAAAAAAGACCATTTCAGATTCCCGCTTAGAAATGTTATGAAACATTAAACTATATTAAAAACTATATTAAAAAAAAACTATATTAAACTATAATTTGCTACAATTATTCACTCCTGTATATACATGGGTATTAGTATAAGTGCAACCCATTGGCCTCGAGAAAAAAAGGATCCGCATCTAGAGAGTCTTTTTTTTTATATCTAGCTGATGATAGGGTGGAATGTCCTCTTTTGATTTCAGGACTGACTAGGATTTTTTGTTTAGATGGATTACCTTCCCTGGTTAAATTGTTTCTTCTACCCGAAATGCATGAATTCGTTAATTAAATATTTTAGCAGGGATGCAAAATTTAATAATAGTGATAAACAATGTTTCACACCTCTCCCCGGTTTTTGGACAGGAGTAGAGGTTTATCCTTTGTTTGCAGTTTCGGATTGGGTTTCCTGTTCCTTCTGAAGTTTTTTCTTTCTCTTTCAAGGCGGGGAGTGCTTACTTACCGACGCCATTTACAATGAAGGCGGTACGCGTGTCTCCATTATGAAACTGATGCCAACTCTGTCGCATTTAATGGTAAATTTTGAGCGAATCGCTCGGATTTATCACGTAGAGGATTTTCGTACATGTGTTCAAACCAGCATAAAGCCAGCGCCTTTACGCCAGTCGAGCTAAGGGTGACAGAAGCGGTGAATTTATCAGTGACATTGTGACCTTATGAACTGCTTTGCTGTTCGATGCCGGTTCAAACCTTGCAGAAGGGGGCGTTTTCTTTGTTTTCTAGAGGGCGCGACCGGTAGATATAATACACACTTCGAGGAAACGGAGCGTCTATTCAAACACGGGTATCCGCTAAAAATAACGTTTGAGGTAATAAATAAATAAAAAGCCGGTAAGTGACTGGCAACATAGAAAAATAATTTGTTTCGCTCTGAGAAGGAACTTATTTACACTATAAACGGATTTATTGTTCGGGGAAGAAATACAACAATCGCTGCATGCAGTTTGCATCGAAACGTTAAATATACAGAGACGCTCAGCTTTAAATTTAATTTTTAACGTCCTATTCTTCTTGATGTTTAACTTAGCCTATTTCATTTAACTTTTTATTGCTTTTGGATTTATTTCTTATCGTTTTTCTGTCTGAATTATTTCCACATTCTGTCAGCAGCAGTTTCGTGAAGAAAGAAAATGTGCTGTAGAATCTTGAGCGTCAATATACCGTAGAGGATTCCGAAATTAATGCACTTTCAATATATTTTCGCCTTAATACACTACTTTCTCTTTTAATTAAACCTACTTTCTTTAAGCCGAAATTATAGTCGAGCTTATTAAAATGATGGAATAATGTATTACGCACATTATTTTGTGAAAGATCCCTTTTATGTTCATCTAATCTTTTATTTAATCTAATTCAAACCTCCTTCTTTAAATCGAAATTATTGCCAGGTCGATTACAATCAACGCCTAATTCATTAAGTGTATTGCTGTGATCACTTCATGTTTTATTTTAATCAGAAAGAGATAATTACATTTTTTTTATTCGTGATGAAGAAAGACGTCTTGGCGAAATTGACACTCAGAGGACTTATTGAAGGCAAGAGTGACAGAGCGAAACGGCAGTCACCTACTTAATTGGCTGGTTTAAATGAATGGCAGAACGGAGAGTAAGTAGACAAACAATAAGAAATAAGTAAGTAATAAAACAAACATTGCTAATAAGTAATAAGTAAGTAATAACACAAATTAATTATTGTTAATAAGTAATAGGTAAGTAATAAGATATGATAAGTAATAATATTGCTTATTGCTAACAAGTAATAAGTAAGTAATAAGACAAACATTGCTAATAAGTAATAAGTAAGTAATAAGACAAACATTGCTAATAAGTAATAAGTAAGTAATAAGAGAAATTACTTATTGTTAATAAGTAATAGGTAAGTAATAAGATATTATAAGTAATAATATTGCTTATTGCTAACAAGTAATAAGTAAGTAATAAGACAACCATTGCTAACAAGTAATAAGTAAGTAATAAGACAATCATTGCTAATAAGTAATAAGTAAGTAATAAGACAAATTACTTATTGTTAATAAGTAATAGGTAAGTAATAAGATATCATAAGTAATAATATTGCTTATTGCTAACAAGTATAAGTAAGTAATAAGACAAACATTGCTAATAAGTAAGTAATAAGACAAATTACTTATTGCTAATAAGTAAGTAATAAGATTTTATAAGTAATAATATTACTTATTGCTAATAAGTAAGTAATAAGACAAACATTGCTAAAAGAAAATGTCACACCTAAGTATTTATCGGGATTTTTAAAGTTTATTTTGTAAATTAAATCTAATGCCTGATTATTTTCTTTTCCAAGGGTGATAGTGCAAAGTGAACAATACACTGGGCGGAAATTTGAACTCGACTCGCATTCCGCGTCGAAAATTGTTATATTAGCCGCAGATCTCGTTATATATCATGGGTCTCAAACTCAAGGATAGAAATTTCCGTTTTCCCTAATATGAGTTGTCAAATTAATTTCTTCTTGAAAAATTAGGGAAGAGAAGGAGACATTATCGCAAAGTACATTTATACTCACTCATGAAAAAATACTTGGTGGTGGGAAGGTCGAGTTTACTTCCCTTCTCTGGAAAGAAACTAGAAGAGAAATGGCTGACCTTAAAACTGACTCTCTGTTTGCACTTGATAGGAAATTTGGTTCACTGTGTTACGCTAGAAAATTTTTCTCCCCAGAATCTATCATAAATATCTATAAATCTACCATTCAACCATGCTTTCAATATTTCTGTCACGTGTGGTCCGGTGCTCCTGCTATTTGTTTAGAGATTCTTGATAAAATCCAAAGAAGAATCGGCAATATTTTTGGTCCTCACATGGTGCCTCAGCTTTTCTTTAAATACTTTCATAGTAATTGTTCAGGTGAACAATTATTAATTTAAGCAAGGTACTAGATTAGCAACAGAGTCTCATCAATTTACAGTTGAATTGGCTAGATGCAACCGTAAGTTCTATGCTGACAGTTTCTTTGCTTGAACTTCTGCTTGTGAAACTCTATTCTGACTCCACGCTTCGCGGCCAAGTTTGATCTTGAAAAATCTAAATGCAATGTCAATCATTATCTGCTGTCTTATTCTTCTTCTATTGTTATCACTCCTTAATAATGTTTCTTTTTTTTCTTACACTCGTTTCTGTTTTAGTGGCGTTGCTGCCTTGCTGGGAATGAAATGATTTTTAAAAAGTTAATTTCAATAATATTACTGTAAAAATATAGGAGTTAGGGACAAAATCTATTAAACTTACTTAAATTTGAGAAAAACATTGGTCACGAAAGAGGTAACCCGTGGACTTCATAATTATAGTCCGTAGAAATATAGTCCGTGGGCCGCAGAATTATAGCCCGCTGGCCACAGATAGATAGTCCGTGGCCCACAAAATTATAGTCCGCAGGCGGCAGATAGATAGTTCGCATACCACAGAAGGAACATCCACAGGCCGCAGAAATATAGTCCTCAGACCACAGAAAGTAGCCCGCAGAACGCAGTAATATAGTCCGTGGATCGCAGTAATACGGTCCGTGGATCGCAGTAATACGGTCCGTGGATCGCAGTGATACGGTCCGTGGATCGCAGTAATACGGTCCGTGGATCGCAGTAATACGGTCCGTGGATCGCAGTAATACGGTCCGTGGATCGCAGTAATACGGTCCGTAGACAGCAGAATTATAGTCAACAGACAGCAGATAGATAGTCCACGGGCCGCAGAAATATAGTCCGTGCAACGCACACTTATAGACCATAGACCGCAGAAAGATATTCCACAAGCCGCAAAAATATAGTCCGTGGACCGCGGAATTATAGTCCGCGGACCGTAAATAGATAATTCACGGACTGCAGAACGATTAGTTTGCGGGTCGCATGCAAGCCTGCAGGTCGTGTGTAAGTGAGCTCTGTTACATATAACCCTTTAAAAAATCAGCATTTGTGATTCTTAATTTTACTTTGGCTTGAACACAGAGACCACAGTTAACCAATACCAAACTATTTCCCACCAAACGGGCCAAGATCTTTAAAATCTAAAATGTTGTTGTTGCCCGTGCGTTTCACTCTTAATTCCGAGCAAATAGCATAGGCAATGCTACAGTGACTCCATTTCCGGAAGTCGTCGCTTGTACGTCTTTTGCCGTCATAATTTCAAAACGATAATTGACCCGAACATAATTGGCAAAATCTAGTGAAATGGTTCCACTTCCGTGTAGATTCCGGGTTCAAGCGTGTCTTCTCAAACTGTTTGCTTTCTGAACATCGGATATTTAGTATTCTATTGTAGCTAGATTAAATCTTCAACCTTCACCTACAATAATTATACCAGCTTATTGGTACCCAATCTCATTATATCTGAAGCTGAAAAACAAAACGTAGTAGCTTCCATGTTGCTTCGCGTTTGCAGTTGGGCATATGCAACTTTTTATACTGTTGTTCACAACGTACAAGGCCCAAAAGCCACTCAAGATAGGGAGTTAATGAATGAGGTTGTTGTATGAACAAGTAATAAGTTTTTCTTCACAATCTGGAGGTAAGAATTTACCTCTCCAGAATTTCTAAACTGGATCCTCACAAAGCATGCGGACTTGATGCTATCCTTGCAATAGTCTTTAAGAAATGTGTTTCTGAACTGTCTTCTGTTCTCTCTAAACTCTACAATAAATGCTTCTTGCTTTCCTGCTTATTGGAATTTCTCTTCTGTAGTTCCAGTCTTTAAGAACACAGGTGAATCATCTGATCCTTCTAACTATCGGACTATTAGACTTCTACCAGTTTTTGGCAATGTACTAGAGGCTCTAATTAACTCTGAATTGGTTAAGCATCTCACATCGCAGGTTCTTCTTTCAGATAATCAATGTGGCTTAAGCTTCTCTTGCTGAAAGAGTTTATCAAGCTTTAAATACGAATGGTAAAGCTCGGGCTGTTGCTTTGGATATCTCGAAGGCATTTGACAGGGTTTGGCATACTGGTCTTCCTCACAAATTGAAACGTTTATAGTATTTCTGCACGAATTTTTGAACTGGTTCAGTGTTTCTTAGCAAAACGCGAAATGAAAGTTGTCTTGAATGGCCACTCTTCCAAGTCTTTTTGTATAAATGCAAGTGTTCCTCAGGGCTCTATCGTTGGACCTGCATTCTTCCTAATTTTCCTCAATAAATTTTCTGATGTCGTCAGTTCTCAACTCACTATCTATGCTGATGACACAACCATTTACTCCCATCATAATAGTAATTCAAATCGACAGCTGAACTCAAAAATTACCTACAATAAATTGTTAGGAGTGACTTACTAACGCCCTAAAAAACGAAACTGCTTTATTTTAATCACCTCATAGAACCCTTTATACCTTCCATCAGCATGGCTGATGCTAGCCTCCAGGAGGGTAACTCATAGCACCTTCTTGGACTAATGTTTTCAGCTGACATGAAGTGGAAAGAGTATATTAAATCAATTGTTAAGTCTGCAGCTAAGAATGTTGTTTCACCATGTTGTGCTAGACAATCTCTTTCTCCAGAATCTATCTTACATATGTATAAGTCTACCAATCGCCCTTGCTTTGAATACTACTGCCACATATGGTCTGGTGATCCTGCTATATATTTAGAGATTCTTGATAAAATCCAAAGAAGAATTTGCAATGTTATTGATCCTAACCTGGCATCTCGGTTTCAGTAACTTTCCTGTCGCTGTAATGTAGCTTCCTTCTGCATTTTCTATAAATACTTTCATGGTAATTGTTTGGATGAACTTCCCGCTATGATACCTAGACTTCATTAATTAAGCGAAGTACCAGATTGGCAACCAGATGCCATCGATTCACAGTTGAAATGATTAGATGTAACCGTAAGTTCTATGTTAACAGTTTCTTCTCGCGCACTTCTCGCTTGTGTAACTCTCATGCTTTCCAGTAAACTTTGATCTTCAAAAATTGAAATGCAATGTCAAATAGTTATCTACCGTCTTCTTGATCACTCTTCTTTTATTGTTCTCGGTCCTTAATAATGTTTCTCTTTTTTATACTTTCACAATCGGTAATCTCTTGTGTCTCAGTAACATTACTATCTTGCTTGGAGTGAAGTGATTATAAAGAAAAAGATCTTTATATCATGTTAATATGTAGGGTAGATAACGATTGACCCTAGCCTTTAACAGGTTAAGATTGGAGTGGTTGGAAAAGTATCCTCTCGTGAGTCTCTTCCGCAAAGTAACAACTCTGGGGAAGTAGCTGCTTGAGTGGAACGCCCTCCTTACCAATGGAATATGAAAGGAATGAGGAGGATTCACCAGTGTGTACAAGGCATGATGGGTCCTCGAGGTGAAGGTCTGAACTGGTAGAACTAAGAAAAGTAGCTCGTTTAAACATTTGCCATGCAAATAGTGATAAAACACCAAGATGTTAGCAATATTTCATCTGTGAGAAAGGGGTTATAGGGCGGGAAATAAGTAATCACCCACAAGGCCGCGTAATCTCGTTGAACTCTGTCGTGGCTAGACAGTGAGGATTGGCCAGCCCCAGCCCAGATATGGCAACAATGCTTTGATTTGCATAGACAGAGAATGTCAGTGGAGGGTAGAAATTTTATGGAGCCATGCGTCCACTCTTCCAGCATCTTTAGCGATTGCCCCAATATACGAGTCCTACTTGAGGTCTGTAGTGAGCTTTAGTCAAATTAGACATTCGAGGCAAGATGCCTGATTGAGACTCCAACCGCTCATCAGGACTGGCGCAAATTTAGAGCCTGCTCGGCGGTAATGAAACGTTGCTAGCTTTGTTTTCGAAACCAAAACATCAGCCTGAAAACTCGACGCATGTTCTTAAATAGCTTCGTCAGATCGAAACTTCTATGTGGATTTCATACATGGCGCCAAATCGGGTCATAAATATCTAAACTTTCAGCTAAATACAACCGCTTCCTAAGATAAATGGCGTAAAATGGCTTCAAGCGCGTGACGCCTAAAGGTTTTAGCAAAGATCATCATTCTTTAAACATTGTGTCTTGGCGCTACAGAATCACAAAGAGCTGTACCAAAATAACAGAAGCCACATCACTTAGGGACTGCCAACAACTAAAATGGATAGACCATTTAATTTGAAGAGAAAAAAAATTATATAATCAAGATGTTGGCTGTCCACACAACTTCAAACAGAAGTTTAGGAAGGAAACCCCCATTAATACTAGAAAGAGGGATAACAGCTACTGGACTCAAGAAACATGTTTTCCTTTAAAAAAAAAAAAAAGAAAAGTATTTTAAGAGAAAGATTCTATAAATTTCAACCGAAAAAGAACTAGGTGCTCGGTCAATGTATGGCAAAAGTTTCTTTATAGGGAAACGGCTAATTTCATCATTACGATTACCATTTGGAGTTATATGTCAGTCTATCTTCCACTGAGCTGTGAGCACAACATCAGTGCCGAAATCAGCTGCCAGACTCCGGTCGTCTAGATCTTTGGAGATGTAATTATAAACCGTAGTTAAATGCCAATCCAGCCTTAGAATTTATGGAAAAATATGTTTTATCTTGAAAATTAGATAGTCCTTCATTAAATCCAATGGTGATATTAAACGTTCCCTTACAGGAAACATTCGTCATTCATTGACCGAACAGTTAGAGGTACGCTGTGGTTTATCCCACTTCACTTCCACGTCAAAATATCGGCGCTCGGGTTCACTCATTAAGTCTATAAAAAGACGTGCATTACTCTCCCTAGCCTCTTTTAGAGCTCCACTGAGGCACCTTCATTTTCATGGTTTTCTCTCTTACACTCGTTTGTTACGCACGCGCGGCGCGCACGCGCACACACACACAACACTTACACAAGCACATTCTTATTATCGCTAGTTTTATGATTTTCCTTTCGACAAATGTAATTTGTTTTTGTTAATACATATATTGTTAGTTGTTTTATAATTATTGTTTTGTGTTACTCATTTTTCTTATTCTTTCATGGTCAGTAACTCCTTGTCTCTTAGTGGCATTACTACCTTGCTTGGTTTGGTTTGGTTTGTTTTACGGCATATCAACCTCAATGGGTTATTTAATGCCGACAAGTATTTTTATTGTTGGTAATATTTTTTTTTCAAAAATGTATTGCTGGTAATATTTATTTTTAAATGTACTGCTGGTAATGTATAGCAGGGAATATTTTTTTCTTCAAAAACGTAATGCTGGTAATATTTTTTTCCAAAACAAAGTATTGCTGGTATTAAAACCTATTTTTATACTTTCATAGTGCTTTGACCCCTTTTGGGGAGTTAACTATTTACCCATAACTGGGAACCTGACAGGTGCTACCACCCCGGGTCAGGGTGGACCTGGGAACACCAACAATTAAGAAGTGATTCCACGCTCCTCAAAACCTCCTGATCAAAAGCCTAGCTGTCGGATGTAGTTTATCGTCATACCCAGGATGCGGATGTAGTTTATCGTCTTGCCCAGGACGCAGAAGTAGTTTATCATCATACCCAGTATGGTACCTTGCTTGGAGTGAAATGATTAAAAAAAGAAGTTCATTTTATGGGGATAGATAGGGTAGATAACGATTAACCCTAGACTTGAACAGGTTAAGTAGTGATTATATCCAGTTATAAGTATGTTCCACATAGTTGTCCTCACATTGTTTCTGGGATAAATCTTCCAGTAGCCCGTAAATATTTACGATCCAAAGTGTTCATTCCCGCAACATAATGGTGATTAAACATTTGCCCAATCATACTAGCATGCCGCAACAATACTATGTTGAAAAGTTAGTGTTACTCTCGGTTTAAAATTTTATTTAGAGAGCGAATTTCTTTTTCAAAGCTAAAAATCATATAGACGAGGTTAAGAAATTCGCTCTGTGAGGAGAATTTGGAACAGCGAGTAACGCTCACTTTATAAAGTCATCTACACACTATCAGTGACTCAAGTCCAATGTGAGAGGACATTTTCAAAGCTAAAGATCCTAAAGACAAGATTATGTCCTCTCACATTGGCCTTGAGTAACTGATAGTGTGCAGATGACTTTGTAAAGTTTTTATTTCTTTTTATTTTATTTATCAAAAAGGTTGACTGTTTCTTTATTGAATTTTTATTTGATATAGAGAGGTCCCCTTCATCAGGGGCCCACTTGCTATTGGACAAGATAGTACCCAGGCCAGTCCACCACTGTTATAGTTAGTGGTCGGGCTGAGAACTTTTCAGCAGTCGTATATTATTGATTTTCGTTTTTTTCTTTCTTTTTTTTTTCTTTTTTTTTTTTGCCTTCAAATTGAATCGGAACGATTCAGTTGTTTACTTTGAAAGTTCGCATATGCGGCGTTATCTTTGTTTCCGGCATTCGAACCCTGGCCAAGCAGGACGTTTTACAACGCAGGGGATGGGCGTGGCCAGTGTTAGTTGAACAAAAAGAAACAAAAAATTGGAGAGAGAGGAAATAAGAAACAACCGTAGGAGATGATTCCGGTCACATGTTACTTTTTGGTTTCTGGTTTCCGCCGACGTCACCCGGACCGGAAATAGCTTTTGGAAGGCGGAAATCTTCGAAGTTGCTCACATTGTTCCTGGCTGTTCGAGCACAGACATGGACGCTTAATGATATGAACGAGATTGTATGCCCCGAAGCTTTTTCGCTCTTCTCGCCGCTGCTAATTGTAATGTTCTATTTTTGTTCATTGTGTGCATGCTCAAGCATGTCTGCTGGCTGGCACAATAGGTCGACCTAAGTTGAATATAAAGACGCACGCATTTCATAATCTACTTGTGCGTAAGTGTTTGCGTACTTGCGCACACGCACGTGTGTGTAAGTTTTTTTTTAGGTACTTGTTTGTTTATCCCATTAAATGTTTATCTGGTTCCAAAGAACAGGTACGGGACGCTAATAAGAATAATAGTCACTAGTTTTAACCCGTGAAAATTTCACGGTTTTCCTATTTGAAATTTCTGATGCGTCTTAATACTTCTGACGAATTCTACGACAATAAAATATCCGTAGAAATTCCCCTATCGCATCGTTAAATATTTGAGCTTGACAACTTTAACAAAATATTTCAATAACAATGATAAATATGAATGCTGGTCGTTATTTTAAGAAGTGGGTACAAATGAAAAAAAATGAAATTGACAACTTTTACCATTTCACTGAAACAGGCGTTAAACACTTCTATTTTCCCTTCTTTCTTTCATTTTCTCACTGAAACCAATGTTTATCATTTTGCTACCACTCTTGGTCCTTGTTCTCCCATCCATTTACGCAAAGTCGTTAGGCAGATCACTGGCCGTTTCCTTTTTGTCATCCTTGCCTTCAGTATGTTCTTTGAGTGTCAAATTCTCCAATTCTGTCCTCATTATGTCTCTCAGAAATTTCAACTGTTTTTGATTCTAAGTAGAAGTATTCGTATTCCTTTTCCTTAATTAAAAACTTCTTCGTTGCTCACATGTTCCGTCCACGGTACTCTCAGTATCCTTTTGTAGAACTAAATCTCTCACAAATTTCTCACGTATGAAGCCAAGGCTTCATACGTGAGAAAACTCTCCAGCATTCACGGCCATATTGAAGGACTGATATTACAAAGCAGTTCCACACTCTTTTTCTTTGCCCCTAACAAAATTGTATGGCCATTATTGTGCGTTCTTGTCTAATTAAAAATACACGTGGGTATTTAGAATGAAGACAAGTTTAAAATACTGTCTCTTTGAATAAATTTGGTTGTGGAATGCTAATAAGTGTTGATAAGCCGTAAAAACGAATCAGTCAATCAGCAGTATTTCTTTACAAGAGTCAGATCAGACTAACAATGGAGTATTGCAGTCACATCAGAGCTGGAGTTGCCCAATTCTCACTTTCAAGTCTTAACAGAGTTCAAAAGCGTTTACCTACTTTCCACCCAGAACCCCCCACCACCACCACCTCTCACACAGACGAAATGTCGGAAGCCTCTCGCTGCTCTATTGCTACTTCCATGGAAAGTGCTCAGACGAGCTACATTCCTTAGTTCCACCAGTTCTAACCTTTACGGCTAGGACCCGCCATGCTAAGCGCATTATAACAAACCATCCTCATTCCCTCAGTATTCCATTAGTGAGAAGTAAATCCCACTCGAGCAGCTCCTTCTCGCGAACCACTGCTCTGTGGAACTGACTCCCAAGAATATGCTTTCCCGATCACTATAATCTTAACCTGTTCAATCTATGGCTAACTGTTATCCTCCCCACATAGCCGCATAAACTGTGCGTCTTACTCTCTAAGACGGGAATCACTCTTTACCTCGAGTGGTTCCCGGGCCTTGTACAGAGTGAACCTCACTATGAAAAAAATGAAAGAAAATGTCATGGCAGATATTTAGACTCGCTACATTCCTTAATTCCACCAGTTCAGACCTTCACAATGAGGAGATGCCATGTTGCATATACAGAGTTGAATCATCATCGCTCTGTTCATTGTTAAGGAGGAAGTTTCTCTCAGACTACTTCTTCCGCAGAACTGTCAATAATTCTTTACTATCCTAACTTTACCCATGTCTAAACTAAACCATTATCTATCCTACATATCCTCAAAATATGCACCTTTTGCACATCTTTAAAACAACCTTATTCATTAACACTCTACTTTGAGTGACACTTGGGCTTTTTATTACGTGAACAATGGTACAAAAAAGACAGAGAAATCCGTTTGATAAAGAAAGGATATTGAATGACAATATGGATTTCGCAGGTATTTTATATTTGTTTTAAGAAAAGTTGCGAGTGAAAATACGTGGCGACAAGAATAAAACAATGATTGAATCATCTATGAATTAAATTCCTAGATTCAGGGAAATTAGACCTCCGTTGGGGGAGGCGATAATAAATGTTTAAAATGGAGTAATTTAGATTTAACGAAAGCTTTTTACGTCATCACGCGAACAATGGGAAATCGTTATCTATAGAATTCAGCAATGGAATAATTGCGATGATAGCGCATCTGACGTAAATGAAGCGACAGGAATGGGAAAAACAAACATAGACGTATACAAAAATAGACGAATTTCAAAATCCTTCCTCGTCTTTTGAACAGGAGTAGAGGTTTATTCCTTGTTTCTTGAGCATTTAGTTCGTAAAAATACAAAATTGTGGCACAAGGCCGAATGGGGAAATCGGGGAGAGGTTGGTCTTCATTAGCTATCCTAGTCCTAGTTAATCAGAATCACGATCCATTCATTCATTACAATTTGCTCATACACCACAAGAACTCATCGACCACCACTCAATCCTGCATATACCAAAATACCGCATATTCGCAGGGGGGGGGGGACCTACAAAACATCCCATGACGTAAAAATTTCATCGTTTATAATGTCCGTTTAAATAAAAATTTCATGATTCATTAAATGATGTGGAGGTGGGAGGATAAGCCCAGAAAACAAACTAAAAATGAAACACATAGCAAAAACTAAAACAAAACATCACTAGTAGGACCTGTCCACCCCTCAAAATAATAATAAGAGTGGCCGCTGTATTCTTGACAGAATCAAGAAGCACACTCACTCATGGAGTGGGAAAGGTAAAAATAAATAACGGAATGGGAAAATCAAAGGCTGACCCTGTCAGGATGAAAAATGGGGGACAGAAACAAATTGGTGTGGGTTGGGAATCTCGATATGGGTCATGACAAAAGAGAGTGCCGGGAACAACACTTCTTCACATTAACTAGGAAATCATTATATTGTCTAACTTAACCAGTGGGGGGGGGGTTCACAGCAAACCGTCCCGTTGTTTCCCGTTTAAGATTGGATTTCCAGTTTCTTCTCCCAAAGTCTTCTCATTTTCTTTCACTCCTAGTAACCCCTTTCGCGTCTTATTGGCATAAACGCCATGTTTGGGTGAAATGATTAAAAAAAAACAAAAAAAAAACAGAATAGACCTAAAAGAAAACGGTTAATCCAAAACCTTCTACTATTTAAAATTAAAAAATAATACATAAATAAATTATCAAATGAAATTTATTGATTGATTCGTTTATTCCGGTTTATCAACCCTTTGCTGGTTATTTAAAGACAAAAATATTTTTAGATTTTAAGAATTCTTTTTAGATAGTAATGTTTTAGTGATAGCAAACCATACTAATTAACCCATAGCCGAGGGGGGATGTGGAATCCTACCATTCCCAAAGATATTTGCGCTTAAATGAATATAAAAAAGCAAATGGAATTGGAACTCGGCTCGCCAATTAACAATTCCCAGCTATTGTCTATTACATCACACTCTTATTTGAACAGACTGAGATAGATTGATTTATCAGTAGAGTTCAATAAATGTGAATGTATTCTTATATATAATTACAGCAGATGTAGACAAAGCAAAATATTCCACTGAATATTACCAAAAAGTAACAGAAACTGGTATTTCAGCAAAAGCAGTACAAACTACCATGTATATTTTATTAGTAGTAACACAATTAAATATAATATAGTAACCCATGAATATAATATACCTTAAAACTATAATTTTGTCATATATATATATATATATATATATATATATACGCACACACACACACACACACACACACACACACAAGCACACACACATGCCAATTAAAGTCACTTATCTTCCTTGCTACTTGTTACATGTACTGTGGTTCTAACTGGTTTTACTCTGATAGGAAACATTGTCAAGTTGCACTGCACATGCCATATAGGGTCTTCAGCTATCTCTTAAATCATTGGGAAATGAAACATTATGCATGTACATATATTCTTAAGTAAATGATTACATATAAATATTCACAATGTTTAGCCCAATCTGTTTGAAAGCGGGAGTAGCAAGGCAACTAGTAAGGTTCAAACACAAAAATTACATAAATGAATCGCTCAGTATGACGAGCTAGCAAATTATCCCGATATGGTGCGGTGTCCATATGATTAGATAGATAGATAGATAGATAGATAGATAGATAGATAGATAGATAGATAGATAGATAGATAGATAGATAGATAGATAGATAGATAGATTATCTATCTCTCTAATCAGGGGCACCTCGTCGTGGTGCAATGGTTAGAAAGTTTGTCTTGCTAGATCGATTACGACTGAGTAGTGAGTTCGATCCACGATATGGTGCACCATGCTTTCGGCCTAAGCCGGGCTTAGAAAATCACTATCTCTCTAATCATATGGACTCTGCACCATATCCGGATAATTTGCAAGTTCATCGTACTGAACGATTCATTTATAGATAGATTTGAACAGGCTGAGATAGATACATAGATAGATAGATACAAACAGATGAACATAGATATATAGATAGACATATATGAGCAGACTGTAATAGATAGATAGAATAATTTAACCGTCTTCCATTGTCCGTCGCATATATATATATATATATATATATATATATATATATATATATATATATATATTCAAAAATTATAACATAAATATATTATAAAATCACTACAAAAATAGCCATTTTGTTTCAACACTTCTGGTGTCTTATCAAGAGATGGTATTGATTCAACACCATCACTTGATAAGACACCAGAAGTGTTGAAACAAAATGGCTATTTTTGTAGTGATTTTATAATATATTTATGTTATAATTTTCGAATAAATAATTTCTATATTTGCTCAACTCTGTATTGAGCACTCTTTTAAGAATAGTATTTGTTGGTTATTGGAATTTATTCAGTATACACCAATCGTATACTTTGGTATATATATATATATATATATATATATATATATATATATATATATATATATATATATATATATACCAATCAAGTCATGGATTCTTCCTTTCTACTCATACCATGTAATGTGGTCCTATCTTGTTTTATTTTAAGAGAAGACATTGTCAAGTTGGGGAAATTACACAAAGTTGAAATAAGACGATAATCCTATGACTTGACTCATTGATAATATCACCGATCATTGCAAAAACAATCGTGGCCCAATGTGGTATGCGAGTTGGTAGAGAGAATAATTGCTTTGTTCCACACACTTTCGACGTTCTACTTCTGTTCGGATTCTATATCCTAACACGTATATATATATATATATATATATATATATATATATATATATATATATATATATATATATATATATATATATATATATATATATATTACCAAAAGTAAAAGAAGGAAGAATAAAATTTCAACGTTCAAAACATTAATTTAAAACAGTGCTCAATAGAGTAGTAGAGCAATAAATATTTATTATTCACTGTTACATTACAACATGTAAATATCTACGACAATTTTGTAGGGGATATTTAGCATCGTTTGAAAATGGAACGAAACTCTGAATTTTAAATTTGGGTAAGTTTCAGTTTCAGTTTTGAAACATAGAAATTTCTGTATCACGATGGAAACATTTTCAAATAAAATAATTATAAATTTATGCTCTACTGTTGTATCGAGCATTGTTTGCTTTTAAATAAAAATAATTGCTAACATCTCTGGATTATAAATCTCACTGTTCTTTCCTAATATATATATATATATATATATATATATATATATATATATATATATATATATATATATATGAACACACTCACAGTGTCATTATTTCCACACACGATAAACCTATACTAATATAATATAATATAACCGTCTTTCAAAAGTTAAACATGCTAACCCGTCGATACGTATTGAAACTATAAAAAATTGTTTAGAGTATGATATCATACGAGTAAGTCGAGCAAATAGACGATGAAAAGGCTAGAATCTCAGGCCTTTCAAAGTTAACGTAGTCAACAACAACAAAAAACGTGAAGAAACTAATAATTAGAAAGTCCATTCAATTTTGTCTGCTGTCATGAATGACGTTCTGATAAGAGGCGTACAAGTGTAAAGAAACCAAACGCATGCGCAGACACAAGTACTTCATTCAGTTGGCCGACAAAAACTCTCAGCCGACACACTCCATAAATGTGATCCCCAAACTCAAATGCTATTTCCTACTCATGTGAGTGGATCTTGAAAAGCTTCACTTACACTGCAAGATATGTTACTAATTAGATGTTTGCTAGTACTGGCAAAACCTGAAGCCTTTTCTCTTTTCAAAAACTATGCCCTGGTTATTGGCAATAAAGATATATTGCTCAAGATCCATATATTAATAAGTTTGTTTATACATATTTCTTATATATATATATATATATATATATATATATATATATATATATATATATATATATATATATATATATATATATATATATATATATATATTCCTACATAGTTAGAACGTGTGTAATTTAATCTACACTAACCCACTGAACTTCTTCTTTGTGCTGTGTCCCTTCCTGATGTTAGCGATCATGGAACGCCACAATTTCCTCTTCTTTGTAGTTCTTATAAATGTTTGTCTTTTTGTTATGTCTCCTAAAGCGTATTCTGCCATCCATTCACACAAACTCGTTAGGTAGATTAGGAGCTTTTTCTCTCTGTCCCTCTTGCCTTCAATCTGTCCTGTGAGTGTCAATTTTTCCAAGTCCTCTTTCCTCATTATGTTTCAACTGCTTCTTCCTGATGTTAAATATAAGTGTGCATTTGATTTCATTTTCTCTAAAACTTCGCCGTTGCTCACTTGTTCAGTCCATGGCATTCTTAGCATCCTTCTGTAGAACCACATTTCTATTGCTCCAAGTCTCTTCTTCATCTGTGCAGAGATGCTCTATAATTCAAAACCATAAGGGAAGACTGACTTGGGCACTTCGACGTGGAGTAATGGCTAACAAGCTTGTCTCGCTAGATCAATCACGACTGAATAGTGGGTTCGATCCTCACTGGGTTACCCATACTTTCGGCCTTGTGCCACATATAAGCTACGCTTACAAAACCACCGTATAGGAGGATTGATATTACATAATACTTCAGTAGTCTTTTCTTCGTTTCTAACGAAATTTTTATGTTTTTTAATACTTTGCTTAGCTTTTGCTGTCCCAACGCGCTTTCAGATTTCGGTGTCGCACTTTCCGTCCCATGTTAAAACACTTCCCTAGATATTTAAATTTTTCAAAGGCCTCCTTCCTCATTGTGTGCTCTAGAAATTTCAACTGTCTCTTTCTGATGTTAAGCATAAGTACCCTTTTTCTTTCCATTTTCTATTCTGGCTCTGAAATCTCTAGTTACGATGCAACAACTATCGTCGTCGCCACCCGCTCGCAGCCGAACATCGGAATCGTCATCCTTTTCACATTGTTACCTTTCTCTCCTCTGCTGGCGTAGGAGGAGATGGTTGTGAAAGCCCAGCCTACTCCTGAAGTGTTGAATGGTGGCAGAAGGCAAAGTCGCATGAATTTGATTTTGGTGGACTACTCTGAACGATGGAGAAGCCCACACACTTGATCAGAAGCGCCTACCTCGGCGTTCGAAAGGGATTGAGACAGGCGATATCTGGCAAACCTGATTGCATCGGGTTGCCTGCCGGATGCCTGGTTTGTCAAGGTCCGCCTTGGTTACGCCAACCCGACTAACGCTCCCGTGAGGATTTGTAGTTATCTATCCAACCTCGTATATATATATATATATATATATATATATATATATATATATATATATATATATATATAAAACCAATGAAATTTAAACAACACAAAAGTAAAAAAAAAATTTTCTCCACATCTCATTCTCTGATTAAGCTTTAATCAGATTGTTAGACGTTTACTATTTTGTTGCGTTTTATATTGTCTCTGGATCACCACGCTACTACATGAAGCGGTATCAACGAAAAGGACCATTTCTTTTTTATTATTTGTTTTATTAGGTAAAAAAATGATGGCAGCTTGGATTCTAAGAGGCTATAGGAGGAATGATGTTGGCTCAGCGCCCCTCCGCGGGTGGTCTTAGCCGGTCGCTAACCTGGGTGTGGGTAGCGTATCGACGCTTCAGAACTCTTGAGACTCTCTGTTGAATTCACTCCGTTTTTGGACTTATATCCCAAACCCAGACAATGGTAATCCATCACTGTCAGAATACCACGCCTACGAAGCACTCTAGCCAATTGCTGACCATCCTGCCCTGGCCTTGGCATTCTGTAATTCTTATCATTATGTAAATATAGATAAATCTTTATTGATTCGTTTCTATTTTTGTCCTTATCAATATGACAACATGATACATTTGATAACGAACTGTTCATTCCGACCTCCAGCGTAAAATATACATGGTCGGTTCTTGTCATGATAGAAGGCTTGCGTGTCTAAGTGTTCCCAAGAGCGAAGTTTTCTGGAGTTCCATGGCGGTAAGCTCGAGGAGGAGAGACCAGACTTAACGTAACCAAACCTCGAAGAACCATTAGATCTGCAAACGTATTTTAGCATTCCTACAAGAGACTGTTCTCCAGACAAAAGTGCTAATGTCACATTAGACTTTTTTATGTTGGTTTTGTTTGGTTTGGTTTGTTTTACGGCATATCAACCTGAATGGGTATTTAATGCCGACAAGATTTTCATTGCTGGTAATATTTTTTTCAATAAGTATGTCTGAAAATATTTTTCAAAAAAATGCGTTGGTGGTAATTTTTTTTCCTCCAAAATGTTTTGCTGATAATATATATATTCAAAAATATTATTGTATTGCTGGTAATAATTTTTTCTTCAAAAATTCATCGGTAGTAATATTTTTTTCAAAAAATGTATTACTGGCACTAAAACCTATTTTTACACTTTCATAGTGTTTTGAACCCAGTTTGGGTGTTAACTATTTGCCCATACCTGGGACCCTAACAGGTGCTACCACCCCGGGTAGGGTTGACATGGGAACACCAGCAATTAAGAGGTGGTTCCACGCTCCTCAAAGCTTCCTGATCAGAGGCTTTGCAGTTGCATGTAGTTTATCATTTTACCAAGGACGCCTCATTTGGGAGGGTCTTACCCCTCTGCAGAGAAGCAGTCGGTGTATTCCGGAGCCCCAGCCGACAAGGCGTCTTTTCTATGTTGTTCTAATCTTGGCTATAAATGATTCACAATTAAAACATACATTTTACAACCGATTTTTAGCCACTGACAATATTATTTTCTTCCTTTTGTAGCTACGACAGTCCAAAATTAAAGTAGTAGTCACATGAAAACAAATCGAAAGACAGGAGAATAGAATTTTTATGATATTTCGGTGAAGATAAAACATGTCATGTTATTAATTTTTGAAACGATACCTGTTGTAGCATACCTACGGACGGTAATGGGTATGTCCCCATTCACATAAATACGGTAGTAAATACTGTATGTTGGTCTGCAGTTGGAGATTCGTCTCCAGCTGTGCTGGTCAAACTCACTGCCTCCGAGCAGCGAGGATCTCCAGGCGAGTCTCGTCTCGGGAAACAGCTACCCAACCCCATTTTATATGGAGTTTACGGGGAATTTTTGGCCGAGCCTACGGACTCGGATACCCCACATTAAATTGGGCTTTGTGTTGCATCTGACCGCGTGAGGCGGTTGGTAGATATCCTACAGGTGGAGAATCGTCGTCCAGCTGTGGTGGTCAAACTCTCTGCCTTCAGACAGAGAGGATCTCCAGACGAGGCTATGTCGAAAGACAGAGTCTCGTCTCGGGGAAACAGCTACCCGACCCCGTTTTATACAGGGTCTACGGGGAATCTTTGGCCGAGCGTACGGGCTTGGATAACTCACATTAAATTCGACCTTGTGCCACATCAGACTGCGTGGGGCGGTTGGTAGATATCCTGCAATTGGAGATTCATTGTGGAATTCACTTGACTCACTTCTAGCAGTGGACTACTTCTATGCGTCGCTGCCGAATCTTATATGTGTTGTTGATGTCGTAAGTAATATCGTTTATTACCAACCTTCGTGTGATTATTCTATTCAGTAACCTTCCCTCATCTTTGTTGCTTTTTATCGCAACACATCAGCCTTTTTAACATCCGATAACAGAAATGGAACTGAATAAGTTCAGAGTACGAATTACAGAATGTGTAAGCGACAAACACTCCTTTTTTTTAAATAATTTCACCCCAAACAAGGCAATAAAGCCACTAAGACGCGAGGGACGTCAGAGTGTGATAAGATATGAGAAAACATTATTAAGGAGAAAGAACAAAAAGAGAACAAGAATTAAGAAGACAAAAGATGATGATTGACATTGCATTTAAAAAATTTTAGATGAAAGTAAACTGGGAAGCAAGAAGCCAGAAGAAAGTTCCACAAGCGAGAAAAGCGAGAGAAGAAGCTGTTAGCATAGAACTTCCGGTTATATCTAATCATTTCAACTGTAAAGCGATGAGACCTTGTCGCCAATCTAGTATTGTGCTTAAATTCATAAAGTCTAGGTACGAAAGCAGAAAGTTCATCAGAACAATTGTCATGAAAATATTTATAGAAAAGGCACAGGGTAGCTACGTTACGGAAGTGGAAAAGTTACTGAAGCCGAGATGCCAGGTCAGGACCATTAATATTGTATATTCTTCTTCGGGCCTTATCAAGAATCTCCAAATACATAGCAGAAGCACCTGATCAGATGTGGCAGCAATATTCTAAGCATGAATGAAAGGTATACTTATAAAGAGTAGGACTCTTAAGGAAAATAGTAACAAAAAGAACGCTTATACTCAGAATCAGAAAGAAACAGCTGACATTTCTGAGGGCGCATATTAAGGGCGGGTGGCTTGGACAATTTGACACACGCAAGATCTATCGAAGGCAAAAGAGACAGAGGAATGCTCATGTGAATGG
Source organism: Acanthosepion esculentum (assembly GCA_964036315.1). Classification (NCBI taxonomy): domain Eukaryota; kingdom Metazoa; phylum Mollusca; class Cephalopoda; order Sepiida; family Sepiidae; genus Acanthosepion; species Acanthosepion esculentum. The sequence continues at coordinate 24,781,777 of OZ038497.1, read as the reverse complement.
AGTGGGAGTGGTAAAAAGACAAATATTACTCAGAGCTACACAGGATAGGAGGTTGTAGAGAGCCATGATCGCCAACGCCTTGCTGGGATAGGATACGACAGAGAGAAGAAGAACCTTCGACGAGATTTGAATTATTATCGCCTACCTAAAATGCCAATGTTTATAAAGAGCTACTAGTCGAAATTAATATTTAATCATATCGATACAACATTCCATATTGACGTTCTACATTTTCTAATAGTCGTCTTGAGTAGCGACATAATTAAATTTTCTTCCTAATATTGGATTTGCATTACGAAAAAAAGCTGCAAATATAAAAATGAAATGGGTAAAATCGTCAAAAATTAATAATAATAAATATCTAAAAATATTCAATCAACTTCAGAATATTACGTCTTATTACTACGAGGTGTAAACAAACAGAGATAGAGGATGAAAGAAAGGCAAGAATTAATTATAATGACAATGTTTCATCTGAGAAATTAAGCCGACTGCAGAATACTACGTCTTATTACTGCGAGGTGTAAATAAGCAAGCGAAAAGCTGAAAGACGAGTCAAACATTAATAATTATGACAATGCTTCTTCTAAAAACTTCAGACTATTCCGTCTTATTGCTACAAGTAAGAGAAATAGAATGAAAGGAAGATAAATCAAAAATTTATAATAATGACAATGTTTCATCTAAGAACTTCAGACAAATTCAGGTAATATCAGCGGTAAAAAGAATAACGACAAAAGCGATTGAAAACCAAATGAAAATGGCAATAGATTTGCGCCTAGACACGTCGGACGCCCCAAAACTCGGTGCAGAATTGTAACCGACGTTTCGTTTATATTTTCACACCTGTCTGTCATATATATATATATATATATATATATATATATATATATATATATATATATATATATATAAAGACATACACATAAAATCTAACCCTTTTACATTAACTTTTTGGGGATTACCACTAAAGGCCAATAAAATGGAATTCCTGACACTTGAACTACTAAACACTTTGTTGTCATGAACTACTTAACACTGCCTGCGATCTGTGTGATGAAGAAAATGAGATTTAATCATTAAAAATTTAAATGCAATATCAATCGCTTTCTACTGTCCTCCTGATTCTTCTTCTTTTGTTCTTGCTCCTTAGTAAAGTTTCTGTTTTCTAATTCTTCCGCGCCCAGTAAGCCCATTGTGCCATGGTGCCTTTATTGCTTTGCTTCGAGCACAAGAGAAAACAAAGCTAAGTAGGGAAAGAGAGAGTAATGAAGGAGAAGAAAATAAGAAGGCAAAGAAGACGGAGAGACGGAGATTATTGATGAGAGGAGGAAAAAGAAAGCAAAGGCAAAGAAAAACCAATAAAGAAGAAAAAGAAGCACGGAAAAAATCAAAAAGACAAAGAAAAAAAGAAGAAACTGAAGCAGAAAGAAGGAGGCAAATAAGGCAAAGAAAAAGCAGTAAAGAAAAAACACAAAAGAAGAAAGCAAAGAAAAAGAAGAAGTAAAAGAAAGACAGGAGAAGAAGACAAAACGAAAGAAAAACAATAAAAAAGAAGCACAAAAAAAGAAAGCAAAGAGGGCAAAGAAAAATAAGAAAAAGAAGTACAAAAGAAGAAAGCAAAAAAAGAAGAAAAAAGACAAATGAAGAAAACAAAGAAGGCAAAGAAAAAGAACAAAAGAAGCACAAAAGAAGAAGGCAATGAAAAAACAATAAAGAAGAGACAGAAAAACAAAAGGAGAAAGCAAAGAAGGCAAAGAAAAAGAAAAAAGAAGAAGAAAAAGAAGTCAAAGAAAAAGAAGTCAAAGAAAAGGAAGCACAAAAGAAGGCAATGAAAAACCAATAAGGAAGAAGAAAAAGAAGCACAAAAGAAGAAGGAAAAGAAGGCTAAGAAAAATAAGCAGAATAGAAGACGGCAAAGAAAATGAAGAAAAAGTAGTACAAAAGAAGAAAGCAAAGAAAAAGAACAAGAAAAAGAAGAACAAGAAAAAGAAGTACAAAAGAAGAAAGCAAAGAAGGCAAAGTAAAAGAATAAAAAGAAGCACAAAAAAAGAAAGCTAAGAAAAAGCAAAGAAGGCAAAAGAGAAGGTTTTTTGCCTTCTTCTTCTTCTTCTTCCTCAATAATTAATGAAGGTGTAATGAATTATGAAATATCGATTGATAGATTTTATGTTTACTTACTTGAATGCTGTCGCATTGATTTCTTATAAATGTTTTTCTTTGCTTGCCGCTTTGATACTTTGTCGTATGTCGATTGTAAATCATACGATCGATGGTCTGTTTGGATTAAAGTAAACAGCATTATTTTCGAAAGCGAGACAAGAACAAAACAGATCAGACGTGAAATAACCCCCAATCATGCAGTTTAGAATTTTGATCTCGCAAGCTATTCTCATTAAAATCTCTCCTCATCCGGTTCACACTCCTCCCCGGTCTTTTGAGCAGGAGCAAATGTTTATCCCATGTTTCCTGTTTAGAAATGGGTTTCACGGTTTCTTCTAAAGTCTTCTAATTCTCTTTTACTCCTAGATCTTTTAAACAAGAGTAGATGTTTATCCCTTGTTTCGTATTTAGGAATGGGTTTACGGTTTCTTCTAAAGTCTACCACTATTAGGTTGGTGCAAAAATAATGTCGTTTTCTCACATGAAGTTGAACATCAAAAAACGACATTATTTTTGCACCAACCTGATACTTTATACTTTTAAAGAATCCGCCTAAAATTTTTATTTACTGTTTTTATTCCTTAATAGGAGTAGATTGGTTCAACTACTGTCCGGTTTATATTCCTCCCTGATCTTTTGAACAGGTGTAGAGTTTTATCCCCTGTTTCCTGATTAAGATTCGGTTTCCTGTCCCTTCCAATGTCTTCTTTCATTCTCTTTCACTCTCCGGTCTTTTGAACGGGAGTAGAGGTTCATCTCCTGTTTCCTGTTTAAAATTCGGTTTCCTGTCCCTTCCAATGTCTTCTTTCGTTCTCTTTCACTCTCTGGTCTTTTGAACGGGAGTAGAGGTTCATCACCTGTTTCCTGTTTAAAATTCGGTTTCCTGTCCCTTCCAATGTCTTCTTTCGTTCTCTTTCACTCTCCGGTCTTTTGAACGGGAGTAGAGGTTCATCTCCTGTTTCCTGTTTAGGATTGAGCTTCCGGTACCTTTTAAAGTCTACTCATTCTCTTTCACGGCCCTTGTGTCTTATTGGCACTATCGTCTTGTTTCGGGCGAATTGATTAAGAAAAAACTCTGGATTGACAAGAAAAGGATAAAAAATGAGTGATCTTCTTCTGCGTATCGTGTCTCTTCTTGACGTGGGTAATCATGGCTTTCAACCACCTCCTATCCTTTGTAGCAACGTCACTCTCACCATTCCGTCATCCATTCACATAAGCTCGTCAGTAAGGTGACCCGTTGCTTTCGCCTGTTCTTTTAGCCTTCGATATGCCCTGTGAGTGTCAAATTCTCCTAGCCATCCTTTATTATTATGTGTCCCAGTAATTTCAGCTGTCTCTTTCTGATTCTGAATATAAATATCCTTTTTGTCTACATTTTACTTAAGACTTCCTCGTTGCTTACACGCTCCGTCTTGGTTGTTTTTGTTTAGCGGCACATCAACACCTCTATGCTGAAATCTAAATATTCTGTACGTAATTTTATTTTTTGTGCGGGAGGGGAATAATAGTGGTTTTAGTGATACAAATCTTACTAATTAACCCATAGCTGGTGGTAAACAGTTGGATTAATATCTTTCGCAATGTTATTTGAGCGTAAGTGAATATAAGTGAATTAACGCATAAAACGAACCCAACTGGAAATGGAACTCGGCTTTCTGATTAACAATTCCGAGCCGTTATCCATTACACCACCTGCACATTCAAGCTTACAGCACCTGATATTCCCAAGCGGTCACCCATCTAGATACTGACCAGACTCGACGTTGCTTAACCTCGATGGTCATACGGAAATCGGTGTTTCAACGTGGTGTGACCATAAGCCTGCATGGTATTCACATCCACAATTTTAACGACTCTATACCGGTAATCGAGGTTGTATCGAGTGCTTGTAAAATCTACATTTTCGCATGTGATATAATGAAAATTAAGCAGATTGTTTTAAATATAGTATGGAAATAGCGACATTTGATTTAAAATTAATTAAATTTTAAATATATATATATACATATACATATTGGGTCGTTGGCTACTCTTATATGTCTCAAAATTGTGTCTGTCTTTGGGTAAAACAAAACTGGACAAATAATATAGAGTTGTTCTGTCACGGGAAGCAACTGCCCGCAGGAGTATCTCACTCATTACCGTAAAGAGTAGGGGATCGATAGTAATACCAATGCCAGCCCGTTGTGGGGTCTATGTAATTTTTGGACATGGGTCGGATGCACGCGCTCGGGCTCTCCACGTTTTACCAAACTTGTACCACATCTCGATACCGTTGCGGGAATGAGTAAATATCTCGTAAATATCTTTGCTACTTGCTTTGCGCTTATCTTCACTCCCTGAACACCGAACTGGGATCAAAGTACAGTATCTGTTCTCTTAATCTGTAATGGTGATATTAACCGTTTCCTTATAAGGTATTCATTGCTGAGTTCGGTTGGAATGTATAAAAAAATTTGTGTTTGAAAACTGTTCTTGAAAATAATTTTCTCAAGTCCACTAATTGTTATTACTTTTTCCATGTGGGTTTCCTTTTGTTAGAAGTTGTATGGAATGTTAACATCTTGACTATGTCATTATTTTCTCTTCCAGTTACATGTGCTATCCATTTTAGTTGTTGCTGTTGCTGAAAGTCCTCGAATTATATGGATTCTGTTATTTGGTAGAGTTTTTTTTTTCTGTAGCACCATTTCTCGAGAAAGAAGGTTCCTCTCTCAGATTTACAGACTTCATTGGATCATGTGAAGCCAATTTAACCATTGATCTAAGAAAGCGGTTGTATAGAGATGACAGTTTAGATATTTCTGAACGGATTTGGAGCCATTCATATACATCTATATGAAAGTATCAATCTGACGAAGCTATTTAAGAACATTGGTCGAATTTTTAGGTTAATGGTTCTGTTTTGTAGCAACTTGCGGTGTTGCGTGAAACTACCTATAGCTAAGTTTATTCTATGTTCAATTACTTTATATCATATATTCAATTTGTTATAAATGATCCACACATCGAGGTATTTGAAGTGTTTAGTATTTACTAATGTTTGAGAAAAGGATATAGCGAAGGGCGAGGATCAGGATCAATACATCAGAGGATGTCGACTGACATCACATTTGAATATTTAAAGATCATAGCTATTAAGGAAGCTAAGTAGGAGGAAGGGAATTCCACTGACGGGAAGTGTGAGAGATGAAGCTGTTGGAGTAGAAGAGGCAGTTACATTTTACTGTTTCGACAGTGAAAGGGTGGGACCGAGATACCAACCTAGTAGCACGCTTAAATTCATGCAGTTTGGGAACCAGAGAAAAGTAGCTCTTCAGAGCAGTTGCCATGAAAATATTTGTAGAAAAGATAGAGGGAAGCCTGGTGAAACTACTTATAGCTCAGTCTATTCTATGTTCAGTTCTTTATATCCTATATTAAATTTGTTATAAATGATCTACACATCTAGGTATTTGAAGTGTTTAGTATTTACTAATTGTAAAATCTTAATTTTTACGATGGATTCAGTGTACGTATGTATCATTCCAATTCTAGATCATAGTTTCTGAAGCAGACGACATTTTATATGTTTTGTTTAACTTAATTGTTTCTTCGCCTTTCTTTTCTTTTCTTCCAAATATAAAGACTCTTGACTGAAATTACATGACGTTGGTCCGCTCTTGAAGAAGCATTTGCATAATCCAATTGTTATTTGTCATTCAAAGCTTGTTATGGTAAATCTCAAGAGATTTTATAACATGTAAAGTTAACAAATGTAAGTGTTCCAAGAAAGAATCTCTCTTTCAATGGAAATGTTATTTTTTTATTCTTCTATTTGCAGTGGATTAAATACGTTGGTTGCACAGGGAATGGTGTTAAAAACGAACTATATCTCCAGACATCTTTGATTTTTACAAGAAGCGTCATTTGAGACATATATTCAAGAATAAAGGAAAATTCCTACATATTTTTCGACATTAACATAAATTTATCAACAACGACTTTTCATTGACTTGAAAATATTTTTACATATGCAATTATGATAAGATAAAGAACGAATAGGAAATGTTTATCAATCTGACATGTTTCGCGTTTATCAAATATTCGTTAGTGATTGAGAGAAAGCAGACAAAATAGACAGACATTCTGGTAATTTTAATTTTGTGCGGTTTAAGAATCGAACCCCTCAAAATTGAAAATACCAAAACTTCTGTAATTTTGTCTTTGTTCTTTATCTTCTTATATATATATATATATATATATATATATATATATATAACAGGTGTATTGGAGGAATCGAGACTTTTCTCATACAATCTCAGTTACGATGGACTGGTCATATTTTGAGAATGTCTGATGGCAGGATATCCAAGATCCTAATGTACAGCCAGTTAGATCAGGGCTACAGGAGTGTAGGACGCCCATGGCTAAGATACAAGCTGAAAAGCAACTTTTCAGCTGTCAATATACCTCATAACACCCTCGAGTGCTTAGCCTTGGAGCCGGTAGAATGGAGATCAACATGTTTTAGTGGACTCAGAAGTTTTCAATCAGCTTATCTGAATCGTCTTCAAGAAGCGAGAGCAAGATCTAAAAGGTCAGCTAATCTAACAGTGATCTCATCCATAATCCTTACTCTTGCTCCATATGCGGCCTTTTTTGTAAATTACTAGCGGGTCTTAAGTGCCACTTCAGATTATCTCACAAAATTTCATAACTGAATCAATTAACTTGTCAGATTCTCATACGCCGAAACCGAGGGGTGACAGTCCATTACATATGTACATATATATATATATATATATATATATATATTGTTAGAAAATATACGCCCTCTGCCAGGATTCAAAACTGCGTCCCATAGTGGAAACCGACATTAGATCTTACGTGCCTTAACTTCTCGGTCTAGTAGGACCTCCTGATCAAACACAGCCCGAATAGTGCTTTTGAACGCATATTTTTCCCGATTCTCAAAGTGTACATATCTGCACTCTTTCACATTCTAACGTAAACAAAGACAATTTTGTAGGAAATCGATTAAATCCGACATATTTTTAATTTTTTTGTTTAATATCAGTATCCAGCAAAAATAATGTGTGTGTATGTGTGTGTGTAAAAAATTAGGAAATCAGCTGATTCCGCTACCTTGGTTTCAACTTTTCGGTATCTTCAGGCGATTCCGGCTAACTGGTTTCCTAACGCTTTATTTTTGTAAAAAAATAATCAACCATTCATTATTTAAAGATAATTAAATAAACGTACATCGTGGAGTTTTCACTCCTCGTTTAGTTCTGTAAAATTATTTGCTAAAACACGTGCATCTAATTCAATCATGAAATATAGTCATTCTCTTGTGTTGATTTGAATTGTTTGAGTTTTCATTTAGATTTCGGCATTAAATAAACCATAGATGCTAAACAAAAACAACGTGGCACTCACTTCACTTGATTTGTTTAACTACATTTAATTTAGTTTCCACAAACTACACTTTCCAAAAATAATGATAAAACATACTTTTTCTTTTCTCATTCACCCCTGCTGATGATATCTGTCAAAAGTTCTTAGCACAAAACATATTTTGTCCATGCTATCCACACACAACAACCACGTTTGCACAAGGTCGAAAGTAGGAGGTACTCACTCATAATTGTTCTAGCGAGACAAGCTTGCTAATCATTACACCGCCTCGAGGTACATATATATATATATATATATATATATATATATATATATATATATATATATATATATATGTGTGTGTGGTGGAGGTTGACAGGGCGTCTTGCTCTTTTTTCGAGTGTCACGCTTGTTCGGCCAATTTTAAACCTCTCGATCCACTCATACACACTTCTGCACAATAGGGCACTGTCGTCGTATTGTGTTAAAAGGCAGCGATGAATTTCAGCCCCTGATGCAGGTTCCGAGCAGAGAAGTCGGATCACTGCTCTTTGTTCTTCTTTCGTGCACACTGTTAGAGAATCGGACATGTTTACACTGTAACAGCAATAAGAAAACTGGCGCGATCAAGCTCAAACTTTGATCACATTACCACAATAGTAACAGGTATAAGTACGCATGAGCAGAGAAGGCAGCGTGCCAAACCTAAAGATATTTTATGGCGAAGGTACGGATAATGTTTTACTTACCCTTATATGTGTGTGTGTGTGTGTGTGTGTGTGTGTGTGTGTGTGTGTGTGTGTGTGTGTGTGTGTGTGTGTCGCGAGCGCGCGTGTTGGGGAGTAACCGATAGATACGTAAATATATACATACATACATACATACATACATACATAGGGCAATGTTTAGTGTATAAGTGAGTGTGCCCTATGTCTACGTTATTAAAATACCTTTCGAACTAGATATATTTATATATATAGTGGGAGCTGTTACGATTTGCTGACAACTTGCAGATCTGTATATCACGCAACAATCATTTACTGAATACAAAACCAGCTTTTAAAACCATCGCTTTTACTCGTACTTAAACACTGAAAGTGAAAGTGAAAGTGAAAGGATAAATTTTACCGATTTAACTACCAGATACCTTTAATCAGAGAGTATGATATAAAATACAATGACTTGCTATAAGTTTTTGTGTACGCGCGTGTGGAGAGGGGAGGTGTATACCGTTTTTATCAATATATAACGTTCCACATAACTATTCATCTGCGAAACCGTCAAAAAAACATGGATCGGATGCTTACAACGGCAGTAGCAGTTGCCTTGTTGCTATTTAATATATTACATTTTGTTGCGCAAGTCGTGACTCAAAATCCTGTTGTGTCACGCAGAAACCATTTGATATTAAGAATCACGTGCATACCTATGCGCGCTTCCACATCTAAGACACTTACAGATATAGCCCAGTGTCAAGGCGAAGTGTTCAGAATTATAAACAAGATTGGTTCTATGTAAGAATTTGGATCCTCGCAAATCACGTACAATTGTCGTATACTGCGAATTTATTAGGTTGAGCCATAAGTAAATTCCGCTTTTGGGAACCAATTGGCATGATGAACAAGCTACTAACTATAGGTTAGTAGTTAGAAAGTAGAATACACTAATATACTTTAGGTTGATAAGACAAGGGACAAATAGGAAACGTTTATCAATCTAACATGTTTCACTTTGCTTAAAGCCTCACCAGAGAATGAGATATGGAGAAAAAGAAGAAAGAAATTCTGGTATTTTTACTTTTGTGCTGTCTGATTTTTAAACCACATCACTTGAGGACTTTCAAAAGCAGCAACTAAAATAGACAGCGCATGTAACTTGAATAGAAAATAATGACATAATCAAGATGATGTTGACATTCCATACGACTTGAAATAAAAGGTTAGGAAGGAAACTCCCATCAGTACTGGAAAGAGTAATAACAGCTACTGCACTTGAGAAACCTATTTTCACGAAAAATTGTTTTAAGAGAAATATTTTACAAAATTCAACCGACAACAGTACTGACTGGTCGGTAATCAATGCCAAATGTTTCCTTATAAGGAAACGGATAATATTACCACTGTCATTACTATTTACACCTTTACAGCAGCATTATTAAGTAACCGTCTAATTTAAGTGGTTATGGGGCCTTGGGTATACAATGAACAATAGAACAATGGCAAACAAAAAAAAGCATGAATCGATAATTTTTAATAAAAAATGGCTGAATTGTGAGCAATGATGTTATTATGGAAGAACAGAGGTCATAAATTGGATTAATAAAACTATAACGAAAAATAACGGTTTCTGATTTATGAATATGTTTCATAATACCACAGCGAGAAATTTTAAGTAACGAAAAAGACACGCTCAATAAAAATACTTTTTTTCTTCTTCTTCTTCTAGAACAATCCCGACTTTGTCGATATGAGTTGCAGTAATCCTCATCAGGGCAAATCAGCCCTCGCTAGAAGCCGCAGTATTGATCATCAACTAGACGAAGAACGCGAACGAAGACAGAAGGAGGCACAACTCCTGGTCTTGGGTAAGATTCAGTGTTGGGTTTTCTTCTTTGGTTAAATTGCGTTGCTCCTTTCCGTGAGACCAGCACAGTTGCTTCAATGTTGACATTAACTTTTTCCTTCCCTTCCTTAACCCTAAAAACATCAAGAAACGGCCTACGTAACGTTATTTAACTATTAAAAAAAATGAAGGCATTTATGCGAATGCCTGCCAATCTGTTGCGGGAAAGTAACAGGTGGTCTCTAACTAGACGGCAACAAAATAAATTTATTTTCCTTTTTGTATCAATTTTCAGAACGCTGGAAAGCTAACAATAATTCTTATATTTTTTGGAATGCCTAAGATAAAAGCGAAAAAAACTGTCATTGATTTTTTCCTGTATTTTGTTTGTTTGTTTTTGTTTTTTTTTACTTGCAGCTTTTTGTGTGTGCGTAATTCTTAAGGTGTATTAACAAGATTCGATACTGTTTTAATTGATTTCATTAAGTTTTCATTTAGGTTTATCGAATTTTTACTAAAAAATTAAATGTTGTTGTTAAGTGGAGCAAGGAATAGCTTGTTCATTTTAACGCCTCCCAAATGAAACTGTTCTCTATTAATCGTCTGAGAGAACCTTTCTCTGTCTTTCATCAGCATGGCGTCCTGGGTACGATTAATGCATGTCAACGTGCTAGATGTTTGCTTCGTTAATAGTGCTTTTTCATCCTGGGTATGACTATATACTACATCTGGCAGCAAGACCTCTGATCGGGAGATTGGAGATTTTCAGGAACGTGAAATCACCTCTGAAGTGCTGCTATTCCCAGGTCCACCCTGACTCAGAGTCGTAGCACCTGTTAGGGTCCCAGCTATGACCAAATAGTGAACCCCGAAAAGAAAAATCAACAGTATATTTTATAATAAATTAAACCAGTACGTTTTTATAGCAAAACGACAATCAATGCAACATTAAAAGGAATGTAAAAATACATTTTTATAGTAAAATTACCAACACATTTTATCATCTACAAACTATATATCTAAAAACACATAACTTTACCCTGAAAGTATAAAATTATGTACAAATATTTGTAGTTGAAAGCAAAAAATTGCGTGCGGAATATTTAGATTTCGGCATTAAATAACCCATAGAGGTGTTGATATGCCGCTAAAGAAGTTCACCCAATTTCCATCAGCATGATTAATACTAACCTGCAGGAGAGTTACTCATTGCAGCTTATCAGGCTAAAGTTTTCCATTGACATGAAGTGGAAAGATTATATTGCATCCCTTGCTAGGTCTGCAGCTAGGAACGTTGGTACACTGTGTCATGCTAGACAATTCTTCTCACCAGAATCTATCTTACATATTTATAAGTGTACTAATGATTCTGGCTTTGAATATTGCTGCCACATCTGTTCTGGTTCCCCTGCTATGTATTTAAAGATCCTTGATAAAATACAAAGAATCTACAATATCATTGGTCCTGACCTGGTATTTCGGCTTCAGTCACTTTCCCGTTGCCGTAATGTATCTTCGCTCTACCTTTTCTGTACATACTTTCATGGTAATTATTCTGATGAAATTTCTTCTATGACAATCATTGTAAATATTCATTTTTAAATGTTGTTGTTTTTATTCCCCATCCCCACAGACAAATTGTGCATATAGGAAACTATTTAGGACTTCACAGAGACATTGAGATATTATGGTGTCTGCAATAAGAATGGTAAGTAAGTGCATTGTTTTGGTGTAAAGAATGCGCTGGTATGTTTCGGTCAGTAATTGTGGCTAGCTATGTTTATGATAAGACAAATTGAAGACCATCTTTCCCCCGCTTCCCCTTTTGGCGCTGTACACCATTTTTGCATTATAACAAAATAATTACTACTTTCCTCTTTGGTACCTAAGCTTTATCAATTTACGTTCAATTCTAGATTGGCGGCAAGCTCTCGTTATTTTACTGTTGCAATGGCTAGATGTAACCGTAAGTTCTATTGATGACAGTTTCTTTTCTCACACTTCTCGCTTATGGAACTCTATGGATTAAGTCCGACAATTACTTAGTATATTTTCTGTTTATACGTTATTATTAGTTGCATTTTATTCAGGCCAATAAATGAAATTAATACCGTTTAATTAAAACCAGAGCATTTACTTAAATAAATTGTATCTAATAATAACGTATAAGCACTATATATATATATATATATATATATATATATATATATATATATATATATATATATATATATATATATATATATATATATATATATATATATATATATATATATATATATATATATATATATATATATATATATATATATATATATATATATATATATATATATATATTTACCGGCCTGAATGTCTGAGAAATTTCATACAAAATATGTGAACTCGAACCCATATTCTACACGGAACCGTCAGAGGAAGCGTTTGGTTAGTTTAAAATCAGTAATTCGACCTTGCTAACCAAACGCTTCCTCTGTAGCTAAATGGTATAGCACGTCAGGTTATATGACGGTTCCGTATAGGATACAGGTTCGATTCCTATCGGAGGACACATATTTTCTATAAAATTTCTCGGATATTCAGGCCCGTAAATGTAGTTAATACTGTTTATTTCAACAGAGCATTTACTTAAATATTTGTATCTATAAAAAGAACATAAACAATAAATGTATTTTTATATATATAATCTTAGTCTAATGCGAGTAAATACTAATATATACACTTTCAGTTTATATATTTATAAACTCGAAATATATATACGTATGTAGGGTTGTGTACGTGAGTATTAGCATATAAGTTAGAATGATTTTATTGATACTTGTGTTTCAAAGAAAAATCGATCAATTATTACAAAAAGTGTTGTGTCGTCAAGGAGAACTCATGACGTCAGCGCCGAAATGATGGGAAACGAGGCCATTTGTTTGATGAACACGCAGCTGTCGCTTCAATGTCGCCGGTGGCTGCCAGTAATTTGGTGCAAAAGGATGTTCCCAAATCTACGTTTGAGCTTACTCTTTGAAAAAGCGTAATTTACAAGTGTGCAATTCATTGACTGCTAAAGAGAATTATTTAGCAGGATTTAGCGGCATGTCCGGAGTCGTCTGCTGTTTTCAAAGTCGGAATATCTTCTTCTTCTTCTTCTTCTTCTTCTTCTTCTTCTTCTTCTTCTTCTTCTTCTTCTTCTTCTTCTTCTTGTCCTCCTCCTCCTCCCCCTCGTTGTCGTCGTCGTCCTCCTCCTCCTCCTCCTCCTTCTATGTGTTCTGTCCCTTCAAGACTTTGCCGATCATGGCTTGCCACAATTTACTATCCTTTGAAGCTCTTAATATATTTTGTCTTTTTCTTATCTTTTTTTTTTATAAGATTCACTCTGTACAAGGACCGGGGTAGAGGCCACCCGAGGTAGAGTGTTAGTTTAATGGGCAGTTTATACATATAGGAGGGGAAGATAACTCTTAACTATGGACTTGAACAGATCGGAGAAACATCCTCTTGAGAGTCTGTTCCACAGAGCAGTGATTCGAAGGGAAGAAGCTGTTCGAGTGGAACTTATTTCTCACCGTTAGAACACGGAGGGAATGTGGGTGGCTTGTTACAATGCAAGTGGTATGGCGCGTCTTTGCCGTGAAGGTTACGCCTGGTTAAACCAAAGTATGTAGTTCATCCGAGCACTTTCCATGGTAGTAGCGATAAAGCAACGTGATATCCCGCTTGTGACAGAGAGGGTGGGGTGTGGAAAGTAATTCATCACCCACAAGGACGCGGAGACGCTTTTGAACTCTATCGAGACTGAAAAGCGAGAAACCAATCCAATTTACTCAAACCTGCCAGGTAGGTGATGTGTTGTTTTCCCCTGTTCCTCTTGCCTCCAAAAATGCCCTGTGTGTATAAAACTTTCCAAACACTCTTTCCTTATTATGTACCCTAGAAATTTCATCTGTCTCTTTCTGATGTGAAGCATACGTCTCCTTTTGTTCCCATTTTCTCTAAAACTCACATCGTTGCTCATATGTTCAGTCCATGATATTCAGTTGCTTCAAGTCTCTTCTTTATATGTGAAGAAGATTGTCCAGCTGCCATATAAAAGGACCGATATTACATAACAGTTCATTACCGTTTATTTCTAACGAAATTTTCACGCTTCTTAATACTTTGCTTAACTTTTGGAAGGCATCTTTCGCTATTCCAGGACGCGTTCGGATTTCAGTGACACACTTTCCCAGATATGCTGTTTACTATACTGTAAAGATGCATCGCGTAAGGATGTCTATTGGTCGACTGTCCAATGTAATAACAAAATTGCATTTTTGTTTCCGGCCTAAATTGTTAGTGTTTGCATCTAGTTATAAATCAACGGCAAACTGTATTTATTTTAAGAACAGTGGGTGAATTGATGGGTCAGGCTGAAGAGGATCGCCCGGAACCGCGTCCGTTGGAGGGGTGTTGTTGCGGCCCAATGTTCCCTAAGGAATCAAGAGGCATAATAATTATATGTGAATTGAACTTTGCCCTATAGATACGGTCTCCCATGACCAAATTGGTAGCGGCACATTTCGCCTATAGATAGCAGTTTCCTAGAGTGAGAAAGCGATACAGGTTCAATTCTTGTCAGGAGGCACAATTTTAGTTGAACTTCTCGATTTAGGCCGATTTTTATTAATGTCGCTGTTTAAGAACAGAAAAACCTCGGATAGTAACTCAAACGCAGATACCCATTAAAAAATAGCATTTATAGTAAAATATATATATATATATATATATATATATATATATATATATATATATATATATATATATATATATATATATATATTACTATAAATGCTATTTTTTAATATCAGAGATAGAGCGTATGTAAATATAAATGTAAAAGTGAACATTGAAGTCAACACTCAGTGGCGACAGGCTGTTTCATGCTGGACGCAATCGTCAGGCGGTCTGACTATATTTATAGGTAAAAGTGCCCAATATCACTGATAGAGCGTATATAACTATAAAAGTGAACCTATATATTTGAGACAATTTTATGCCTCCAAAGATTCGAGAAGCCTAAGGTTTAAATTGAATTTTTAAAAATGGAAAATCTTTCTTGAAGTTTTTCATTTTAGTTTTAATTTCAAGCTAGTAGATTAAATTTAATATATTCAATAAGCAAAATATTTTGCCCTAATTCAAAACTAATTTCAATTGTCAGAAATTAGTTTCGTTTTAATTTTAGCGCCATTTTTAACCTTCCGTCATCGCAATGTAATTCTCTTTATTAAAAAGAATCTTTCAAAAATAAAATATAATTTTTTGAAGCTTTATTTGATTAATATTAGCTGATTTAAAGTTTAATTAATCTAATTAGAAACAAATATTGCTTACTTTAAATTTTAAATATTTCTGGAATGCATTTTTAATTACGGTGCTAGTTGTTTATTATTTTAAGTGTTGACAGGTTAACAGCTTGAATGATAGGCGGAAGTTTATCCAATTTTTACGGTGGACAAATTAAAATTTACTTGAGGAATATAACGTGAGCACCTTTTTATAAAATATTTAACAGGTTAACAGCTTGAATGATAGGCGGGAGTTTATCCAATTTTTACGGTGGACAAATTAAAATTTACTTGAGGAATATAACGTGAGCACCTTTTTATAAAATATTTAACAGGTTAACAGCTTGAATGATAGGCGGAAGTTTATCCAATTTTTACGGTGGACAAATTAAAATTTACTTGAGGAATATAACGTGAGCACCTTTTTATAAAATATTTAACAGGTTAACAGCTTGAATGATAGGCGGAAGTTTATCCAATTTTTGCGGTGGACAAATTAAAATTTACTTGAGGAATATAACGTGAGCACCTTTTTATAAAATATTTAACAGGTTAACAGCTTGAATGATAGGCGGGAGTTTATCCAATTTTTACGGTGGACAAATTAAAATTTACTTGAGGAATATAACGTGAGCACCTTTTTATAAAATATTTAACAGGTTAACAGCTTGAATGATAGGCGGAAGTTTATCCAATTTTTACGGTGGACAAATTAAAATTTACTTGAGGAATATAACGTGAGCACCTTTTTATAAAAATTTTAACAACCCAGTAATCTTTAAAATTTTGAAAAATATTCTCGGTAATCTAATGTTTTATTGAATTTTAGGTAATTTGGCTTTAAATTTAATATAGTTATCGCTCTTAATTTATGATAATGTCGTGTATGGACGTCCTTATTTACAAAAATCGGCATGTTTTTACACACAAAAATATTAAAAATTCTTTTAAAATATTGGGCGTCGATGAATTGCACTAAACTCTTTCATTTATAAGTAAATATAATTTTACTTAATAACAATATCACTTAATCTTTACAAAGTAAGACAGATCTTTAAACGATTTTAAAAAATTTATGTTATTATAATTAAAATTTAAAAAAATGAAAACAATTTTTGTAAGAATTCATTATTCATCAAGAATAATTTTCAAGGCGTTTTTTTTTACTTTTACGATTCAGAGCAGATTTTCGGTAACTGGGAATACTGTTTTACAAAAAGAAATTTATTATCTAAATTCTCCAAGGAGTTCTACTTTTAACTAATATGAAAATTAAGATCTATAAAATTAATTTCTCGAAATTTCATAAATTAACAGGGGGGGAGGAACAGTTGTAAAAAATAAATGTTTTGCCAAGATTTTCTAAAAAAAAGAAACATTTCTTAAAGAATTTCATTCATGTGTGAATAAGTCCTGAAAGTTTTATTAAAAGCCGACATTTATTTGATTTTTGCAAGAATTTCCAAATCACTAAAATTTCCTATTATTAACCATTTTCACCAAAATTTCGAACGTTCTAAGAAGGATCCAAAAATATAATTAATAGCCAAAAGTTCCTTTGGTATTTCCTTTTAATAATAGCTTAAAGATTTTGACGATAAAACTGCTTTTATTAAGAATTCATAGATTTGCTTTTAATCCGACATTTTTATTACTTTAAAACCTTATTGTAGTGGACATTCATAGTTGAAATAGACGTCCAATTTTATTTTAATTATTTTCTATTATGTCGATCGGCCTGCGCATTCGAGAAATGACATTTGTATCTACTCGAACCCCTACGAGGTCAGGTTATGACACAAGGTCAGTTTAATGTGGGGAGCCTGATCGCGTACACCCGGGCTAGGAACAAAAATTGCCCGCAGCCCACGTAACCGTCAGTTGCGCTGATCTTAGTGGGAGCACAGATCCCTCACTCTGGTCCAGTGAAAGGGCGCTGCCTCGGGCAGCTGTTCCGCATGGCTGGGCACGTCTCAGTATAAGTTTCCTCAGTTGCACCCCTGTCCTTTGACGGAGCCGCCTCCGAGAGCACTCTGCCCAAAGACAGAGACGCAACTGAGAGATTATAAATAATGTGTTACAAACTACTCGAGAGAGAGCCATTTACACACTAAGGGCATTTCTTTATTAAGATTTCTCGAATGCGCATACCTATAGAGCTTTTACACACTAAGGGCATTTCTTTATTAAGATTTCTCGAATGCGCATACCTATAGAGCTTTTACACACTAAGGACATTTCTTTATTAAGATTTCTCGAATGCGCATACCTATAGAGCTAACACACGCTTTTAAAAATAAAAATGGAACATCTATTTCAAAGACGAGTGTCTACTATAATAATATTTGAAGTAATAAAAATGTCTACCATGTCTATGTTCCGCAATGTTTTTTTGTTGTTTTTTTCATTTTTGAACACATCTTGTTGAGCCATGAATGATTCTTCTTTTATGTACCGTGTCCCTTTAGATATGTATTGTGGGTGTCAAATTCTCTAAGCCCCCTTTCCTCATTATGTGTTTCAGAAATATCAACTGTCTTATGAATGAGAACCCTCCTTAAAACAATTTCATATCATGTCTTCTCTCGCACTTCTCGCTTTTGAAACTTTTCCGGCTTCTTCCTTTCTCGTCAACTTTGCCATATCACGTTGAAACACCGTTTCTTGTACGATTGAGCAACGTCGAACTTGGTCAGTACCTATATGGGTGACAGCTTGGAAATACCAGGTGCTGTAAGCTTGGATGTGTGGGTGGTCTAAAGGAAACGGCTCGGAATTGGAACTCTCTTCTCCGATTTCTAATTCCAGTCGTGTTCCTTATATTCACTTACACGCAAATACCTTTAGGAAAGGTAGGAATCCACCTCTCCTCCCTCCAGCTATGGGTTAATTAGTAGGACATCTATAAGTAAATGATTATTATCTGTAAAACAATTCTTACACTCTAAAAATATTTCTGGCTTTAAATAACCTGAAAAGTATCGATAAATCGTAAAAAAAATATAATCAATCAATCCAGTGAAGGAAAATTTTAGATGTCAAACGTCATTTTCTATCTCCTTGAATCCTGATCTTTTATTTTCCTATCTGCTTAATAATATTTTTTTTCTCAGATTCTTTCACTCTAAGCAACCTTTTACGTCTTAGTGGCTTTATCGCCTTGCTTGGGGTGAAATGATTAAAAAAAAAGATACAGTTCGATTATCTTCACTTTGAATGAGTCTTCATCTATGTGCCAACGATAACTCGGTTCGATGTTCACCCGATACTTTACATAAGCTTTTTTTGTGTGTGTGGTGGTGAGGGGGGGGGGTTAAAGACTTTCATTTTTCATCCCGATATTGGAGATTGTAAACTTAATTACTTTATTCTTGTCTGGTGCTCCTACTGTACATTTAGAGATTCTTAACAGAATTCAAAGAGGGCACTCTGATGTAAGTGATCCTGACCAGGCATCTTGACTCTAGTCATTTTCACACGTGACGTTGTGGAATTGTAATACTAATAATTTGAAGAAAGAAAAAAAAAGGCTTATGTTCAATCGAAAGTGAAGCCAAAGACGATTGATGGACATAACCGAAAAGAAAAGAAAATATACATTTATCTTATTTTCTCATTTCGTGAGCAAAGGACCTCGCTAGAAGACAGCGCTGAAATCAACTTAGGCATCTGGTTAAAAGTGAAGCACAAGAGACGATGTGAGAGGCGGGCGATAACATCCTCTTGTCGTCCGTGGCTGGCATTGTTTTGGACATAGACCACCAAGCTAGTCACAGATCGTAATTTTATGGCTACAAGTAGGTGAAGTAGAGGATAAAGAAATCATTCTATGCCACTTGTTGATAGGATGGAAGATGCGCGTGTCGCTAAAGGAA
Source organism: Acanthosepion esculentum (assembly GCA_964036315.1). Classification (NCBI taxonomy): domain Eukaryota; kingdom Metazoa; phylum Mollusca; class Cephalopoda; order Sepiida; family Sepiidae; genus Acanthosepion; species Acanthosepion esculentum. Next base: position 24,762,477 of record OZ038497.1, on the reverse strand, counting down.
CAAAATTTTCTTAGACCGGGAAATTTCGGTCAAGTGGGTAAAAGAGGAAGAATTACGGACCAAACGTGATAATTAGGAATAAAAAAACGCAGATAAAAAATTTACGATGACGTTAAAAGTAACGCTTGTTTTGTGTCAGACATCCACGGGTCGCGTGGAACACCTATTCCCTGGACGGTATCAGCGTGAGGATCTGATATGAGGAAGTAGGAGGAAAATTAATACGTCCACTGAAAGGTACAGGTGTGAGGTGCGAGGAAGAGTAGGGAGAGAACAAGATGGCGGATCGACGTGTTGCTACCGCCAGTCCCGCAGGGGGAGCTCCCCATATTTGGTCATGCAAATTGCTTCCCAGGACACTGTTAACCGAGAGTTCTGATTGGATATTTGGAATCCGAGATCGCGTCGGACCCGACAGCGTTTTTAGGCGAGGGTCCATAAAAGCGCTAGGTCAGAGGGAAATTACAGACAGAGTAGCAGCTGAAGCAGAGACGCGCTTTCATTACGCCAAGAGGAGGCGATCGCTTCGCCGATTGCCATGTGATTTGCTGCCACGAAGAACTCCTAACTCATGCCTTGTTCCAGGCTATTAGGTAAATTGAGCAGAATGCCCTGATGAAATTTCAAAGTGGAAGAATTGAAAATATCTATATAACCACACAGAGAGAGAGAGAGAGAGGGAGAAGGGGAGACGAGTGCTTCGTCAGCATTCCGTAATTTTCTACCTGAAGAAGTCTCTGTCTTAAAGTTTGAAACCTCGACTCCGACTTGGAAACGAAGAACAAAATGTCACGAAATTAAACTACGAGGGAATTGTCGTTAGCCTGCATGCTTGTCGATTATTATTCAAAAAATTGTTCCTGTATAAACCTCAGTTATATAAACCTTGTTGATTTACACAACTTTTATATTTGTCTTATAACATTGCCCCGCCTAAACGACACCAATCCAGCGATATCTGGCGACGATTCGATCCTTGCCTGCCTTGTAATCAAAACACAACGAGGGACAGGTAGCGGCATGGGTCGAAGTGACCAACGTCACGATTAGCCGCGAGATTCAATCACGGACACACCAGTGACTGAGGACGGGACGACGTTGTCATGTAGCGCAGGGGTAGGACGTCCCGCTGCGTTATAATGTGACTACCTTCTGTCTTTTCTACAAACTAGAATTTTTTTTTTTTTGCAACACGCTAAAGCGTGTTAAAATCCTCACCTTATTTTTACTATTGTTGAAGTTATCGCTAACATTTTTGTCGCGATTTACAAATTCTACGTTTTGTTCAATTTAGCAAACCAATCGATGAAATTTGAATGAGCTGATTTGTTTGGAAAATACTTTGACAAAATCCCCACTTCGCGGTTTAATAATTTCTTTAATTTAATTTTATGGTAAAACAATACTTTTTAGAATTTCTTTTTTCTTTTTAAAGCAGCGAAGAATAAATTCTTATGATTTCTTACTCTTGAGCATTCAACATACAATTGTCCATGCGTAAATATTTCTTTCTGAAGCCAAATTCCAACTTTTTGAAGCGTTTCGCCTTGTGTTTTGTTTATAGCTCTCTCAAACGCAGGATGAACTGAAAACTGGATTTCTTATATACAAAACCTTAAAGAAAAGATATACAAAAAAACAATATTACATTTTTATTAAATAAGTACTTGTTATTTTAATCATTAAATTGTTTTTAAAATAGTGGGAGTATTTTGATGTTAAATAATAAAACTGTTAATTTTTCATGAAGAAAATTCATGAAAATCTATTGTACTAAGTTATACACCCTAGTAAAACCAATTGTACTTTGTACCCACCTTACCTGTTTGCACATCTCCCAAAATTTGGTTCTGATCGGTCAATGCATGGCTATTTTAGAGGGTCAACTTTGATCTTGAAAAATTTAAATACAACGTCAATCGCCATCTTCTGTCTTCTTGAATCCCGTTCATCTTTTGTCTTTTCCTCAATCCTCCCTATTTTCTCTTTCACTTTCATTTCCTGTAACCCACTGCGTACTAGTGGCATTACCGACTTGCTTAGGGTGAACTGATAAAAAATGAATTTATTTGTCTATATTGGCTGGTTAGTTGATAGGGTGAATGGAGAACTAGATCTGCATCATCTTTGCGCATGTATTAATCTCACTTAATATCTAGTGTCAAATGATCTGCAAATATTGATCCGGTCCTGTTTGTTCTATTTCAGGCTCTCTATTTAATAATAATAATTATTATTATTATTATAATTATAATAATAATAATAATAATATCCCGGTCTTTATGTGTGTCATTTGATACTTCAATCACCTGATCAAATGGAGATATCGTTTGGCGTAAAGATCCCTGTTGCTTTTCTACAAAACTGATTGATTGATTTCACGTTATTATCACATTATATTCGATTTTCTTTTGTCCGTTCGTCACCAAGTCCGTTCTACGCCTTCAGTCCCGCTGTATGTTGTATTGAATTGATTTTACTTCAGACTTTAGTATTTTTTACTTCTTTCTTTTAAATTTCTATCGATAAAAAAAAAATTACTCCTATTTTCGAAGACGCCACAGGCTTGCACTGCTAACAATTTTTTTTCTATAAATCCTGATACGATTTTGGAGTGATTTACATCAAGCATACAACGCACGGAGAACATTCTGGGATATCTGGGAACAATACTTTGTGTTATGTAGTATTATGTATTATATTTTTTTGTCTTTTGTATGCCTTTTATTAACCATCGATTATTTTGTGCTGTTTTCAGCCGAGAATACATTTACAATGATACTCAAGACATAAGTCCGGTTTACACTAGAGCCAAAAGGTAGACATAGGTTTGGTTTTCAATAGTCAAAGAAGTAGACTTGTACCTGATTTACACGAGAATAAAAAAAGAGGTCTGGTTTACATGAGAGTCGAGTCGAAAACTTAGCTATAGGTCCGGTTTAAACTATGTCCAAAAATGGAGACATGGGTTTGAGTTAGACATGGGTCTGGTTTACACGAGAATAAAAAAAAAGATAGACAGAGGTCTTGTTTACACGAGTCAGAAAATTAGTCATGGGTTTGGTTTAAACTTGAGTTCAAAAGATAGATAGGTCATGTTAACACTATAGTAAAAAAAAAAAAAGTTCGGTTTCACTTTTACAGTGTATTTCAGTCCTCTATATGGGATTTAGTCGGTGCATTCAAAACCACCTCGACAGAGCAGTGTACATATAATTATATGCACTTTTATGTGCACTATACACGCAGAAGGAGGAGGCATGGTGGAGTAGGGGATAGCGGTTCGGATTGAGGAGGGCTGAGTTCGAATTCCAGTCAAATCCATTACATTCACTTACGTGACATTATCCTTGGGAAAGGTATGAATCCTCTTCTTCTCCGTCCAGCTATGGGTAAATAGCAGGAAAGACTGGGTTCTATAGCCTTGGATGGCAACTAGGAGAAGGACAACTCTGAATTCAAAACCTGCGTATGGTTGTTTGCAGACCTTGTGGCACGTAGTGCACAAGGTCTCTGTATTTGGCCCTTCCAAAAATGTGGTTGGTTCTGCACAAGGTCTTCAGCATTATAATCAAATCATATGTGCTGGTGTCTGGGCTGTCGGTTCCTAGGAACTGAGCTGCTTGACCCTCATACGTCGAATACGACGGGAGTGTCCACCATACATACAGAAGATTTTACATTTATTTTATTCGATGATCACGATTTTTCAAGTATATGAGCGTGCGCGGTATTAGGGTAGCACACAGTTTTCGTAATACCAATTTCATTGTTCTATAAGAAATGATTGGCACGAAATTCAAAAACCTGCATTACTACGATTTGAGCCAAAAATTCCACCAGCTGCTCTGCTGCGAACATGCTGAGGTGTATTTCACTATAGTTAAAAAATCGAGCGGTTTAGTTCGCTATTAGATCAGTGTTTCAGGGGTGAAATTAAATGAAAAGAATAGCGTCATTGCATGGGCACCTGCTGTAGTGTAATGCTTAGCAAGCTCGTTTCGCAGACCAATTTCTTAATGTAGGGAGTTCAATCTTCACTATAGACTCCACTAATGTGACCTTGTGTCAGTCTAAATTTAACACCGTAAATAACTATAGTAGCGCAAAGTCTTGTAAGCTGATTACAGACCAGACAGCTTAATTAGTGACTTCGATTCCAAATGGAGGCTTCTGTATTGCAACTTTGTGTTAGAATGAGTAGACCCGAGTTGACAATCCTAGATCAGCAGGATTTGTAGCTAAATTGTCGTTGTGTTGATAATTACAACATGTAAGTATCGATCCCGGCGGCATCATCCTCCAAAGACATCGACACTGACTTTTCAATGAGAGTTCTGATAAACGTTGTTATTTTTACACTTGTTAATAAGAGCTGTTGAAGTTAATTAAGGTTGCCGGCGACACCGGCGGCTTTAGTTTTTCACAAGCATAGCCGGGACAGTGAGGAGTCGAACCTGGTCTTCGACTGTTCTTCGCCGATACTTCTGCGGATACCGGAACACAACGTGGAAACGAAGTATTGTTGCAGAGCGGGTTCACCGGAGATGGACCAACGGAAACAGACCCAAGTTAAAGTGACATTCATCGAAACACACAGCAACAGGGTCACAAACACAGTGTATCATAGGCTGTAGTCGTATCATAAAGTCGAGGGTACTTCTTACGATGGAGAAATATCCATCGCGAGATGCTAAAAGGTGATAGTCAATGGATTGCTATTCCTCAATAAAGTACAAAGAAGAATCTGCAATGTTATTGGTCTTGACCTGGCATTTCGACTTCAGTCACTTTCACATCGCCGTAACGTAGGTTCCTTCTGTCTTTTCCATAAATACTTTCATGGTAGTTGTTCTGATGAGCTTTCCTCTATGGTACCTAGACTTTATAAATTTAAGCGTATTACTAGACCGGCAGCAAGATCTCATCATTTTACAGTTGAAATGACTAAATGTAACCGTAAGTTCTATGCTAACAGTTTATTCTATGCACTTCATGCAATTTTCAGTTTAATTGTCTAGATGTAACAGTAAGTGCTATTCTAATAGTTTCTTTTCTTGCACTTCACACTTGTGAAACTCTCTTCCGGCTTCTTGCTTTCGAGTCAAGTTTGATCTTCAAAAATGCAAATGCAATGTCAATCGTCATCTTCTGTTTTCTTAATTCCCATTCTTTTATTGTTCTCACTCTTTAATAGTGTGTTTTTTCTTATATGTTCTCACACTCACTAACCCCTTGCATCTTAGTGGCTTTATTGCCTTGTTTGAGTTGAAAGGATTAAAAAAGATCGACATCAGTATGCTTAATTGATTTCAATTCAGGTTTTTTCAGAACCCATTTTGCTCTGTTATTTAACTTATAGATGGGACAAAAATATATGGATTGATCCAAAGGCAATAATACGAATAGAAGGCAACAAACTAGACCGAAATATAAAGTCATAGATAGATAGATAGATAGATAGATAGATAGATAGATAGATAGATAGATAGATAGATATGAACAGACTAGGGTAGACAGAAATTAACAGACAGGGTTATACACCGGTTTTAATAATAAGTTCGATAGGCACGAAAAGTAAAACTGGCAGCTGCTCTCGAAAATGACCTCCCAATCAGTTGTTAACTGGGGCAACGAATGACTTATACACATTAATGCTTCAAAATGAAAACGCTATCCTTTAGTCATCATAGAGAACCATTTTTGCCCTCTATCAGCATGGCTGATGCTAACCTTCAGGTGAGCAACTCTTTGTACCTTCTTGGTTTCACGTTTTCCGCTGACATGAGGTGGATCGATTATACTGAATCAATTCTTAGTTCTGCTGCTAAGAAGTTCTGTTCACTGTGTCGTACCAGGCATTTTTTCTCATCGGAATCCATGTTGTACATTTATAAATCTACCATTCGTCCTAAGAGACGAAACGCGTCACACGAAATAATTTCCACTTTGTCATACATCTTTCCTCCAAAGCTGTTCTTGATATATAAAAATTTATATATCATTATTCTATATATTTATACTTGGGTTAAAGTATATAAAGTATTTGGGTAATAAAAAACTACGGCACTTTCCTTGATGAACTTCAACTTAACATCAAGAAGCTAATTAGAGAACGAGAAAGGATTATTATGAAAATAAATAGACATAATATGTCTATATTATTCAATAAACATGTTTGAATAAAGATATGCTGTCTACATATATATATATATATATATATATATATATATATATATATATATATATACATATATTATTTAAAAAATATTTTACACGAAAATTTCTGTTTCGGAACTTCAAATTTGTTCCCTTATCAAGCGATGTTGGGTAACTTGATGAAAATGATTTCCTTTTAAAAACAGAATAGTATTTTACTGAAGATTTAAGAAGGAGGAGAAACAATATTTCAAAATTTTATGGGTATGTTCTGTTTGACCAATGGAAAGACTGGTCAAAACTAAAGCAGAGAAGTGAAAAAATGTAGTGTAGAGGTTTAGTGGTGTGTTTGTGTTATTCATACTTGTTAAGAATATAATTTTAAGATACAATGAAATGATCAGAGAGATATATTTACAACAATAGGTTAATTTTAGGATTTTATTTTTTTTATTATTTTTGTATATACTTTTAAATGAGCCTTTAGTTTGATTAAATCAATTTTATATATAATGTTATATTGATCCTATATTACAATACTTATATTCAATGGGCCATAAGACATGGTAATATTAAAATTAAAAATCGAGGAATTGAATAAATATTATATGTACCATTATATATAATAAAATAATGGATATATAATTGTAATATATAGATTTTTTATGAAAAATTCTATAAACTATATTTTAAAGTAAACATTATACAATGCCTACATATTGCAATTAGTTCATTCCACTGATTTAATAGATCATTATTTTTAGGAAACTTAATAATATGTAGCTTTTCATGTAGACACAGGGGGTATGGGTCATTTAATGACTTACAAATTCTCGTGTTTTTTTAATAATTTTCATTTTACTGTGGAGATTTTATTGATGTCATTAATATTTTGAGAGGGATGTTCGGTTACGGTACCCATTGTTGTTAAAAGAAGAAATATGCTGATACCACCTTCGTTTAAAAGGGTTCTTTGTGCTTCCAATATTAAATTTCTTAACATATGGGTTTTCACTAGCTGAAATGGTGCATTGGTAAACAATAGATTCAGTAAGACATTTATTTTGCAATGGACATTTTATGGGATTTTTACAATTACATAATTTATTATCAATATTATTAATTTCAGTTTGGGAATTATATTATTTTATTTGGGTTAAGTGTTTATTCAAAATTTTATTATTTATTTTATTATTTATATTATTATTTTATTTTATTATTTATTTTATTATTATTATTTTTATAATTTTTTCTAGATTATCAGTACAATATATATAGATTGTACAGAAATCCAGAAAGACAAAGCTAAATGTTCCTGAAGATTATATGAAGATAATCAAGTCGTGATAAATAGTGGAAAATGAGAATTATCACTTGCTCTTATGAAGGGGCAAAAGATGGCGGTCGTGCAGAGAATAATGACACACGTTTAAGTGGTAAACATGGACCAAACATAAAGTCAAGAGACGCCTAGCGGTCTGCACGATAGATAGTGACTGGGTGTGTTTTCTTTCAATCAGTTGCAGGATGCATTTTCTTTTATTTCTTTTCCTTTGTTTCTTTGATTTGAAACAAGGGCTGTATATCGAATATAAATCTTAATTTTAACACATCCATGGATACATAGGGAGTCCATGAACGCCAAGTTAAGAAGCCCTCGTCTATAGCTTTTAAATAGGTTACCGCCACTTTTTCGCTAAAAGAGAGCACAGCTTATAATATAATTTGTTTGAAATGCACCAGAGTATTTTGCTTACTGGAAAGAATAAATTTAATCTTTTAGCTTTCAATTAAAGCTAAAAATGAAAGCTTCACGAAAGCTTTTTCATTTTAAAAAAGTTCATTTTAAACCTTAAACATTGCGAATTATTGGCGGTACCTACTCTTAAAGAACCCATTCCCTATTCTAAGTACGAATACATGTTGAGTGTCAACGACGAATACTCAAGATGTCCATTTGCTTTCCAATATGGCATCTGCAACTGTCAAAAAATGTCTCAGTAATTTGCTTTCTGTTTTTGAAATGCCATCGTATGTACATTCATACAGGGGCACATCGCCTGCCTCAAGGGAGATGAAAGAATGACCCTTCTCAATAGGGATAGGCACTAATAAAAGAACGCCTTACTATCCCAAGAGTAAAGGAGAGGTCGAAAAATATATTTGAAGGTCAGTATTGATAGTATTCATATTGATTATCCTGTAACACCTCCAACTGCTGAACCACTTCCTCTTGGCAGATAAGAACGAGTTCGTAAATTACCAATGCGACTAAACTTATAATTAACTCGAGGAATTGGTTTACATCTGATCAACTGAGGGGGGTGAAGGTGGCGAAATGGTGGTTGAAGTTCGGAACGCTGTCTGAGTTTGTGTACGGGACTTAATGGGGAAGTCACCGGACTGAGTTGCTTTACATTGCAATTAGAATTACTATAGTTATTTTCCAAGCGTAGCTTAGATGTGGCACAAGGCCTAAAGTAAGGGGTGCCCATAGAGGCTCGAACTCACTATTCAGTCGTAATTGTTCTAGCGAAACAAGCTTGCTAACCATTACACCACCTCGAGGAGCCCTACAATAAGAATTACTATAGTCCTTAGATCTTTTCTCTTAATTCGCCCCAAAATAAAAAATAATATATATTCGCACCAAAATTCAGAAATCCCAAATTCATTCATTGTTATTTTTTTATTTTTTTTGCCTTTTGCCTCCAGAGGATCTCACACAAATAAAAGTCTATCATGCTACGATGAGTTACGAACATGAACTTATTCTTCATTTTGGCGTCCCTCCAATCCGACATAATCGTAGTCCCAGGTAAAATACAGCACCGGATTGTGTCTAGTTATATGGAGACTGTTCTATGTGGCACATAGTACATGAAACATTCTTTTGTTTCACGACTTATGGCCCCAAATACCCATTGGTTTGACAGTTGTTGTCCAACATGGTTCTTTCGACAGGAGAAACAGCTCTCATCTATCTCCACAATAGTTTCGAGGTCTCCAATTGGTGATGATGACTTTAATAATTTCCAGGCGCATACTTCCCTGGGGTAGTTCACCCAATCCACAACGGTGAAATGATTCATCTCAAGTTCTTCTTCACAAAACTTTATAGTGGCTATATTCTTCGACCATAAATAAATGAATAATATGATTTTATGGTCGGGAAGTTGGAGCTAATTACCTTTCCTTAGTAGCTTCTCTTCGCGACATCCACTAAGACAGCAGCGCCATCTATCTTTTCGATCTGTTAAGCTCAAACTCATGTCATATCCTTTAGAACGTTTCATCGGCATAGGAAGAATATTTAGTCTCCGTAAGAAGCGAAAACGCCACTCTCCTTGTCATTGCTTCTTCTATTAACTCCGGCAATTTCATGGCTAAGCAAATTTTGAGTACCAAAAATTTAATAAAAAAAACGAACTTTGATTTAAAATTTATAATTTCTTGGTGTGAATTAATATTTGCGATAAGTAACTTTACACATTATTTGAGGTGAATTAACAGAAAAATTCAAGTCCTTTTGGCAGCCCTTGTTTCAAGCTATTAACCGCACATGCAATGCAACGTCTTAACACTTGGTTAAATAATAGTGACTATGGACAAATTGAATTATTCTTGTGGTAACGCCTCAGTTCACTTTCACAAAAAATACAATTGGAAAGATAAGTCTGTCACTCCTCGGTCTAGTTAAAGGGTTGATGATAGTAGGACAGTCTGAACTTTCTAGAATAAATAATGTAGACATAAATCTGGTTTACGCTGAAATACAAACAGTAGACATAGGTCTAGTATTCAAGCAGTCAACTTACTACGGAAATTATGAGCGCATCAGTTAGCGTGGAGAGGTTATGACCGCAATTAGTGTAGAGAGGCTATGACCGCAATTAGTGTGGTTAGTCTATGACCTCAGTTAGCGTGGTGAGGCTATGACCGCAATTAGCATGGCGAGGCTATGACTGCAATTGGCATGGGGAGTCCCTGGCCGCAATTAATGTCGTGAGGCTATGACCGCAGTTAGCGTAGTGAGGCTCTGACTGCAATTAGCATGGTGAGGCTATGACCACAATTAGCGCGGTGAGTCTCTGGCCGCAATTAATGTGATGAGGCTATGACCGCAGTTAGCGTGGTGAGGTTATGACCACAATTAGCGCGGTGAGTCTCTGGCCGCAATTAATGTGGTGAAGCTATGACCGTCAGTAGCGTAGAGAGGTTATGACCTCAATTAGTGTGGCCAGGCTATGACCGCAACCAGTGTGGTGAGTCTATGACCGCAATTAGCGTAGTGAAGCTTTGACCGCAATTATCGTGGTAAAGCCATGACTGCATACTCCAACAGAGGAATCCGTAGGGTTAACACCTAAAAGTAGATGTTTCCGGTATATAGTTCACTCGATTAAAAAGAAGTTATTAATAAAGATATTTTTACAATGATGTTCACCCCGTAAAAAGCCCAAGAGCTACCCGTGTTAAAGGGTTACCGAGTAAGAGGCACCACCCAAAGCAAGATGGCAATGTCACCAAGACGCAAGGGACCGCCGGAATTGGAATAGAAGGAATAGGACCCATCCTAAACAAGACACACAGGATGAACTGGACGACAGAACATATTTACTCCTATTAATACGTTCTTAAAGCCGTTCTCTTAAGAAAAATATGTATCACGAAAATAACATTCATAACATCGTTCAGGTGTTCATGATGTCCTCACTGTAGTTCTAGAATTTGACCCGTGAAATACGCCATTATTTTATAGCCTTATGCACCTCAGCTCAGCTCAACTCAGCTCAGCTCAGCTCAGCTCAGCTCAGAATATGATTGGGTAGTATCCGGACCAGCGATCATCAGCGAGCATCAGCGATCATTAGCGGACCAACTGCCTCCCGCCGACCACGTCTTTTAGAAATCCACTCGATTCAACTTTCACTCCCTGCTGCCCATCATCTCGCGGATTCCGGTAGTTTCAACCGCCTACCCTCGGCTAAGATTATCCACTAGTACCAGCTGAACATACCAATTGTCTATCGACTTTCGCTAACTGCCTATCGTCGTTCGACGCCTTCCAAGCGGTTTCGTCTTCATCTTCTGGTTACCAACGACAGTCTGCCCTGGGCTACGACGGCCAGCTAGTACCAACCCAATACACCAACTGTCTATCAACCTTCGGCTCCACTCAAGTTACTTCGGTCATCATCAATTGTCGACCCATCTAAGACCAACTGTCAGTTAACTAGCAACACGACCACCCAAGGTCATTTGAAACATCCGGATTATTCGATTGGATTTCCTTTTTTTCTGCCAATAATAAATGTTGGCATATTTTATCTAAATTCCGTGTTCTCATTATCCTGGCTTTAACCTGTGTCACTTCTCCAATTTTAATGTTTGCGGGGTTCGTCTAATATCGACATTCGGATCCCACAACAGTCATAAATGGAGGTTAGACGCCTCAGACATTGATTGTGGAATATATTGTACAGCAAAGTGAAAATTATTTCGATTCAGTCAGTTAAATGACTTGTATATTTCGTTATCTTCTTGGGAGTTTAATAAATTAAAGACAACAAATTCCATATTCTTTTGTTAGCTTGATTAATTTAACATATAAATTGTTGCATTATTTAATGGTGTTGTAACCGAGGAAAAGTTACTGAATAGAATAATCAAACGAAAGTTGGTAATGAACGATAATGCTTAGGACAAGAACAACACATATAAGATTCGCCAGCGGCGCGTAGAAGTAGTAGTCAACTGCTAGAAGTGAGTCAAGTGAATTCCACAATGAATCTCCAACTGCAGGATATCTACCAACTGCGCCACGTGGTCAGATGTGGCACAAGGCCGAATTTAATGTGGGGCATCCGTAGACCCAGTATAAAACGGGGTTGGGTAGCTCTTTCCCGAAACGAGACTCTGCCTTTCGACATAGCTTCGTCTGGGAATCCTCTCTGCCCGGAGGCAGAGATTTTGACCAGCACAGCTGGAGACGGATCTCCAAACTGCAGACCAACATACAGCATTTACTACTGTATTTATGTAAATGGGGACATACGCATGATCGTCCCTAGGTATGCTACAACGAATAGCTTATAGTAAATTCGGATAAAAACCGGGACTGAAGCCCCTACGGCTGTCGAACGTCACATTGGAAACTTTCCGACAATGTCTGCAACCAAACTAAATGTAATGTCCTGTATTTGGATCTTGTCATAGATCGCGTGATAAACCGGCGATAACTATAACACAAAACTCTGAATTAATTAATACAAATGTAGATAGAGTTCCGGTTTGCACAAGAATCAAAATGCTGGACATTAATCAGGTTTAAGCCTAAGTTTGCAAATATCCACCCGGAAGATTGATTCTTTGGATCACGTGCCTTATGTAGGGGATGTAATCGGTGTATTCAAAGTCCCGCTAACGTCTGTTATAAAGAACATAAATCTTCACTTAGAAATATTATGAAGAAATATACTGCCCCAGTTTATCAGGACAAAAAAATAAATTATCTATTATAAAAATTTAAAACAACTAACCATATCCTCAAAAATAACAACACGCCTGCAAAATCAGAACTACAATCAAAATACTTGTACGAACACAAGAAAAATTTAAATAAAAAGCTTAATAGAAGTACCTTGTCTGTCGTCTTTAATGAAACACATACACACACACTCACACACACACACACACTCACACACACACACACACTCACACACACACACACACACACACATATATATATATATATATATATATATATATATATATATATATATCCTGCTTATACATTAATTAATAGATACAATTTATTTAATAAAATGTTCTGCTTTTTTAATAAATAGAATTAATTACATTTACCAGCCTGAATCTTCGAGAAATGTATATATATATATATATATATATATATATATATATATATATATATATATGAAAGAAGAGAGGTATCGCAAACTTTTTTGGTTGTAATGTGGATTTTTTTTAAATATTATCCTTTATTTTTCATAATTTTTCATGCTTTATTTTTCATAATTTTTTATCCTTTATTTGTCATATGAAAATTAAAGGATAATATTTTTTTTTCAAAATCCACATTACAACCAAAAAAGTTTGCGGTACCTCTCTTCTTTTTTATATACACACTTTTCTCTCGTTGGAACCATTATAATCTCTTCATTTTATTTATATATATATATATATATATATATATATATATATATATATATATATATATATGCTAGCAGCCATACCCAACTGGTCGATCAGAATAAGTGTTCAATTAGAATGGAGCAAAAACAGCATCATGTTTAGATGTAACAGAGTCTATCTTCTTCAATTACTTTAAAGTACTTTCATTAAAAAAACATTTTGAATTAATACAGTTACTAATATAATAGAAGTAATCTGTATTTATTCAATCGAAGTAGCCGAGGACATGAATGGGTGAAACAGGCGACATCAAGACCCACTTTAGACCACAATCATTTTGGAGTTTTTGAAATTCAATTTGTCAGTGTGCTACCAGGGATGTAAAAGAGGATACATTTATAAAGCAATTGTTAAGTTTGATGAAAATTGGTTGAAAGATCGATTAAATATTTTTCGCTATTTACGCAGATTTTCACTTTATGGGTGTACTCAATTATCAATTTAAATGACTGTTAAGCAATCAACTTATTGTTGGATATAATTGAGTAAAGTTTATATTAGTTTGCTTGAAAATTGAGGGAATTTTTAGTTTAAAATTTGTGTGGAAATCGAATTGTGTTGAAATCAATTTTTCGTTTTTCGCTATTTTCGCTAAACGCATTGGTGTAGAAATAAAAACGAGGTATCGTGGAGCTCGTCATGATGTAAGTAAACTACATACCGAGTTTGAACGAAATGGAAAGAAAAAAGATGACTTTATCGATTTTGATCGAAGTTATCGATTGTTGCTCTTTTAAAAATTATCGATTTTTTACGCTAAGAACCTATCTCTTACATTGTACAATGTATGTGCCAAGTTTGATCAAAATCGGTTGGATGGATCTCGAGTGAAGAGGTATCACACAGACAGACAGATACACAGACATTTTCTGTTTTATATATATATATATATATATATATATATATATATATATATATATATATATATATATATATATATATATTGTTCAGCCTCCATAATCCTAACCCTACCCAACCACCTAACCCGTTGCTACCCATTCAAAGGTTGATTTGATATTATTTGTAGGATTCTCTCTATAAAATGATTAATACTCATTATCCCCAAAAACGGGAATGTGGACATTAATTGGTTAATCATTTGTTAAGTGAATTCCACTCTCATTATTTTTTGTCTTTTCTGATTTACTTTCTTTTAAACTTGAGATTTATCTCCCTTGCTTTGTAATTTCATTCACGCCACCATTTTGTATTTCTGTATTGAAATGCCAACAAGTTTATATCTTGACGTTCTTTTGTTCTTCTAAATATCATGCCGCTTCAGGACGTAGGCAAACAAAGGCTCTCCAAAGATTCCTGCTCTTTATTAATGCTAATTGTTCTGATGAATTTTCCTCGTTGGTACCTTGAATTCACGGATTTAAGCAAGTTCTATATTGGTACAGTTAAATCTCATAATTTCACCGTTGAAATTTCTACTTACAACCATATCTTCTATGTGAATTGTTTCTTTACACGCACTTCTCTCTTGTGGAACTCTCTTCGGGTTTCCTGCTTTCCTAAACAAAAATCAACAATTCATTTTTATAGTAAAATGACCAAAAATACAGTTTTATAGTAAAATAACCAAAAATACAGTTTTATAGTAAAATGACCAAAAATACAGTTTTATAGTAAAATGACCAAAAATACAGTTTTATAGTAAAATGACCAAAAATAAGTTTTTATAATAAAATTTGCAACAATATATTTTTATAACAAAATGACCAACAATGCATCTATAACAAAATGAGCAACAATACATTTTTATAATAAAATTATCAACAATACATATTTATAGCAAAATTACTAACAATACATTTTTATAGTAAAATTACCAAAAATACATTTTACAGTAAAATGATCAACAGTACATATTTATAGTAAAATTGCCAACAATAAGTTTCATAGCAAAATTACCAACAATATATTTTATAGTAAAATAACCAACAATAGATTTTTATAATAAAATGACCAATACATCTTTATAGCAAAATGACAATTAATACAACATAAAAAGTATATAAAGACATTTTTATAGTAAAATTACCAGCAATACATTTTAGAAAAAAATAATAGATTTTTGTAGTCAAATTACCAGCAATACGTTTTTTTAAAATTACTAACACTATGGTTTTATCATTTACAAATAGTTTGTACATAATTTTATACCCTCAGCGCAAACGCATGTTTTTTAGACATATTGTTACATGTCTAAAAAAAACATACGTTTGCTGTGAGGATATAAAATTATGTACAAATTATCTGTATTTGGAGGCATCAAATTTTGTTCAAAATATTTAGGTTTCGTTATTAGATAACCCAAATTATGTTGACGTGACACTAAACAAAATCAACCAACCTGTTTTACTATCAAATATAATCTTCAAAAATTTAAATGCAATGTCAATTGTCATCTTTCGTCCTTGAATTCTATTCTTTTATTGCCCTCTCTATTTTGTTTTCTCTCTAAGTAACGTCCCTCCCCGCCCTTTGCAACGTATTGGCTTTTATCGCCTTGCTTGCTTGGGGTGAAAGTGCAGTTTATGAGCTGATGTAGGAGAGATACCGGTTAACCATAGACTTGAAGAGGTTAAGAGTATAGTGATCGGGAAAACATCCTCTCGAGAGTCTGTCCCACAAAATAACAGTTTTTGAAAAGAAGCTGTTTGAGTGGAATTTCTTTCTTACTAATGGAATATGAAGGCAATTAGGATGATTTATTCCTATATAAGTGGCATGACGGGTTTTAACTTAAAGAGTCAGAACTGATAGTATGAAGAAATGAAACTCGTCAGAACATTGACTATAGAAACAGCGGTAGAATAGCAAGACGGAAAGGGGCTGTAGGGCGGAAAATAATTCATCACTCACAAGGACGCGGAGAGGCTTTTGGACTCTATCGAGACTGGAAAGTGAAGACTGGGTAACTCCTGGCCATATGTGGCAGCAGTACTCCATTTTCAGCCTGATCTGACTCTTGTAAAGGGAGAGAGAATAACGGAAGGAGTCAGATACTGACTGAAGCCGTAAAAAGAACCGATAATTTGCCAGTATTTTTAGCATCGTATATATGTGTTCTACTTCAGATCTGGGCTGCGACTGGCTCCCCCCACCCACCCCCCCAAAAAAGTAAGAGCCTTCTTTGAGAGAACAAAAGAAAATAAATTATTTATTTATGTTGACTCAAATGTAAAATTCCGTTTAGGACGACCAATTTTAATTACGAATGTGTCCTCCTAACTGCTAATCACATATGTCAGTTCAGAAAAAACTGGAGTTCTCTAGTAACCAGAGATTTTGGACAGCAGTGGTAGCGTACACAGTGGATTAAATGAAAAATGTTATCCTACTTCATGACAACACAACGCCGTATACAACAAAAATAGCACAGGAAAAAAATTTTGAATTTTGTTTGTCTTTCCCATTCGACCCGCCATATTCGCCTGGCAATGCACCAATTTAATTATAACTTTTCTTGATCGCTGCAAGACATTTTGATGGACAAAAAAAAAAGGCTTTCTTTAATGAAAACCAAATTCAAGAATTTGTCAAAAACGCTTTCCCGTCAAAACCAATGAAATTTTAGTAGTATGGTTTGATTTGATTGTAGGGTTTTTTTTGTTTTTGGTTTGTTTTTTCGAAGAGGAGTACTTATCAACACTTGATGAGTTATTTAGAGCTGAAACTTATTTTAGATTTTAAGAATAATTGTTCTTTTTTCCTTTCCTTTTCAACTGAATATTCCATTGATATTCTTTTGAGAATAACAAAGATTATTCCAGAAAAAATCCTATTATTCAACCCATAGCTGAGGAGAAGAGATGAATTCAAACCTTTCCTAAGGGTATTTCCGCGTAACTGAATTCAGCGAAACCGACTGGAATTCGACCTCAGCTCACCGAGCTCTCCTTCAGAGCCGCTAACCATTACATAAAAAGCGCATTTCATCTACTCAAAAATGCGTCGAAAAGCTGCCTAAGTGGCAAATAATGGAGAATATATATAATGAATAAAGTATATACTTTATTTTTTGTAAGAAAAAAATTGATAAACAAAAACGGAAACTTTTTATGACTCAAACTACGATATTAAATCTCCGAGGTCGTTTGTCCTCCTAGGAAATTTGACAACTGCAAACTGCCAAGCATTCTAATTCCGACAAAAGTGAATGCGTGTGAGCGCTAAGGTTAACCACGAGAGATGATCTTAAATACCATTGTGCTGGGGCCGGTTCGAGGTTACCTTGCTGAAGTAAATTATTGCGTAATAAGAACTGATAGCGTATAGGTCACTTTCGGTTTGTTATTAAGAAGTGGGAAACCAGTATTCCAGCCCCCACATCCTGTCACAGAAATGGACCCTGACTTATTTGGGTCAGGTTCCATTAGTGTACCCGCATCCTAACCAAACACAGTCCCCACTCACTCCTGGGACCGATAAATGTCACTCGCCTCTCACAGCCATGAAAAAAAAAGTGTCTGGGGGAGAGAGAAATTGAGCATTTAGGTATATCTATAGTGTAAAATGCACAATGTATTTCTCTTTCTGGAGATAGATAGATAGATAGATAGATAGATAGATAGATAGATAGATAGATAGATAGATAGATAGATAGATAGATGTTAATAGACTGAGAATTTATACATATATGTATGTCATATTTGTTACAGCTCCTTCTAAAACAACAAAATAATTAATACAAAGACAACATAATAAGCTAAAACTTGAAGGAGGAATTTACTGTATCGCCTGTAATGATTGCCACAAGGAATACACTGGAGAAACGTCAAGGAACTTAAAAGATTATATAAACACAAAAGAGATCTTTTACTAAACAACTCACACAGAGCATTAGTTGCTCACCGTTATGAGTGTGGCCTTAATTTCGACTTAAAATGCTACTTTAATAAAATATAGAAAACAATTTACTAAGACGAAATACAGGGTGACCCCAAAAAACGGGAATTTTTGAAGTGCGTATTGCCAGACATGAGCAAGTGGCAACACTGCGAGACAGTGATTTTGAGCAAGTAAACATTTCGCCATTTTAGTAACGAGAATGAAATTCACAGTATCCCAGCTGAGATGTTGCAGCAGTCAATGAGGAATCTCAACAGCAGATTTCAAGAATGCATTCGTACAGGAGGACGCCATCTACAGGACGTAATTTAAAAAAAATGAAAATTCCATCATTGTTTCTTAAATGGCATGTTTTAAGGTTTCAATTGCTATGAATTAAATATTTTTCTTCCATCACTCTTGGTTTTATTGGATTGTTAAAAAGTTCCCATTTTTTGGGGTCACCCTATAGTATAGAAAGTTTTGCATTATAATCGCTAGATCATCTACAATACATTTGCGTACAGGTTCTTACAATATTTCAGATATTTCTTTGTAGATGAAAAATTCAAATATCTAGGAAGTGTTTTAATAGAAGAAAACCCAACACCAAAATCCGAACACGCATTCGAATGGCAAAAGATTACTTCTAAAATCTAAGCAAAATAATAAGACAGAGGAAAATATCGTTAGAAACAAAGAAACGAGTATTGAACTAATATGTAATATCGGCCTTCCTACATTACGGTGAATACCGGACAATCTTCTCACGGATGAAAAAGAGGCTTGAGGCAACAGAAATATGACTCTATTGAAGGATGCTGAGGATACCATGGACTGAACATTGGAGCAATGACGAACCTTTAGGGAAAATGTACAGAAAAAAAGCACGTACTTAGTATCAGAAAAAAAACAGTTGATTTCTCTTGGGCATATAATGAGGAAAGGGAGCTTGGAGAAATTGACACTTTCAGGCAAGAGGGACAGAGAAAAGCTGCACATAACCTACCTAACGTGCTTGGGCTGTTTTTCTTTTTTTAATAAAAAATTTCATCACGTCACAAAACCATTTTCCATATACGGTATGTATATATATATATATATATATATATATATATATATATATATATATATATATATATATATATATATATATATATACCAGTCTGAATGTCTGAGAAATTTCACACAAAATATGTGAACTCTAACAGGTACCTCCACTAATTCGCTATGATGAAAAAATGCGCAAACTTGATAAAATTATTGTCAAAATCTTTATGTCATTATTGAGAGGAAAGACCAAAGTATTTAATAAATATTCAATTATATTTTTAATCTGCTTTGGAACGTTCGAAATTGTGATTAAAAATCTTGTTTTTCTTGCGTCAGGGGATAGACTATAAATTAACATACTAAATTTCAGCGTTTTTTATTTTTTGTTTTTTTGTTGTTGTTTTTTCGATGAAAGACAAATTGCAATAATCAAATAATTGTCGGATTTTCAAGAAACTTTCAGGACTGACTCACAAATTAATGAAATTATTTTAGAAATTTTTATTAGAAAAACTTGGTAAAAATATTTTTTTTTTACTTGTGTTCACACCACTTAAATTTATGAAAACTCGAGAAATTCAACGAGATCATATTTAATGACTGTATTAATTAAAAGTAGAACTCTTTGAAGAAGTTAAATCATCATTTTTTTTTTTGTAAAATGAGAATCACGTCTCACTGAAAATCTGTTCTGTAACGTAAAATAAAAATCGCAATAAAACTATGACATTATTTGATTAGAAAAGCTTTTAATTTTAATATGATATATATATATATATATATATATATATATATATATATATATATATATATATATATGTGTGTGTGTGTGTGTGTGTGTGTGTGTGTGTGTACATGTGTGCGTTTGTGTGTGCGTGTGGTAAATGAATGAAAAATATAAAAAAAATTAGTAAAAAGTCGATAAAATTCGATGGACGAAACGCGTAACAGGATTTTTTTCAGTTTGTCATTCAATCATGAACTATTAGTTTGATATATAGTTTGTATATCATATATATATATATATATATATATATATATATATATATATATATATAGTAAAGTAATGAAGGGTTTGGTAATCCGTATGGATAATTCCAAATAGGATGTAATCCAGAGAGCTCAATGTAACAAAAGAACAAATATTAATTAAATTAAAAAACAAATAACCTTAAGGTTCCATGACTATAATTTATTTCCCCAGAAAATATATTTTCCATGGTTCATCAGATCACATCTCTAGTTACAAAGGAATTTCGTTTACAAATTTACATGTTTTTATTTCATTTTAATACAAGTTTTTTTTTTTGGGGGGGGGGTAGTTTTCGATTGATGTAAGGTGACAGAGAGTGTGGGAGGCGGAGGGGTGCGGGCCATAGAATGATCTAAATTAGAACTGGAAGCTAGGGATAGGGTTGTTTTTAAATCCATCTTCATTAAGTTACGTAGGTTCAAGTGTACTCAGTCAAGAGGCCAGACAATTTGACCTCTTAAATACGTTTTTGACAGGAAAAAGGAAAGAAGAAGACAAATGGTAAAGAAGGGGAGGGGGGAGGAGAAAGAAGAAAGAAAGAGTGAAACGGGAGGGGAAGAGGAAAGAAAGCGTGAATTATCATATGTAGGCATATCGCGGTGACACTCGAAAAAACACATCAATACAATTTATATATGAAAGATTAACAACAATGTAGGAATAAAATAAAATAAAATGTATCAATAATATTATTTATAATATTATTAATTTTGATTAATACAATTTCTAGTTAACACAGGACAATAAAGATTATTACCAATATAAGAATGAAAATTTTTTAAAATTTTAAAAATAATAATGAAAATATATAAAATATTAATAATATTATTAATAACAGCTATTATATAAAGGTTAAAAAATATATTTAAATATGAAATTTAAAATTTTAAAATTTTAAATTATAAATGGTACAGAAAAAATATATTAATAATCAGATTACTACTACTAATAATAATAATAATATTAATAATAATAATATTAATAATAATGCTCGTATTGCAATTTTTGCTGTTATCATTGCATGTATTTACCAGAGCTCATATTGCAACTTTGTTGTTGTTATCGCTTTTCTCTGGCACTCCTTATTACTGAATCCCATATTGTATTCATTTCTATGCTTGGTCGGCTCAGGATATTTTTGTGGCCGAGCATATGTGCTGATTCCTTAAGTTTACGAATTTTCCAATGGTATTCCTTGTCTATGATCTCAACCTGATCCCACAGAGGGCGGTGATCTCCCTTCTCTCTTCATATGGAACTAGAATAGTCTACTCCAGCCCAGTGAGAGAAATAAATGGTTCAGTTCGACATTCCAACCACCTGAAGAAGACCAGAGTGTACAACGACCGAAACGTTGAGGACAATAGTTTGAATAATGTAAATAATGTACATAATACCTCATCTCAGAAATATAGACAGATATTGTTTAGTAACCTTATTCTGAGGGGAAATTATGCTAAGTAAATGAAAAACTTAAATATATACGCACATATGCATACAAATACACATACTCATACATATACATACATACATACATACATACATACAACGATATCAATTAAAACATACAATTATACAAAGACCTATACATAAAAAATATACACATATACGTCTTAAATATATACTTCTATACATACGCACATACAGATATATATATACAAAATTACATATCTACACCTATGTACATATGTATATATCTAAATATATATACCTATATACACATACACATACACACACACACAACACAAAAATGGTTAATTATATTATCACACATCTATACAAATATACACATACATACATATATGCATACACCCATATATACATACACACACACACACACACACACACACACACACATATATATATATTCTTGGAGAGTGAGAAGACTTCTGTTGAGGTAGAAGGATAAAACCTAAATTCTATTGGCAGCGCTTTGTCGTCCTTTATTGAGTGTGTGTATAAAAGGTATTTTGGGAGGTCATTGAAGGCACAAATGCAAGTTGGGCCTCACGTGCGGAACATGCAGTTGAAAATGACGGACGAGTCCATATATATATATATGTGTGTGTGTGTGCGTGTGTGTGTGTGTAGCCAGGTTTCAGAATTGTAGAAAGATATTAATAGATTTAAGTACTATCACTGAAAACTTATCACAACGAAAGTGACTCAATTTTTGTACAATGACTGACTCCAAGTGTTTGAATTTTTGTATTCATATATATTAACCAACCAGCGACGTCGTACGAGACGCGCGGTATTCTTTGAATTGGCAAACAATCAACCACTTCAGAATATGATCGACAATATTTTCCTTCTTTGAAAGGGATATTTAAAAATTGGAAAATATATATTAGCCAATAAGCTTGAGATTAATAAATCTAAATTTTACATTCATCTGAAGCCTACTATTTTATTATAAATATAATCAATTCTTGTTCACTAACTAGTCTTTCAGTGAGCCTTTGACCAGGGTGTTTGTTCGATCGTTTGTCACACAAACGAAACTGAAATTTTCAAAATTAATTACTCATATCTTTCGTATATTTATTCGAGTATACAACATTACAAAAATTGTTTCGCGAAGTAGACGATATTACATGCTGCAACAGTGGCAACACAATTTCCTGTATTTACTGCTGGAATTTATACACACAGAGAAAACAATACATCTACACATATAGACGCATTTTCTGTTTATCCTATACTAACGCAATTCATTCCCTTGTACTGTAAAAAAGATACACAAAACATCCTATATGAGGTTGTTCGCGAAGGATCTTTGTAATTTGATATAGCTGTTCTTTGGTTGGTATCAAAGGGGATTGGCTATATTGATTTATTAGAAACATGAAGTAGATCTCTGTAGATTAGACCCACCTTTGGAGTCCTGTTCATGTAACCAGATCGCGAGACCTCTCCAAGACCATTCTGCAAGGAACGGTACAAGGAGGAAAAAGAAAGGGGAACCAAAGAAAGGGTTATTTGGATAATGTTGTCGAATGGATCGGCGAAAGTTTTGTCAAGAGCCAGACATGGTCTAGTGACTAGATCAAGTGGAGGCTTCCTGTTGAGCAAGCCACCATGCGACGTCCTTACGACCCTGCTGAGTTATAGGACAAGAAGAAAAGTAATAGTAAATTAATCTTGACGACTTGAATGTAAAAAAAGATGTGTATCTAACCCCACGCAGCATATTATCAGGGCCATGCACAAATCAGTTAATACCATTTTTTTTTCATTGTTGGTTGGTTGTATATCAGTTGAAATGTCCGCTGGGAGATTGTATCTCTGACAAAGAAGTAAGTACATACATTGGCTTGAAAACGACAACATTATCAAGACGACTTAGACTTTATCTGTCAGATACAAGTTCTATTGCACAACAACAAAAAATACATTCCTGTCAACCTTCACAATACAGAAAAATACTTGTTGACAACACCAATATACTACACCATGAAAATAATAAACAAAAACTTCAAATTATCGAGGCCCTCTATATCAAAAGCAACCAACAAACATTCAACAAAATCTACTACGTGTATAGCAGAAAGGCCTTAAAATGACCAACATTTAATGCCTTTTTGCATTTCTACCATCTCAGATTAGTTCATTTATATTAGGACGCGTGCAAAAACACCATAACTACAACGGATAAATTTACAAAAACTTAAATAATTATAACAGAGTGCGTTCACGGCTGCTGCTTTTAAAAATCACCATCACAACGATCACAGTTACAATAAGTTTATCTTCGCAATTCATCTCTGAAGATGATGTCGGAGGAGATCGAAAGTACTTCGGTTAACAAAAACTACGATGCCTTCTTTGATGAATTTCAGGTTAACATCAAGAAACTAATTAGAAAACTAGAAAGGATTATTATAAAAGTAAATAGACATATGTCTATATTATTCAATGAAACATGCTTGAATG
This sequence comes from Acanthosepion esculentum, assembly GCA_964036315.1. Lineage (NCBI taxonomy): Eukaryota > Metazoa > Mollusca > Cephalopoda > Sepiida > Sepiidae > Acanthosepion > Acanthosepion esculentum. The sequence continues at coordinate 24,738,242 of OZ038497.1, read as the reverse complement.
AAGATATGCTGCCTAAATATACATATATATATATATATATATATGTGTGTGTGTGTGTGTGTGTGTGTGTGTGTGTGTGCGCGCGCGTGTGTGTGATTTTCTGAAGAAGTAATGTATTTTCTTATTTATTAATGTGACGGATTCTTATCACTTTAAACGTTATTTTTAGTGGATATTCATATTTGAGTAGACGCCTCGTTTTTTTTATTAAACATTATATTTATTTTATTTTCGTCTACGGCTCTGAATATTCGAGAAAACTTATTAAAGAAAAAATATGTCCTCACCGTTTCATACCAGTAGACGACAATAAATAAACTGTTTACTAAATAAACGGAGCGCCTACTCAAATATGAATATCCACTGAAATGATGTTTAAATTGATATATATATATATATATATATATATATATATATATATATATATAGTCTTAAGATGTGCTATATTTATGGGATAAAGTGCTCAATATCAGAGATAGAGCGTGTGTAAATATAAAAGTAAACATAGAAGTCAACACTTCACAGTGTTGACTTCTATGTTCACTTTTATATTTATTTATATATATATATATATATATATATATATATATATATATATATATATATATATATTTCTTTTTGAACTTGTAGGTCTGATGAATTGGATCGTGATTACGATTCCAATTTAATAAATTATAACCATGGAATATTAGTGTTTGATCCTTTTATATTATATTCTTACTCTGTCCTGGACATTAGTTCTACCTGGATTCTATCCTCTTGTTAATTATATATATATATATATATATATATATATATATATATATATATATATATATATATATATATATATATATTGACCATTAATATTATCAATATATATATATATATATATATATATATATATATATCTCACTTGATAAGGCGGGATAATTTCAAGGAGGATATAAATTCCAACGAGAATATTCCTTAACTCCTTTCTTTCTCTTTCCCCTCCCCATGTCTATCTCATAAACTTTATATTGAAATCTCTGTCTTTGTCCCCTTTTTTCTTTCCCCTTTAACATTAAAACATTTTCCAGATTCTCTCTCTCTCTCTCTTCCTTTTTTCTTTTCCTTGTGTCTGAATAAATTGAACTCCATTTATTTTGTAAGATTTTTGTCTGAAAAGATAGACTTCTGAGTCCACGAAATCAAATATCACCTGAAGGATTTTTATGGATTCTCTATTCATTATATATATATATATATATATATATATATATATATATATATATATATATATATATATGTGTGTGTGTGTGTGTGTGTGTGTGTGTATAGTATGTTTACGCTGATGTGACTACCTATGAGCACGATCGACCATAAAAACTAAGCTCCATGGAAGAAATGTAATGGTGCACAGGTGGTGGGATCGTTGGGGTGTTATTCATTTGCAGTTATTAAAACACAATGAAACGATAAATGCATATTTATACACCCATCAGCTGCAACGTGTCCCTGAAAAGCGGAAAGCGCCCTGCACTTGTCAATAGGAAAATGTTTTCTCTTCTCGCAATGCCGCATCCAGAAATAGTTACACAGGAAAAATAAATTGCACCAAATCATTGCAAATAATGGTGAATATATTGTAACAGCTTTTGCCGCCGCCTACGCCCGGTGGTGTCATCACGTTTAGTGGTCCGGTCCACAAGGTCTTACGATGACGCTTTAACGAAGGGCTAACTCTACGCTGATCAATCTTGACGCTGGTCCAAGCTGGTTGTTTTTCGCTGGCCGCTTCGATCTACACCGTCTCTGTCCGCTTTGTGGTCTTGATCTCAGAGCAATAGGAGAACTGGTCGAGCCGTGGCGGGTGCTATATTAAGGGGAAAATACCTTCACGACGAAAAAATACGACAAGAGATTCGTGGGATTGGTTTATATAACTTTTGGTACAACAAAAATTAACCCTTCCCGCACCAATCTCCCTAGTGTCACTGGGCATTGTCTAAACTTCTGGAAGGCTGGGTTTAAAGTCTTGAAATCAGGAATTCTGGTTGGCAGCTGGCGTGGATTTCAGAGGCACTTATGGCGGGATCTCAGCCTAAAGTCAATGATCTCCCCAAAGTCATTTGCTTATATGCACTTCGGCCCAATGGTTCTTGGAATTCGGTGATTCTCCAATTTTCATTAATTCAAATAAAGATTTTCTTTGTTCCCTACTTCTGCTTTCTTAATCAATTTTTCAAATCTGGAGTATTATTCACCTTCCTTGAGAGTAGTCACAAGGATTGCTTCTCCCTTAACTTCAACCTGCTTCACTTCACATCTCGCACCGCTACTTCGCATAGGCGTCACCCAATTCTGCCTCTTCCTCACTTCCTAGCATTCAACCTCAACCCACTTCCCAGGGCATGCATAACTGTCTTTGTGACAAATCTATTTTTAAGCATGTAGGCAGAAGGGCTGAGTTCAATTCCAGCCATTAATTTTAATTCTCCGAATCTTTTCTATTCTCCTGGAACTATCCATGTCCAGCGAAAATACAAACGAGACCCCGGAAGACAGAATTTGTTTTCATAATTCCAGCCATAATCGTACAGTACATCTGACCCATTAATAGAAATTCGTTATCATACAACCTTCGAGGCAAGAGATAAAAGATATTTCCCAATCCGTTTTCGTCATCGAAAATATATTCGTTTACCTAAATTCTCAAACAAGCGACAAAAGTGTTTTCTGTCCGTGGCCGATCGCCGTCTCAGCGAAAACACAAACCAGATCACCTTCTTAGCACATGATTGATCTTCATAACCTCAACGCTAAGAAAAAGGGTTCGTTCAATGTTTTCGTTTTCATCAATGAAAATATGATCCTCATTTTCTTCTCTTTCCGTTAATAATATGATATATATATATATATATATATATATATATATATATATATATATATATATATATATATCCTGAAATTTACCTGTCCCCATTTGGAAAACTGACGAATGTGAACAGAACGATATATGATTCAAAAGTAGCATTTATTTTTTCTAGCATTACACAAGTGATACAACCAAAAACGTAGAAATCAGTAGATTTTCCGATCATGTTTTCGTTACATAATCGTTGGTATCGACGTTTGAAGTCCAATATATCCTGACATATTTTCGCAGATTCTGCCACAGATTACTTTCTCGCTCGTCTTGATCAATTCGCCACAGACATAGAAAAATGCGTCTGACGGATGCTTACATCCTCTTGATCCCATCTGTGAGGAATGCATCTATCAACGACGACTTGTCTACGACTGAACAACTAGACGTAAACTGGACTGTTTATCTTACATTCCCTGTATTTATACTGCCATCTATGTTGCCAGAACTTTCTAGAAATTCTTAAATTTTTTAGAAACTTCTCGAAAGTTCTAGAAAAGTCTCCTTCAGCTGAGTTTGTCCGGAATGTAATGGAAAAATAGCTTAGTTTCAAAACATTTAATGTCCAGGTAACAAAAGCAAAGTTTGAAGAGAATAATAGTCATTTCCTTCGCTTTCTAGACAAAATTAGGAAATAACACTTGCAAGGGAAAAAAAATTAAAATTTTGTTACTCAGTGTTCTTGAATAAAATGTAATTATACTTTTCTTTTTAAGAATAAACTTGATAAACAAATCATTTATTACGCAAGCCAATATTTCTTGCTGTATCATTTAAATTACTTCATTTTCTCTCCGATAGGTGGCTCTGGATCAGGAAAGAGCACTTTTATTAAACAAATGCGACTTAATTATGGAGATGGCTTTCCTGAAGCAGACAGAAGCTACTTCAAACCTTTCATTTTCGAGAACATCACGCATGCGCTTCACCGTGTACTTGATCACATGACATCGATGGACCTCGATTTCGGCGAAGGCAATATGAAGGTAAGATAGCGAAGGCTTTCTTTTGATTACCTAAATGCTTACTAAGCCAAATTATTTTAAATAGTAAAATTTTATTAATTCATGACCCCTGACTCTACGCACGACTAATCAAGGCAGGGAGACCCTGTTCTTGGTATTTAGCCAACTTCTGCACTAAGGCGGGATGTGACGCACGGTCTTTTTTTTTTTTTGTATGTGGGGTGTCCAAACGTATGCGTATATATTAGGTTGTTCAGAAAGTCCTGACTCACTTAGGAATCGGATTGAAAACAACAAATCTCTTATCTCTGGTGGAATTACCAAGGAGTACTTCATTTCGAGTTTGTTTCACACAGTCGCGCCATCAACGCTAAACTGTATTGCCAGCAGTTAAACCACGTGTACGACAAAATAAAGGAGTGTCCTGCTTTGGTCATTCAAGGTCGGGCTTTGTTTCAACAAGAAAATGCGAAGCCATACACTGCCAGGTTGACAAGAAGAAGTTCAAACTGATGGAAGCAGTTGAGATTTTTCCAGAGGGAAAAATTGTCTCACAATGATCCAACTTTCTTAGCAGCTTGTTGTTGCGGAGATTCCTCTCATATTTTATGATTAATATTGAGACTTTATATTTTGGGAACCTAAATTTTAATGCGCACGTGACAAATAAACATGTTGCGTCACATGACAAACAAATGTTTGTGGTCGGAACCGGAAATGGATATCTACAGAACGAGGCAGTTTGACTTAACAAAGAACAGAGACCAGAATCTATCTTACATATCTATATCTTCCATTCGTCCATGCTTAGAATATCGCTGCCACGTATGGTCCGATGCTCCTGTTATTTATCTAGAGCTCCTTGATAAAATTCAAAAGAAGAATCAGCAATATTATTGGTCCTGATATGGCAGCTCGGCTTCAGTCACTTTCACACCGTCGTAAGGTTGCCTCTTTGTGTCTTCCAGGGTAATTGTTCGGATGAGATCTTTGCTATGGTACCTAGACTTTTTTAAAAAATTAAGCGCAGTACGAGACTGGTGTCAATTTACAGTTGATTTGTCTAGATATAACCGTAAATTTAATGTTAGCAGTTTCTTTTCTCGCACTTCTCGTTTGTGGAACTCCCTTCCGACTCCATACTTTCCGGCCAATTTTAAATCTTCAAAAAAATTATTGCAGTGTCGATCGCTGTCTACTGCCCTCCTGATTACTTTTTTGTTCTCTCTCATTAGTAATGTTTCTGTTTCTAATTCTTCTACACCCAGCAACTTCTCGTGTCTTAGTGGCTTTACTGCCTTGCTTGGGGTGAACCCGATTAAAATGGCTCTGTCTAGATCTTTTGCAAACAAGCGAATCTCTTTAAGAGTAACAGACAAAGAAGAGGACGCTATCTCCTCCTGTGGCAGATAGTAATGAGTAGTTAGAGAGGTCGATCCTCTCTGCCCGTCTCACTGGCTGAACCTTGCACTAGAACCCTTGATCGAGAGTTCCGTTCTAGCAATACCTCTCCCATGGAGGAAGTCAGTTATGTACTCTGCTTGGTAAACGCTTAGGCGATCACGTATCTTTCGATACATGACTGACAAGACAGATTTTTTTTCCCACGCAATAGGTTGCAATTTCTTTCTGAGGTAGACCAATTGCCATCCAAGGCTATAGAAACCCGGTCTGTCCTGCTATTTACCCATAGCTGGGGGGGAGAAGAAGAGGATTCTTACATTTCCCAAGGGTATTAGCATGTAAGTGAGTGTAATGGATTCAACTGGAATTCGAACTCGGCTCTCCGAGTCCTCAGTCCGAGCCGCTATCCATTACTTCACTGTACCTCCATAGAGGAAAGAAAGGCTTTATACCTGCCGCTCAGGCATTCTCAAGAGGAGAAATGCCAAGTGAACTTGACTTTTTTCTTTTCTTTTCTTTTTTTCTTTTCTTTTTTTTTTAAATTTCTGGTCCGATGTAAACGCAAGATTCCCGCTTTAAACGCGGCCTTAAGCCACATTCCGTAGATGCACAGATAAATCCCGTACAGTAAATATCATAGATCCTTGCAGCAGAGCGATGGTCAGTTGGTTAAACTTTAAACTTGCAAGCCGTTCTAAGTTCGATTTTCATCGGGCACTCTATTTTTGTGGCCTTGTATCAAACTAAATTTAGTAAATATTTACTCTATTTTTGCTTATTATGTGGTGCATACTTGTTTGAAATTTTGAATGTACGTGTGTGTGCGTGTGTGCGTTTGTTAACCAGTGTGTTTATCAGTTTGAGTCACTTGTAGCTCTGTGTGTGTGTACGCGTTCGCGAACATGCGTGTTGTAATAGTCGAATCTTGCACCACGCTAATTCAAAGCCTCTGAGCAACTCATATAAAGTTGTTATTTAAAAACGAAGACAAAAAATAAAACAGATGGCTGCTCAAATATATTGCTGATTGTTTGCTGGCGGTTTTGCATAATTCCAGACATTGTTTCCATGTTTGGCATTTAATATGGCTTTGGGGTACTTAGCGATTTGTAAGGATGCACACATTTTACATGGAGTTTCGAGGAATTCCGAATTTGCTCTTCTGTTGTTCTTAATCAATCAAAAACCAAATTTACGATCTCTAGAAATTCTTTCCTCTTCTATTCCCGGATATCCTCAGGCTGAAATATGTTGCAAAAGTATTCCTGAAATTTACGTTAATCCCAAGCAGGTAATGAACTGGCTTTTCAAGTACTGATTGGGACCTTCTTCTTTTATATGTCCCGAAAAGATATGGCTGATCATAGCTCTCCATAACTTTCTGTCTTTTGTGGTTCTAAGCAACTTTGGACTCCTTACCATCTTTCGTTATCCCAGTTCCTCTATCCATTCGCACAAACTCAGTAAGTAGGTGGGTCGCTATTTGTCACGGTTTCTCTTACATTTAGTATGTCTTGTGGGTGTTAAATTCGCCAAGCTTTCTTCCCGCATTATGTTTTCTAGACATTTCAGCATTTCTATCTGATAGTTTGAATGCACTTTTCACTTGTTTTTGCAAATTTGCAGAAATTGTGCCTACATAAAATTGTAGCCTTCGATCACGTGAATTCAGGATTAAAAGCCTCGATTTGAAGTGAAAATCTTAGTTTCAAAGCACTTTTTACTCTCTTTTTTAAGTTTTCAAAAATGTGTGTACGTACGTTTGTAGCCTTGGAAATTACGAAAAAACCTCATAGGATATTAGATCTCACATTGCAGTTTGATATCCCTTTCTATGTTTCTAGCAATATTTTCCTGTCTTGACTTAGTTTTCCTGTACTTGGCTTAGTTTTTAAAAGGCACCTTTCGCTATAGGAATTGACTTTAGGAAAGACACCACTGAAGCCAAGAGCTATCATATATCGAGCGTGGTTCGGCAAAGTGTTTCTTAGTTGAAGTGCCGGATTGGCGAACAAAGACTCAGAAAGAGGCGATTGTGCGGTATATTCAGATTGGAAGCCATATTGTTTCAGCCTGCTTATACTGGAATCGAAGAAATCAAGCACGGGTTAGATTCTCATGGCGTTATTCATCAGCAGCAGATTTTTGCGGATCCTGATGATGACACCATCCATACTAGAAACGTGGAAAATCTTTGAATGAGTGTCAAGTATAAAATGGCGCCGACAGTTTGGTATTTCTGAGGCGTTGTTCCCGTCACATCTTCACGAATTAATGTGGCATCAGCGACACAAGAACAGTTCCGTGTTACCCGCATTTATTTACTGCATGGTCCACTAATACCCGTTGTAATAATGCTTAACTGCAATAAACATATATAAGTAAAGGATTACCTGAGAAAATTCATGGCGGGATTAAACTATAGATTAAATTTGCTCGACAGATAAAAAAAGTTACATTTGTGCTTGCTACCTCTTTACATCTGTACACGGGGACAACTGCCCTTTACCCCCACCTTGTTACACCTCTGCACATTGATACACATTTTCAGTGGTGTGTCCTGAAAATAGATGCCGAGGTGGGCAAAGAACACTGTTATGATCTTAAACGAAAAAGAATAATCTTTATTGATTTAACATACGAGGTCTCATCAAAAATTGTTGCCCTGGTAATGGAGCTTAAGTACGCAGAGAGAAGCTGCTTGGAACAGATTGACCTTAAATTTTTTTTTTCGCATATCCAAAATAAGTAATAATATTCTCGTATTGTTTACAGCAGTGCTTGGAAGGAAAGTGTGTAGAGTGTATCCGTCTCACCACACAGAGGAGGTTTCATCAGTGACCATGGCTTGTGCAGCATTTTGTGCTCGAGCACTACATTCCCCATGTCTGACAACCACCATTTTCCCCAGTTCTCAACCCTTGCGACTTTTTTCCTTTTTCCAAAAATCAAATCCCAACTGAAAGGAACAAGTTTTCGAGACGTCAAGGATATCGAAGAGAATGCGACCAGGCAGCTGCTCGATATCCTAGAAATGGAGTTCCAAGAAAGCTTCCATCAATGGAAACAACGCTGGATAAAGTGTGTGGCTGCAGAAGGGAACTACTTCGAAGGAGATTAAATGCCGAATTAATATGTGTTGTAGTTTTCTTTTTATAGGACCGGTCCCGATACTTTTTTTTATCAGACCTCGTATAAATAATTTAAAAAATGATAACAGAAAATATCTTAATTTACCACTTTAAAACATTGTAAAAATGAATTTATCTTGACTGACGAACAAAATGATCAATAACTTCACTATAAAATCTGGACGCTATGGGTTCTACCTAACTTTAACCTTTCCCAAAAGTTGCTCTATATTTCGTCTGGAAGTATCATCTCATTTTCTTATGAAAAGAGTTTATTGCAAGTTGAATTTTGCGAATCAGAGGTACAAATTCTGAAATCCGGTCAATGAATGTCGAATTGTTTTTCTTCAAGTCGAGCGTCAGCCGTTATCTATTCTATATGTCCTCATAATATCCACTTCTTACCTACTCCTTTTACGCCCTTACGACAACCTTATTCGGCAGGCCTCTACCTTGAGTAGCTCTTGTGCCTTGTATTGGAGAAAAATATGGCTAAACACAGCACTACTTTTTCATTTTATATATCTTACATAATTTATGAAGTTTGTATGAAGAAGGAACTGGTTTCTCTTGCAAGCTACTAGTTAATTTGATCTCCTAAAGGTCTCCTAATATCGTGACCTTGTGTCAAACGAAACACAAATCTATATCTACACAGACACATAAACAATACATTTATAAAGAAGCTTAACCTAAAGAAGCTGAGTTCTATCTTTGCTGGCCTTGTGTCAGACTAAGATAAGCTAAGATCCACATGGTTATATGAATGTATTGATTATAAGGAATCTAGCAAAAGATGGTACATCAATTTCCCGCTGTCATGTGTAGCGCCGTCTTGGATATTGAAAACTTAATAATAAATGCATTTGGTTAACGATCGATGTCGCCACAGACGACGTGCTATTCCACGTTATCACTACTAGTTTGTTTGCTTGTCTGTCTTTTTATTGAATTTAATTTGTGTCCAACTGTTCGTTTTGAATTAGTCATACGTTTCCAATTTCTTTTCATGATGAAAATATCGCCCAGTTCAATGTACCACAAAAAAATGTCGGCTGGAAGCGTAAAAAAATGGCGTCAATCAAAGGACTGGTTTTGTTACGGTTTTTTTTTCGTTTCTTTTTTTGTTTTTTACTTTTTAATTTATTTCTTTTTAAGTTTATCCATTTTATTTAACTGAACATTTTCTTTTTAACAATTTAGAATTTTTTTCTTTTCTTTTTACTTTTTGGGGTTTTGTTTAATCCCAATTTTCATATAATGTTTCCTTTTTCTGATATAACAGTTTTATATTTATTTATTTATTTATTTTTAACAGGAGACAGTGGCTGAATTTGAAAAGAAATATCCTCGAATTCGCGCCCTTTTACTTCACACAGTCGAAGAAGAGGAGAGGAAAAGCGAGAAAGAAGGCAAAGGTCTGTGTCCTGCTCGGCCACGGCGCCTCTCCAACTTCTACTGCCACTATGAGAAACCCGATATTGCTCTAATGCTACGGGTGTGGCAGGATCCAGGACTACAGGAATGTTACCGACGACTAAGTGACCCTGACATCCATATTTGGTTGTCCTATTCTGAGGAGTAGTAAGAAAACATTATTATTATTATTATTATTATTATTATTATTATTATTATTATTACGTACTTACTTACTTACTTTGATTTCTGCTGTATACATATTTCCTTCCGGGTCCCAACCAATGACCTAAGGTCAGAAATGGCTTCACATTTCCCACTGATCATTTTTGTAAAAAAAACAAAAAAACTTAGATCACACACCTGTTACATAGATAAAGCTCTTCGTAATAGCTGAGCTGTACTTGTGAGTACAATTCTTTAAGGTGTGGCCTGTCAGGAATTCTTTCATTGAGTCTATCGTAACCTTTTCCAGTCAATCCTAGGGCTCCAGCTACAACTGGAATTATTGATGTCCTCAAATGCTACATTTATGAGATTTCCACTTCAAGATCCTTTTATTCTGATAGTTTTTTGAAGATTTTCAAAGATACATTACAATCTGCTGGGACTGCCATGTCAATAAGTAAGCACTTTTTGTTCTTATGGTCTTTAATCCCGATGTCTAGACGATTAACTTTGATTGTCTGTCTGTGTGTATTGTAACGTCCCATAAATTTGTTACAGGTCCGATCACTGTAACCGGGTCTGGGCGGTGTTCATACCAGTTCCTTGCGGTTTATGGAGAGCCGTGATCGCCTACGTCTTGAAGGAACATTGCATATAAAGAAGAAACACCAGAAAAAAATCAAGATTAATATCTAACAAGAAAATTAAAAACTATATTATACATCCATCTTTTTCTATGTCCCTTCAGGATGTAGTTGATCATGGCTCTCCACACCATCCTCTCCTTTGTAGCTTTTATTATATTTTGTATTTTTGTTATCTATTTACTCAACCTCACCTAAGTAGGTTATGTCTTGTTTTCCTCTATCCCTCTTGCCTTCCTGTGAGTATCAAATGCCGTTCTACAGAAGGATACTGAGAATATGTGAGTAATGACGAAGATCTAGAGACAATGACAACAAAAAGGGCACATAGAAGAGACAGTTGACACCTAATGGGGAAAGAGGGCTTGGAAAGTCTGATACTCACAGGACAGATTGAAGGCAGCGCTGGGGAGGCAGAGGAAAACAATGCGTAACCTACTTAGTAAGCTTAAGTCAATGACTGACAGAAATATTTTTAGTAGAAATAAGAAAAAGACAAAATATGTTAAGAGCTACAAAGGACAGGAAGCTTTGGAGAGCCATGATCTCTTACGTTCCTGGTGGGGTAGGGGTGCTACGGCACTTAAAAATGAGGAATTTTAAGCTTTAATATCTGGGGAAAAAAGTTCGCGTTACACACGAATAATTACGACACTTATGGGAGTAAAAAAAATCTAAGTGCACGAAATAGCTCATTTTGTAAACATAATACGCACCCTTAATTTTTAAGCTTTAATATCTGGGGAAAAAGTGCGCCTTATACACAAATCATTACGGCAGCAGGGGAGCGAATTCAATTATAATTTTGTTCCCATTATAATTTCCATTAACGATTCACAGGTTTTGCTTTATAATATATATTATCTCCGTTTTGGGGCGTCCCAAGGCGGTGTAATGATTAGCAAGCTTGTCTCGCTAAAACAATTACGACTGAATAGTGAGTTCGATCCTCACTGGGTGCCTCATACTTTCGGCCTTGTGTCACATCTAAGCTACGCTTGGAAAATCAATGCATTATCTCCACTTTTTTCTATCTTATAGTATTAGGCCATGATAATTTATACCTGGCGTCTCCTACGTGTTTTCAGATAAGTACAGGCGTATCATACCCAGCCTTTCTTCTTTTCTTCTTTTCTTCTTTTTTTCTTTTCTTCTTTTTTTATTGATGGCAATCAACAGCTAATTGCTGGTTTATATTTATTTACTGGAATAATGCGTCTGTCTATAGGAATAAAAAAAACTTCAATCTGTCCTGTGAGTATTAAATTTATAAGCCTTCTTTCCTCGTTAGGTGCCCAAGAAACTTCGACTGCCTCTTCCTGATTTTAAGTCTAAGTGCCTTTTTTTGTTTCCATTTTCTCTAAAACTTCGTCGTTGCTTACATGCTCGGTCCATGGTCTTCTCAACATCCTCTGATAAAAGAATATTGGTGTTGATTGAACGTTTTTCCACTATCAAGAAGAAAATTAATTTGCCATTGATTTGGTCACTTTGTTCGGTGTCAAATAGCGATTATAAGAATGTATTCTATCACTTGACACAACTTAAAGGTGCTGCTTTCTTTACAAGAAAATGCAATTAAAAAAACGTAGTATGAGGCAAAAACAAACAGTCTAAGTAAAGAGCATTCACTGGAATAGAGTAATAATAAAAATAAAATATTTCTAATTTCATTCATTCATTCTCTTTCAGATTTCTAATTTCATTCATTCTCTTTCACATTTATAATTTCATTCATTCATTTTCTTTCACATTTCTACTTTCATTGATTCTTTCTCTTTCGTATTTCTAATTGTATTCTTTCATTCATTTTAATATTTCTAATTTTATTCATTCTTTGTCTGTCACATTGGTAATGTCATTCATTCGCTTTCACATTTCTAAGTTCATTCTTTTTTACATTTATAATTTCATTCATTCTTTCTCTTTCACATTTCTAATGTTGTTATTTCATTCGTTTTTAAATTTCTGATTTCATTCATTCTCTTTCACTTTTCTATTTTCATTCTTTCGATTTCACATTTCTAATCTCTTTCATTCTCTCTTTTCACATTTCTAGCGCCATTCAACTTTTTCATTTCATAATGTTTTATTGAAGTTTTTTTTCTTTCTTTCTTTTAGTCTTTCCTCCTCTTGTTTTCCGCAAAACATTTTCCTTTTATTCACCAATTGTCCTTCTTTTCTTTTCCTTCTTTCTTTTTTTACTGCGTCTGCCTTCTGTATTAACTTACCTTAAATTCCTTCTTCTTTCTCTCTGCTTTCTTTCATCTCACTCCCGTTCTTATATTTTTCTTCCCCATTTTTCTCTCAGTTTCATTCTTTCATTATTTTATACTTCATTCCTTCCTTCATTCATTCCTTTATTCATTTTCCTCTTGGCCTTTCATTTTCGTTTCTTCAGTATTTATTAAACTTGTAACACCAGAACCCTAAATCCCTCTGTTGAGAAAGGATGAGGAGGGATTCATTGCCTTACGTCTCGCTCTTCCAACGAGAAAGGGCTTGCCAGACTTGAAAATCAGCATTCCAAGCATCGGAGATAGACCATTACGTCGAGTGTGAAATATGCAAACATCTCAGCTCAAAAGCAATTCTCTCTTTACACCCCTTTTTATTTTATTTTACGCCCTCTATTATTTCCATCCTTTCTCTCTCACTTGTTCTTGTTTTCTTTCTTGTATTCTTTCTCTCTCCCACTTTCTACCCCGCCCTCTTTTTTCTTTTCGCACTTCGTTCTTCCCGGTCCTTTTTTTAACTTCTTTCTTTTCCTCATCTCATTAACTTCTTTCTTTCTTTCTTTCTTTCTTTCTTTTCCATATCTCATTCAAATCTTTCTTTCATTCTTTTATTTATCTCATTCCCTTCTTTCTTACTTTCTTTCTTTCTTTCTTTTCCATATCTTCAATCACTTCTTTTTTTATTTAACTTATCTCATTTCCTTCTTTCTTTCGTTCTTTCTTTTCTTCTTTCTTTAATTTCCTTATCTCATATCCTTCTTTCTTTTCCTTATACCCTTCTTTCTTTCTTTCTTTTCCTTATACCCTTCTTTCTTTCCTTCTTTTCCTTATCTCATTCGCTTCTTTCTTTCTATCTTTTCCTTATATCATTCAATACTTTCTTTCTTTCCTTCGTTCTTTCTTTAATTTCGTGATCGCATTCACTGCTTTCTTTTTTTATTTTATTCGCTTTTTCTTTTCCTTTATCTCATTCACTTTTTTGTATTTTTCGGTATCTCATTTAATTTTTTCTTTTCTTTATTTCTTCTTTTTTTTCTTTCTTTCTTTTCCTTATCTCATTCGTTTCTTCCTTCTATCTTTTCCTTATCTCATTCGCTTCTTTCTTTCTTTTTTCACTTATCTCATCCACTTCTTGTTTCTTTCGTTTCCTTATCTCATTCCCTTCTTTCTTTCCTTCTTTCTTTTCTCTAGCTCATTCAATTCTTCTTTCTCTATTTTCCTTATATCTTTCACTACTTTCTTTCCTTCTTTCTTTAATTTTCACATTTCTTTCCATTCTTTCTTTTCCATATCTCATTCCCTTCTTTCTTCCTTTCTTTCTTCTCTTTATCCCTTTCACTTCTATCTCTTTCTTTTCCGTATCTCATTTAATTATTCTTTTCTTTTCTTTCTTTTCCTTATCTCATTTGTTTATTTTTCTTTCTTTTTTTTCCCTTATCGCATTCACTTCTTTCTTTCTCTTTATTTTATTCACTCTCTTTATCTTTATCTCATTCACTTCTTTCTTTCTTCAAACACATTCACTTCTTTCTTTCTTTCTTTTTTTTTCTTTTCCGTATCTGATTCTCTTCAGTCTTTCTTTCTTGCTTGCTTGCTTTCTTTCTTTATTCTTTTTGTTCGCCTATTCCTTCTTCCAGTTAATTTCGGCATTTATGAAACTTTTTATCTCCATTCAGTTCCATTTCTTTTAAATGATTTTGTTATTCGACAGCGTAAAGCTTCTAGGATTTTTTTTTCTTAGCCTCTCCGCCAAACCGCACCCACCCGCCGCGCCTCGACATCGTTCCCCCGTCTCTACATATTATTTTTCTTTCACTTTTCTTTCAATGTTTCATTAATTTCTCCATTTCTCGAATAATTTCTCGGCTTATTCACACAATTCGTTATATTTAAATACGAAAAAGAACAAGAAAACAGTATCAGTTGTAAATATTTCCACATTTCGTAGCAACCAGATCGGTTGCATTTTTCAAGGCTTCCAGCTGCTGACCAAATCCAATATGACGTGACAATTTCCATTGAAGCCGTGGAAGGCTGTATTGTTACGTCATTTCCACTCAAGACACGAAGAACACGCCCAGCTCGCTCACAGTATCTCTTTTCTGCTGTTACCCTTCTCTATATATTTACTCCTTCTCTCTCTTCCTCTCTCTCTCTCTCTCTCTCTCTCTCTCTCTCTCTCTTTCACGTTTAATGGCTTTTTATTCATCATTTGCTTTCAACTCATACATGTACACACACGCACACGTAAAAGTCGTGACGCTTATTACTGACGTCATACGAACGTCAGTGTGACGTCACTATGACCTGTTTGAATAAGAAAGTTTCACGCGTGTGTATAATTGTGTATTGATATGTTCGTTCCTGTATTTCCTTTTAAATAAATGCATACATACATACATACATTCTTACCTGGTCCTTTCAAAATCAGGGGGACATCGCTCCAGGCAGTAAATCTCTTTCGGCAGTAGGTGAAATACAAAGAGTTCTTGAACAATTTTTGAATGAATTTTGAAACCCCACCATAAAATGGACGTTGGGTCACATTTTGCATGATGTGTTAATGCAGATATATACACATGCAAACTAATGTTAATAACACACATACGCACGCGCGCACACACACACACACACACACACATATATATATAGAGGTTGCAAAAAGTAGATATTAAGTAATGGAAAGCAAAACGTGTGCACAAAAAGTAATGCATTGATTATACAAACATCAATAATCGTATAATACTTTTGCAGCCCATATATATATATAGTGATTTTCCAAGCGTAGCTTAGATGTGGCACAAGGCCGAAAGTATGGGGTATCCAGTGAGGATCGAACTCACTACTCAGTCGTAATTGTTCTAGCGAGACAAGCTTGCTAACCATTACACCACCATATATAATGTTGTGGAAAGAAATTCGTGAGATAAAAAAGCAACAATAATACTAATTCAAAATGATAATATTTATTGAATATCATTAGGCCAAATAGAAGCTGGCTTAGATGTGACACAAGGCCGAAAGTATGGTGCACCCAGTAAGGATCGAACTCACTATTCAGTTGTAAAAATGATTCCCAAAGTGTAGCTTAGAAGTGGCACAATTCTGAAAACGTAGAGCACTCCTTGAGGATCGACCTCGCTACGTGTCGTATCCCACATCAGCTTCACTTGCCCATTCTCGTTTACTGACGGCGATGAATGTTCAAGCCACTTCAGCGCACACGAAGCCATATTTCCTGCATAGCTTCAATGTATTTAAAATACTACTTTGTCATGACTTCGTCTGCACTCCTTTTTTGTGTCAGCTGAGTGCAGCCACTTACAATGTGTTTTCACCCTTTCAGTAGCTTTTCTACACAGCCTACACAAGGGTAAATCGATTGTTCTACCATTATTATTATTGAAATTTATACAATAATTGTTTCAAACACCAGAAATAATTTTAAGTGACTCTGTCAAGTCTCATTTGATATTCTTGCCGACTCTTAGGATCATCACCCAGCCAAAAGAGAAATTTAAAAACTTTAGAAGGGACTGGCAACCCAATCCTAAACCCCTACTTCAGTTCAAAATCCTGGGGAGAATGTGAACTGAGTGATAGGCAAACCTTTTTACTCCTATTACTTTCATAGTGAACTTTCTCTATGACACTGTTCCATGCAGTGACACCACCTGTGTATTCCCGATGATGTCAGGTATCCCCCCCCACAAAGTGTCTAATGAGGTAGAAAGGTTCCTGGTAATCATCCAAATTGGTTTAACTTCAAAAGGGACAACTTGAGCTGCTGCTTGGAACTTTTTTCTGATTTCTTCTTCCAGGTTTTGGTACCTTTGCATTTTTATTTGCTCTGCCTTCGTGATCTCCTTATCCCAAGGTACCGCAATATCTATCAGGATCCATTCATGGTTATCCTTGAGCACTGGTGTGATATCAGGGCGATTTCTCTCCATGCACTTGTCAATTAAGATAGTCGTATTGCTCAGTCTTCTTATTTATTTATTGACAGAAATTTATAAGCAAGAAAATGTCATGGTGGTGATATTTATTCTCATTACATTCATGAGGGTATATTCAACGTCACATCAGGGCGATTGCTCTCCAAGCGCTTCCCCATCAAGGTGGTCATTCTTGACTACAGGCGGTGGTAAATGTTTGCATCGCTTCTCTGTGCACTCGAGACCATATTTCCTGCATAGCTCCCGATGTATTTTGAGAGATTCTTTGCCCTGGCGTCGTTTGTACTCTTTTTGTCGACTGTACACTTTGCTGTTGCTATTATTATTATTATTATTATTATTGAGTAAGAGAGCAGTACGCCGGCAAAATGACGTTGGGTACAAATATATGAATATACGCCTGATCTGATAAAGGTATACCAGGCACATATATCACAGCCAAATCTATGCGATATGGTAAATACCTTCAAGTCGAGTAAGTAAGTCTGCTCAGACTGTCTCCAATTGAGGTTGTTCAAAACTATCTTGATGTGATAACCAAGTCGCCCTGGCTGCTTCATTCTTTAGACTTAAAAGAAAACTACCTTCCCGAAATTCGACCACAATGCTCAACCACTGCTCTCGCTCATGAAAAGATATGCACCGGTGAGTCAGTCCAAATGGTTACGGTTAGGCAATTGATAAGAAAATCTCTGATAGTGAACTTCGGCTTCGGTCAATTTCCCATCGCCATAATGTAGATTCTCTGTGCCTCTTCTATAAATACTTTCATGGTAATTCTTCTGATGAACTTTCCTCTATAGTAACTAGACTTTGTGAATTTAAGCGCAGTACTAGAGTGGCGGCAAGGTCTCATCATTTTACAGTTGAACCGTAAGTTCTATGCTAACGGTTTCTTTTCGCGCACTTCTCGCATGTGGAACTTCCGGCTTCTTGCTTTCCAGTCAAATTTGATCTTCAAAAAGTTAATGCAATGTCAATCGTTATACTCTTAAATTCTGTTCTTTGATTGAAAACAATCAAAGAACAGAATTTAAGAGGATAAATAATATTTATAATATTTTCTTACATTCTTTCACATCCAGTAATCTCTACGTGTTAGTGGCACTGTTGCTTTGCTTGGGGTGAAATGATTAAAAAAAGTAAATTGCACTCGTTTGGTAGCTGATAAGCACGCATTGGAACTGAAAATGTTTTAGCAAAAAATAGTAGTCAAAATAAAATATCTGGGTACTTTGGATACATAGTATTGCAATTCTGTGCGTCACTGCACCAGCTGTGATAACATCTAAGGTCAGAATAACACCGGCGCTCGCCATCTTCCATAGATTCATCTCAGTAACCAATATTAGGGCCGTGATCACCGTCAACAAAACAATAACAACAAATGCTTTTCAAGACATTTGTTGGTTCAAGAGGTGGAAAAAAAAACATTTCTCACTTAATCGGCAATGTCTTCTTTCTGCTACGAGAAATTGAACTTTTTCTAACTGACTTCTCACTAAGTTCCGACCACAGAAAAGGAACCCCTACACATTCACTGCCTGGCCATTTCACTGACTGGGTCTCCACTCACTGTCCGATTCATTATATGGATACTGGCTGAGGAACCCAACATCCATTCCTATCCACTCTTGTTCCACCAACGGGAAAGAGGGACCACCCAAACAGGTTTTGGGTAGTCAGTCATTTAAAGAAACCTAATTTTATGAATATGAAAAACACTAAAAAAATTTTATGTTCGACAATTCAAAGGTGGGCTGGAGACAAGATTCCTGAAAAACTCTGGTCATTAAATTGAGTTGAAAAGAAAAAGAATCAATTTATTCATTTTCTAAGTATGTGTGAGAAATCTTATTGCTACAAATATTTAATTATTAGTTGTGCAATTATTTCGATTAAAGTCATTTTTAAATATAGTTTAAATTTAAGTATTGAAATATATTTTGACATTAAATAATCCATCGGCCGAATTTCAAAATTACAATTGAATGCAAGGTTTAGAAGCTATAACATTTCTTTCTTTCTTTATTGTTTTAATTATTTACTTCTTTTTTTTCTTGTCTTATTAACAAGTGTCTGTAATGCCGACCACTTTCAATATAACCTTTCATAAACACATTGTTTTCATGGCTTCTTTCAATGCTGCAAACATCTATCGTATAGAGTTTGTTGCGATTATCGTACCTAGCCTGCAAGGGGATTTCATTTATCGTTCGTTAGCTGACGTTGTATAAAAAGAAAATGAATCAAACACACACACACACACACACACACACACACACACACACACACACACACACACACACACACACACACACACACACACACACACACACATTGTTCAACCACGGGATGCCGTGAGTGACAAGACGTATCTCGTTTCCCCTTCAGATAGACTTCTTAGATCCCGGCTAACCGACTTTTGGATCTCAAACGAAACATGTTGCACATCATACACACACACACACATACACACATATACGCCCCTGCGCACTACACAATCTTTTATTTTTTTTTAAATTCATATTACCACAATAACGTTTCCACTATTAAAAGTTACTCCGTTGTAAACTTATCACGTGACTTGAACACGTAGCGACAAGTTCTTTTAATTGGAGAAAGAAATGTTCTTTAATTTCGTTTGCCATCTACACGTCCGCATTTACTCCTTTTTGTTAGCATCAATAAAAAATATAAGCAAATCTTCAGGTGGAGGTGAATAAAGAAAGATATGAATCCAGTTAATATTGTTTCTCCGAGTTGGGTACCTGTCGCTTCGCTGACATCAAGATGATCAGAGGACGCAGGTTCGAATCCGTCCAGGGCGCACATATTTTTCTAACAAGATTTCGCGAATATTCAAGCCGGTAGATGTAAATAAATAAATAAAAACAGAGCGTCTACTCAAATATGAGTATCCATTTAAAAATATATTAAAATATGTGGGATTTAATCCAATTCCTAACATATATATATATATATATATATATATATATACTTACACACACAATAATGATAGAAGAAAAGAATCAATCTTGCTTCAATGAAAATTGCATAAATTATTTTAACTCAATATAAAAGTGACGAAAAACGAGAAAATAGACACTCAATTGCTGGTATCTCCTGACGAGTGAACGGACCGATTGCTGGAAGATCCGTCGACGAAACTCTGGAGTTGAGATGTTGAAAATAACACCAATCAGCTAACTCACAATATTTATATATATATATATATATATAATTTAAATACATTAATCATAAAATAACTTCAAACTTTAATTATATATATATATATATATATATATATATATATATATATATATATATATATATATATATATATATATATATAAATATAATTTAAATACATCAATCATAAAATAACTTCAAAGTGTCTGCTTATACTCTTTTCCTGTTATCCAGTCGTTGCTGCCAGACAAAAAGCGAACTTAACTCTCACAAGGTAGATGTCGATTTCCATTTCAATTTCATTCAAATTCTGTTTGCATGTAAGTCACTCGCGTATAACACAGACAGACGCCTTCAATATTATATAGTCATGCCGAGATAGAGTAAGTGACGGACAGAGAAACACCTTTCCTTTTAGAATATAGATTATCGCCTTCATTTCAAAAAAACTGTAGATGACGCACTGTGCGAAAAACATATTTTCTTAATCAATTTTTTTTCATTATAAAAAACGTATCACAAACTCCTCGTGAATTTTGTACCGACGTAGTTTTGATTTATTTTATTCTATTTGTTTAAGTATCGCCACTAATTCGCCGAAAAAGAGCATACCATAATGAAAAAAGGCCCCAAACTTGATGAAATTTTTTTATCGTCTAAATGTTTATGTTATTATTAAGAGAAAAGGCCAAAGTATTTTTTGATTATTTTATTAAATTTTTTCATCCTTTTTAGAACATTCGAAATTTTTATTAAAAATCTTGTTTTTTTACGGTTTTTTTTTTTGCGGGGGGGGGGGGCATCAGCGGAATATCATTAATAAGCATGTCTTAACTGCGGTGACTTGTTTTGAAGGTGTTAACTCGGTGTATTGACAGCTTAGGCTAGGGGAAGTTATCGAACGGAAGAACAAAAGTGACATAATTTTTTTCGAATCTTAAGTGAACTAGTTTAACTATACAGTAATTTTTTTAAATTAACAAATACTTTCAGCAATCTAATATTTTATTGATATTTTTTCTTTATCTTAGGAACTTTAGCTTTATAGCCCTACGTTTGAAGATGATTTCTGGAAAAATGCAATTTGAAATACGAACAATAAAATAAATTTTAAATTTCATAACTGAGAGTGAGACAAAAGACACCTAATTTTACGTCCATCTCTTATAAAATTTTATGCTATTATTTTTATTTATTATTAATATTTTTATGAAAAAATTTCACAAATGAACTAATATAAAAACTAATAATTAAAAGTAATACCATAAAATTTTATAAATAAGATAGGTACCTAATAATTATTGATACCTCTCTCATTTTTATGAAATGTTATTTTTTTTAATGTGCCAATTTTTAATTTTCCTTATTTTTAATATTGTTTTATTTCCGTCCCCAGAATTGAAACTAA
Source organism: Acanthosepion esculentum (assembly GCA_964036315.1). NCBI lineage: Eukaryota > Metazoa > Mollusca > Cephalopoda > Sepiida > Sepiidae > Acanthosepion > Acanthosepion esculentum. Next base: position 24,716,828 of record OZ038497.1, on the reverse strand, counting down.
AAAAGAAAATAATAATTGCAGTATGTCTCTCACCGAAAAACAACAAATTAATTATATTTAAAAAAAAATAAAAATATTTATTGAAATAGGACATAAAAAAAAAAAAACTTTTCAAATTCGACGAGGATGGTCAAAATCAGTCAGAGAATTGAACACATGTTCGCAGTACGAAAACTAACATTTTCTGAGGTCAGTTTATTGCCGTCAGGAGAAACAACTCTTAAAACACGAAACATTAATGTCACTTACGATCATCCATATATTTCTAAAAATATTTTTATGCACACTCAAAAACAATGTAAAATTCTTTTTTAAAATACGTGTGTGGCGCAGATTGTAATAAACTTTCAAATTTATTTTCTGTAAAGATAGATCTAGTTAACAGCTGTGACACCTTAAGGGTTGGAGGGATAGCTCGATAGCTATACCGAAATGATGTGACGCTTCAAGGATTGAAAAGATAGCTCGATAGCTATAACAAGAGACGAGAGAAGATTTATTAAATTCAGAGGGCTTTTTTCTCTTTGGATAAAGGCAGAGGGGAAAAACAGAAACATCTGATTTTTTCCTACAAAAAAAAACATATGGCCGAAGTTGAAAACTGACTATGAAATGGAGATATTATTCTTTTTAAAATCCAGTTTAAGGAATTGTCTGCAGGCCATAACACAGCGGAAAAATCGGTCGTGAGATAATATTTAGAGTGTTCTGGAAACAACGGCAGAGTTAGAGAATTATTGTTTTTTATCATTTGTAAAAAGAAGAGGGGGAAGGTGCGGATCGCTGAAACGGTGAAATTTCTTTAGATAAGGACCGAAATGGAGACATTGTTGATAATTACTATTTAAAATTTACGTTACGGAATTGTCTACAGGCCCTAATCCGGTAAGGAAAAGTCGATCGAGAGATAATATTTAAGGCTTTCTAGAAATAAAGACAGAGTTTGAGAATTTTTTTATCACTTGTCAAAAAAGGAGAGGAAGGTGCGAATCGATGAAGAGATGAGATTTTTTTGGACAGGGGCCGAAGTGCTACAAGAAGAGGCTGCCAAGGAACAACTGATGAATGCCCGATTGAGAAAGCGAAAGGGGTCGAGGAATTCCGTTGATGAAAATTGTGGACGTTAATTAAAATTAATAATTGGAGCAAAGCCACGCCTGATTGCCCATGCAGTCTAGAGATAGGATTGGTCAGATGACCGTAGAAATGAAGGGCCTAAATGGAATCTCAAGGGAGGCGGAGGAATTGCTTACACCTCTTGGGTAGTATTGGTATGAGGCACCAATACGAGAAGAAAAGAGTTAAGGTGGATCGATAATCTGCTACCACTACTCCTCGGAGGGGGGATCTCTCCAAAATTGGGCACGCAATTAATTTCCCAGAGTCAAACAAAGAACTCTCAGTGGAGATTAAGGGAATGGCCGAAATCCCAACCCACATCAGACCCCATGCTGGTTTTGGACGGAGGTTCACATAAACAGAGAATTGAAACGATCAAAAAGAGAAGCCGCCAGACGCCAGGCGAGGGACGACCGCTTCACCGAACTCATGTGATTTCCCGCCGCCGCTGAAGAAGACCTCTGACTTTGAGTTACGACGAACAAAGTTTCACGAAATATTCGAAGTTAAAGGCCGAATAACTTTGCATGACAGATATATTCCTGCATGAAAAACATATATTCCTAACTGAAGAACTGATATTGTGCTACCAGCAGTGCACAAGAAACGTTATATAATTATATAAAACATTTTCTTTATTACAATTTATCCTATGACTTGTGGCTTCACTTTGTCAGGACCAGACCAATTCAACGATTCCTGTCGACAATTGATAATCGCCAGGCTTGTAATCTAAATCAAACACAACGTGCGACAAGGCAGGGCATTGGATCGAAGTGATCCGTTCAACAGTCGGCAGCGGTGATCGAACATCGAACGGACCGGCTAGGCAAACGTTGCAACATCATACAGCATTCCCTAAACTGCATAGGTTGAAATTTAATTTTAAAATATTTAACAATTTTATCCCATTTTGTATTTAAAATTGAAAAAAAGTAAATAATTGTTATAAAAATTCATTTTTCATCGGAAAAATATTATAGCTTTCGACAATATTGTCCTTAACATATTATTCATAAAAGCCATTAAAGACTTTTCTAATTAAATAATGTCTTAGTTTTGTTGGGTTTTGTATGCTACAATTTAGAGCTTAATTTTCGGCAATTTTGCGATCTGGTTTTACAAAAAATCGAGGATTTATATTCTTCAAAGTCTTCTACTTTTAACTAATATAAAAGTTACGACGTCGAATTGTTTGAGTTTTCATAAAATTAAGTAAAGGGGAATATCTGATGTAAAAAAAAAATTTTACTATGACTTTCTGAAAAAAAAGTGACTAAAATATTTTCAGCCATTTGTGAATAAGTTCTGAAAGTTTCATTAAAATCCGACAATTATTTGATTTTTGCGAGAATTTCCAAATCAATGTGTTTTTCACTGGAAAAAGGCGCTAAAACACTAATTACGTAGACTGCTGACGTAAAAAAGAAAAGATTTTTAACCAAAATTTCGAACGTGCTAGAAAAGATGAAAAATATTATTAAAATAATCAAAAAATACTTTGGTCTTTCCCCATAATAATAACATATACATTTTGACGATAAAACTTCATTTTTATTAAGTTTGGGGCCTTTTTTCATCATGCTATGCTGTTTTTTTCGGCGAATTAGTGGAGTTGCTTATTATTTTTACAGGCCAGTGAATTCAAAAGTTTTAATCAAGAGAATGTGCTCCCCGGCATGGTTGACTTTGTTGTTTTTATGCTTTCTTTTATTAAGTCATGCAAATGCAAAAGCCGGCAGACGTAATTCAATCAGTTTTAAAAAAAATGAGACGTCTATACAAACATGTAAAATCCACTAACATAACGTTTGGGGTAATAAGAAATGATAACAGAATACAAATAAAATTTATTAATTCCTTAGAAATTAAACAATACTTTTCGAGCGTAAAAGGTTAGATTTCAACCACTTTCCACTTGTTTTCATGAGTTTGCAAAGACCAGATTTTTTTCGTTTCGGATCCGAAATCGAGCAGGTATGGTCTTTCGATGAGATCTGAACGAGATGACGTATATTCTTTAAAAAAGTAATTGAATCTTGCTGGGCTGTGCCTCTCTCTGACTGAACAACGTAAAGCACGCTGTGCCAAATGGTGGATGCAGGTTCTCGAATGTGCAAGCTGATAGACGTAATACACACTGTTTAAAATAAAAATAGGGTGTCCATTTCATATGTAGAAGGACCGGGGTTAATTACTTGTTGTTGTATTAGAAACACGTGTGTAACTCTTGGTAGAATATTAAAAGATCCAACTACAAGAAAATGGCGGACTTGAATTAAGTCCAACTGAAGATAAAGAAGACAAACAAACAAGACCGATATATATATATATATATATATATATATATATATATATATATATATATATATATATATATGTATATATATATATATGTATATATATATATATACATATATATATATATACACACACACACATATATATATATATATATATATATATATATATATGTATTAAACAAAACAATTTTACAATGGACAATAACATTTGTGTGTGTGTAAACATTGGGGTCTGTTCTTTGGTGAATGTTTGTACGTACGTGTATGTGTGTATAATGTTCATGGCGTCTCCCACAAATGGGAAGACGCGGATCTTATAAGAGAGCTTACATTGTAGTCGCTGAAATGAAGAAATGAAAAAGAGAACGAAGCGAGAAGTCGCCCAGTATTTATTGTATAGGGAGAATGACCCCTAGTGACAATTAGGGAATTAAGGAGGAGCTAACTCTTACACATATACGAGTGCCCACTATAATAACATTTTGCGTAATATAGGCACAGCAGAATAATGGATTGAAGCTCGGATTGAAGAACGAGTTCAAATGCCTCTGAAGGAAACTGAACTCATAAATAATTAGATCGGTTACACTACGACACGTCTATCCGGACTACTTACGTTACACCTATCCGATCACAGCTTTATTAGAACACATTTAAGCACACACACAAACTTACCAGACTCCGTCCGAAACATACTAGTAGAAAATACAAGCATAATAACCCCATCCACATGTAAAAAAAAAAGAATTAAAAATAATGGAAGCCTTAATAATAAAAATGAAAAAGCCAACGCTCAATAATATTAACTACGAAAACGGCCACAATGTGCTGACCGTGTTCGGAAAATGAAACATTCATATAACTCTAGATATATACACACAACCCATACATCTAATTGAAAAGTAAAAATAAAATTATCCTTGATAATGACTAAAACTACTAAAAGTCTAGCCGAAAGAGCTCGGGATTACAGAACATTTGGACAATTTCTACATACTCTGTGTCCAGAAAAGAAAACACTTGTTCGAACACAAGAAAAAATTCAATAAAAAGCTTAATCTCAGTACTTTGTCTGCCGTCTTTAATGAAATATGTATAAATCAGGGATTGCTGCCTAAATATACAATTATATATATATATATATATATATATATATATATATATATATATATATATATATATATATATATATATATCCGGGCTTGCCTACAAACAGGATTGTTCATAACCATTTCCGACACTCACCCGTAGATGTGCAGTTAAAATGCACTGAAACCAAGTTGCATCTTTGTAGTGAGTAAAATGGTTTTGTCTATATGATAAAATTATAATAAATAAATAATTATCGCTCTACTATCTGTATCGAGCTCTTTTTTGAATGAATGCTGCGAACGTTAGAATTTATATATTTTATATATTACTTTCGTTCTCATCGCATCGGATATATATATATATATGCCATAAATAGACAAATTTTATTTTTAATATTACTACACATAATAACAATTAAATGAAAAATTTAATAAACGAATTAGCTAACCGGTTTTGAACCTCGCTCAACAGAGGTTAATAAATAGGTATACATCATCAATAAAAGGAATGGAAAATATATAAGAAAAAAATTTAAATGGAAATGAATTTGAAGCTAAGGGCAAAAACCTTCTGTTTACAAAATGAAGGTTTCATAGATAAAATATATATGGCCCACAATATTTTAAGGTGGTAATTAGAGTGGGACCTACTCAGGATAGAAAACGAATGCTCGCTAAAATTAGTTGCAGAATTGTGGTTATTTATAAGGTGTTCCGCAATAGAAGACCCGGATGTATTGGTCAGAATATCTGATGGTAAATAATTAGAGTTCCGGATTTTTGTAAGCATGTGTTGCTTAATACTAACATCCAATGCGAATTTGTCACTTAGCTGATTGGTGTTACCTTCAACATCCCGACTCCAGTGTTTCGTAGACAGACCCTCCAATCACTCCGTCCACTCGTCAAGGGGGTATCAGCAATTTACTGTTTACATTTATCGTTTTTTTTATATATGCAATTTTCATTGGTAATTAGTGTGTTGATTTTTTTTTTTAGAAAATATAATAGCAGAAATAAAAGCTGTGAAAAAGCGATCAAACTAAAACAAAAACCTGCAAAAGTGCTCAACTGGAAATGATTTTCAGGATCTAAGGCAAAAGCGATATCAAAGGTAGTGTGAAGCCCAAAATGCTGCCAATCAGTAGGGTGCTGAGAGAAAAGACATTTAATGCAAAAGCAGACCTTGCAATAAAATGCTCTATGTCAGAGCATTGATAGAATTAATGCAAATATAAAAGTTGTCACTTAGCTGATGGTCTTACCTTCAGCATATCTATATATATATATATATATGTGTGTGTGTGTGTGTGTGTGTGTGTGTGTGTGTGTGTGTGTGTGTGTGTGTGTGTGTGTGTGTGTGTGTGTAATCGTTTGATAATTAAGGTAGCCATAACCTTGTTTTCTATGTGTATGTTTTTCTTATCTTCTGGATAATGAAAATCTACCAGACATAATAAAGAAACTTAATAACGTTGACCCTACCATCGAATTCACCCCTGAACATGAAATACTTTTACAAATTTGGGGAACGTGTTGGATAGCTCAGCTGCTTTCGGTCCGAAAACGCAATCTGATACAGTCGTGCAGCCTCGCGTCCTTTACCATTCGCGTGGCCGTATGTAAAAATCAATTCTGCCTTCTCACAATATGAATAACTTGCCATTAATCAACGAAAAACTTCGCTACTACACTCGTTAAACGTTAAAGACAGACGAGCCACAAATGTACACGAATGACAAATGTAACCTAGTCTATTTGTCAACAGAGCGCCATCTACCGTAAACTTTCTTTAAACTTAATAACTCAAAAACGAAGGATTTGTGAACACATGTTTATATGAACTTTTGGTGTGAGGAGCCCGCCCCCAAAGTTTGTAAAAGTATTTTTGATACACCCTGTATAAAACATATAATGTAATCTATTGACGTCATTAGCACAGTTCCTTTATTTCTTGTTAAATAAAATATTTCAGTTTTGTCGTTTTGGTTCTTCATTTACGTTCCCTGACCTTATCATCACAATTCTTCAATTGTTTAATTCAATAGATAATTTGGAAATTTTCCTATCCCTTTAAATTCCCTTTGTTTGTTTGATGATATAAAAAGATTTTGTCAAATCTAAATTACTCCATTTTAAATATTTTCATGGCGGTCTAATTTCCCTAACTCTATGAATTAAATTTGCATCATTTACAATATTGTCGTAAAATAACGAAATTCATATTTTCATTCAATATCTTTTCTTCATTAAACGGATTTCTCTATATATGTCTCTCTCTATCTATCTATCTGTCTCACGGGTTATTCTTATCTATCTATCTATCTATCTATCTATCTATCTCACAGGTTATTCTTATCTATCTCACAGGTTATTCTTATCTATCTATCTATCTATCTATCTATCTGTCTATCTATCTCACAGGTTATTCTTATCTATCTCACAGGTTATTCTCATCTATCTATCTATCTATCTATCTATCTATCTCACAGGTTATTCTTATCTATCTCACAGGTTATTCTTATCTATCTATCTATCTATCTATCTATCTGTCTATCTATCTCACAGGTTATTCTTATCTATCTCACAGGTTATTCTTATCTATCTATCTATCTATCTATCTATCTGTCTATCTATCTCACAGGTTATTCTTATCTATCTCACAGGTTATTCTCATCTATCTATCTATCTATCTATTTAGCTCACAGGTTATTCTTATCTATCTCACAGGTTATTCTTATCTATCTATCTATCTATTTAGCTCACAGGTTATTCTTATCTATCTCACAGGTTATTCTTATCTATCTATCTATCTATCTATCTATCTATCTATTAGTAATAACTCCACCTCATTTCCCCTTCAAAAATATAATTTTGTTACATCTGTCAACGCACGCAGGTACCTTATTGTTAGTACCGAATTTAGATTTGGTGCTGCCGTAAACTATTCTTTTATGCGCCTCCACAACGTGGGCGATCATGGCTCTCCACAACTTCCTGTCCTTCCTAACTGTCTACCCTATCGATATTTTCATGGCAAATATTCAGAGAGGAACTACCATAACACGTACATAGGGTTGGCATCATCATTCTCTTCATATTCCATTGATAAGGAAGAAGTACCACTAAGACAGCTTATTCCCCAGAACTGTTGCATTCTGGAACAGACTCCTAATTGGTTACCTCCCCGATCATTGCAATCTTAATCGCTGCGGATTCTTCATTCATACCACATATACTAGATGCGTACACCGGGTCGAATCATCGTCTCTCCCTTCATATTCCATTGGCAAGGAGGAAGATCCACTCAGACAGCTTCTTCCAGAACTGTTATTTTGTGGAGTTCCGAGAAGATGCTTCCCCGATCACTACGATCTTCATGTCTAGAGTCAACCATCATAGTGTGCACTTCTTACTTCATTCCATTACGCCATTACAATACACTCTATATTGAGTGACTCTTGGGCCATGTATTGGGGGAAAATAGTGTAAAAAACTGTAATATTACCTTACTATGTTTTCCAGTCCCTATTCTATCAACTTATCTTGTTTGTAGTTTGGTTGATTTTGTTTAGCGGCATATCAACTTCTATGGGTTATTTAATACCGAAATTTAGATATTTTGAACGCAATTGTATGCCTTCAACCACAGATAAAACGTATTGTTTGCCACTATATTTTCCCATAACTAGGACCCTAACAGGTGCTATCACAACGGGTCAGGGTGGACCTGGCAGCAACAGCAATTAAGAGGTAGTTCCATGCTCCTGAAAACCTCCAATCTCCCGATCAGAAGCCTTGCTGCCTGATGTAGTTTATCATCATACCCGGGACTGGCTTTAGCTTGTGTCTAATTCCAATACCGTTTGATTTATATCATTTATATTAAGTCTTGAAAATTACTTAATTTGAAAGGGCAATATTTGAATAAGTACAAGACATTCTTTAATAACATGCAACGTTATCGTCGCAAAGACTAAAAAAAACGCAAAACTAAATCTAATACGTAAAATTATTGTTTATTTCTTTCTTAATATTGATAAGTTGGTGTGTGCATTTGGGTGTTTTCTAATGTAGATCTTCTCGCAAGGGCGTGAAAGACTCCGTCTTTTCCCTCTCACGTGCGGCGGTTATATATATCTTCTTGCCTGCTGGTTGTTCTACGTGTGCCCATCCTAAATGCAGCTGGCTCGATTATTTTTTAACATGTCGTGAGCAGCTACTGACATCCTGTGAGGCACGAATCTGCACCTAGTGGCTATGAGAACACCTTTTAGGTTTATACTCTGAGGCTCCTGGCTTATTTGATGCTCTGGTGTGACACTGAGTACATAGTATATCTTAGAGCAAGTTCAGAACATACCGGAATCATCACAGACCAACGGCTTTTTTTAAAATCATTTCATTCCAGGGAAGGCAATAAAGCCACTAAGCGCAAGTGTGAAAGAATATGAGAAAAAGAAAAACATTATTAAGGAGAGAGAACAATAAAAGAGCAAGAATTAAGAAGACAGACGATAATTGCATTTCAATTTTTAGAGATCGAAGTTGACTGGAAAGCAAGAGGCCGGAAGCAAGAAGTGCGAGAGAAAAACATTGCGTACACGTATGTAATGTATATGCGTATGTATGTGATGTGCAAGGGTGACTTACATGTGCTTATGTCATTTAATATACGCGCAAGCACACATGCATGAAGAAACGATTTGATTCAGGCTGAAGTAAGACAGAGCAATAATAGGGTCCCTCCTCAACTCCCTCTGGACAACCCTTACCCCGAAATGAGCAAGAAAATAATGAAACTGGAAACAAGAAAAGCTAGCGTTAATTTTTTTTTAATTCCTAAAAGTCGGATAACTAAAAGAGTTTATTGAACTTTTCAGGAATTATTCGATAATAAATAGTATTATTTTTTAAAGCTTTTTTTTTAAATTTTGTACAAATATTTTTACGTCCGTCATTGAATTAAATATATACGTGTGCACATATTAACTTGCATACACACACAATTTTAATGAAACTGAAATGGGCCGCGAGGACTAATTTTCCTTTCTGTCTGGAAACAACCTTTATGTAACAAGAAACGTGTATAAGCCGGCTCATTGATGTCATTTTTATGAATCTTTCTGCGTGTATTTTTTTTTAATCATTTCGCCCTCAAGCAAGGAAAATAAAGCCACTAAGACGCAAGCGGGGTACTGAGAAAAACATTATTAAGGAGAAAGAACAATAAAAGAACCGGAATTAAGAAGACAGAAGATAACGATTGGCACTGCATTTAAATTTTTGAAGATCAAAGTTGAGCAGAAAGCAAGAAGCCAGAAGAGAGCTCCACAAGCGAGAAGTGCAAGAGAAGAAACTGTTGACATAGAACTTACGGTTACGTCAATCCAATTCAATTGTAAAATGATGAAACCTTGCCGCGAGTCTAGTACTGCAGTTAAATTCCTAAAGGCTATCATAGAGGAAAGTTCACCAGAACAATTACAATGAAAGTATTTACAGAAAATTCACAGGGAAGTTTAAACTGAATATATTCTCTAATAAATATAATATTTTTTAAGTGGCCAATTTAGATTTGAAAGTTTAACCTCTTGCCGTCAGCGAAGCAATTAGGTCCCGAACTAGTAAAATGAAGTAAAACAGACGATTAACCCTGTGTTCCTGAACAATTCTAACCCTGAGTTAAAATTCGTAAATAATTGGCATGTAATGTTTCATGGTAGATATAAAAATAGTTACAAGTGTTTACACACCGTTCAACCGGTGACTGGGCATTAATTTATTTTTCTCTACCACTGTTCAACCGGTACCGTTCGACCGGTATTGCGTCATTTTTCTCTACCACCGGTAAAGCGGTGGTCAGAGCTCAAAGGGTTAAACCGGCATTAAAGCATCAACTGCTTCTTTTTTTTTCCTTTTTTTTAAATATGTAATGCATTGAAAGTTTTCTCTATTTTACTCAAGAAGTTGGACATTTTTCTCTTGTTTTCTTTACACTTAAATGCAACAGTAATGAAAACATCCATATGTGCACAAATGATGCGGATATTTTATGGCAGAATAAAAAACCTTCGGCTAAATGCATAAAATTCTAACCTAGCAACAGGATAGCGAAGCGTTAAAGTAAAAAAACAAATTCTCTAAAGGACTGTCCAAATAACCCAGACCTCGTAAAGAGTCCAAGCTGTTTCTAAAACTCAGATCGGAGCAAATTTTATTGCGCATGCCCAGAGCTGAATTGCCTTTTTTTTCTTTTTTTTTTTTCTTTTTTTATCTCCTTTAATCTTCTGATAACGTACGCTTTAATTTGAATCAGAAATTACGTTTTTCCCTGTTTAATTATTTCTACCTCAAAGGTGAATAGCCAATTAAAGTAAAGACGACAGCTTTCTAACTATAAAAAGAAACAATGCAATTGGTCATTTTTATCGGCCTTAAACCAGATTAGAAAGACGACGAACGTTTATAAAAAAAATAAAATAAACGTGTGGCACAACTGTGTAGTAAAATCGGAATAAAAACTTTCAAAATATTTAACCAACTCTCTTCAACTCTTAGACGTCGTAATATTCAAGTAAAATCATTTCTTAACTTTTAGTCCTGGGCATGACGATAAACTACATCCGGCAGCAAGGCGTAAGATTTGAGGTTTTGAGGAGCGTTGAGCCACTTCTTAAGTTCTGTTGTTCTCAGTTGCACTCTTTTAGTGTCCCAGCTATGGGAAAATAGTGTATCTCCAAACAAAAACAAAACACTATGAAAGTATAAAAAGTACATTTTTATAGTAAAAATACCAGCAATACATTTTTATATATAAAAAAATGACCAACGATACATTTTATCTGTAGTTAAAGGTATACACTTGTGTTCTAAATATTTTGATTTCAGCATTTAATAACTCATAGAGGTTGATATACCGCTAACAAAATCAACCAAGCGACCAACATGATAGAAATCTTTCATGACATTAATCCATATAATATCCGACAATTTCTTAAAGAAATCAAACTGTATTCCAAAATATAATTTCAATAAAACTACAGCATAAAACACACATCACCACTTCTCGTGATCATGTCTACACAAATATGTATATGCACAAAAGCTGAGTATCACCTGTCAGGTATTCCTAGTCAACCTAATACCAATTAAAAGTGCATAATCTTTTTTTAACTTAATATAAAAATACCGAAAATGAGGAAATCGGCAGACAATTGCTGATACCTCCTGAAGAGTGGACCGAACAAAAAGTTCGTCTCCGAAACTTTGGAGTCGCGGTACTGAATATAACATCAATCCGCTAAGTGACAGATTTTATACTTTTATTAATCCTATGGTGGAGTAATGGATAGCGGCTTGGATTGAGGAGTCGGAGAGCCGAGTTCGAATTCCATTCAAATCCATTACATTCGCTTACGTGCTAATACCCTTGGTAAAGGTATGAATCCTCTTCTTCTCCCTCCAGCTATGGATGAATAGCAGGACAGACCGGGTTCTATAGCCTTGGATGGCAACTGGTCTACCGCATAAGAAAATGGCAACCTACTGCGGGGAAAAAATCTGCCACGTCAGTCATGTATCAAAAGATACGTGATCGCCTAAGCGTTTATCGCGCATGGCACACAACTGACTGACTGAATTATATTATTTGTGACGGTAAAATTAATTTTTATTTATTTATTTTTTAATGGACACGGCACCATGAACGTCTCTTAGGACTCGAGCTCACTCCCAGACATCTTCAAGTGAAACTCATATATAAAATATTTTACTAAAGATGTTGGGGAAATTGTCGGTCTATTGTACAAGAGTCAGATTATATCGAAAATGGAGTATTACTGCCATAGCTGGCCTGGAGCTGCCCAATCCTCACTTGCCTGTGAAGATAGAGTCCAAAAGCGTTTGCCCGGCTTTGTGGTTGATGAATTGTTTTCCACCCTACAACCCCTTTCCACACAGACTAAACGTTGCAAGTCTCTCGCTAATATATCGCTACTCCCATGACAATGATCTGAAGAGTTATATTTTTTTGCTTCCATCAGCCCTGACCTTTGCATCTGGGGGAGGGGCACCATGCCACGTACACACGGCTGAATCATCCTCATTCCCGTCATATTCCATTAGGAAGAAGCAGGTTCCATTCGGACAGATTCTTCCCAAGGACTGCTGCTTTGTGGAACAGACTCCCGAGATGTTCTCCCGATCTCTACAATCTTGACCTCTTCAAGTCCAGAGTTAACAGTTATCTTTCTTACATAACCTCATGAACTGCACTCCTTGCCCTTTCTTACACTCACTCTATGTTGAGTGGCTCTTGGGTCTTGCATGGGGCGAACATTAAACACATGCATACACTAACACGTAATTTGACTGAGTTTGAAATAAGGCACTTGTTGCGTAGTTATTGAATAATGGCTTCGTACCTCAAGGAGTTTCTAAACATATCAATACGAAAAACTAAGAGAAATTATGAGGAGTAGGGTGCAAAATAACTTTCACGGGGGAGGGAAACAACAAAACATTACATAAGCATGCTACCAGGACCGGTGCAAGGGTCTAATGGTCCCCACCGACTCTGATATGGAGCTCCCCGAATCTATGATACGGAATCCGCTCCCCGCTCTACTACATCTCAGTTTTCAGTATCTGTCTATATTTCTGTGTCCTCAAGGACACATGGCACAGTGGATAAATGCATTAGTTAGATCCAGTGACAGGACCTAAAGAGTGTGAGTTCAATACCTGGTTAAGACGGTCGAGAACTTGGAGAGGGGAATTAACAGGAGATAACTGATAACTGGCATCGATTAGACATGGCACGTGGAACTAGAACAGTCTACCCCAGTGAGCGAAATAAAGTCGACATTCCAACCAGCTAGAGAAGGCCGGCGCATACAACAGCCGAAACGTTGTGATAAATATGGCGACAAAGATGAGAACAATAGTCCGAATAATGTAAATAGTGTAATCTCAATTTTCATAAGGCAGTATTCATACAAAATACAAATTTTGTTCTAACCTAAATTATGTACAGGGTGGTCTGAAAGTCTTGTTGCCCCCTGCCTGTCTTCCAAACTGTAGAAACTCGTGTCAGCCATCTGAAATAGAAAATTATATTATGTAGGGGTGACAAGACTTTCAGACCACCCTGTACAATAATGGATCATGTGCAATATAGGTGAACAATTCAACTAGAAAAATTGAAAATAAATACACTGTATCTAAATACAAATTAGAGACATGTCATAATAGATCATTACATCTTACACTAAATCAAGAATGTTTTTGGGTGCAATTTTTAGCATCAACTTGAGAATTTTTCTTGTTAGAAAGTTGAATAATTTTAACACATTCAACATGATGGATAAAGAAAAAGGTGAGTTTTGTTTCGTGTTTTTTCGAAAAATTCACGGATTTAAACGAAAAAAAAGCCCCGAGAATGTAAAAATCTTTTTTCTATTTTTCATCCTTTAATAGTCAGTTGTGCTTAGTTTAATTTGTAACGTAGATAAACGTGGGTAGAAAAAACTCAAATGTTGATAAGATAGCGAGAGTCACAATTCACTGCCCGGGGCCCACAATCAGGCTTGTCCCCACCCCGCCCGGGTGGTTCGGAGGTAGTACACACCGGGCTTGCATAAACACACTACTTACAATGACTGATGTAGCGTTTTATTTTTAGACATTCAATTAAATTATACATGCGCACACACAAATGTACAGCCACATAGAATCTGAATGAAATTAAAATTGATATCTGTCATGAGGGCTAAAATCCCTTTCTGTCGGACAACAACTTCTGAGTAACAAGAAAGGAGCGGAATGCGCGACCCTTAGAAGTCATTTTTACTACTCCTGTATTTATAATGAATATGTTTTTTGGTAAATGTCGTATTTTAAATGGACAAATAATTTAGATTCGAAATTTGATCCGCTTACTGTTTAGTTAATATTAAAAGATCTTTTTTTCAGTGCTTCAATTGCATTGAGTTGTTTTCCATGGTTCAATCTTTTAAGCGAATTAGAAATTTGATAAATTTACCGTTGATCCTCCGCCACACAGAATGTTTTATTTCTGAATGTACTGAATGCTTGTGAAGTGGTATGTATATATAACGAGGATGTATCTTTGCCACCTAAAATGGCTTCAACAGAACAAAACCAAATGTACGACAAGTTGAATTTTTATTTCGTAAAGTAAGAATAAAACAATAAATCTGGGCGAGAAAAAAAAAAAGCCGAAAAATCTACATTTCTGAAGAAAGAAAAGTATTACTATCTGAAGAGGAGCGCTTCCGGTTAGGAGCGCGACCCCACGCATTAGACAAAGAAAAAGATAAGAGAGAGTTTCTTCTTTGTAAATATGGGGTTTTAAAGATTCAGAACGAGTGGTCAAAGACTTTTAAAACTGTTTTATATTAACCAGTTCATCCAAACGTGCTTTGGATCTTTCTTTTTATGTGCCGTGCCCTTTCAGGACGTAAGCGGTCATGGCTCTCCACTCTCCATCTCTTGCAGCTCTCAACAAGTTCCATCCCTCTGCTATCTCCCCCAGACTACGTTCTGTCATCCACTTGCTTAAGCCCGCCAGGTATGTCACGCATTGTTTTCCCTTGTCTCTCTTTCCCTCTATTCGACCCGTGAGTATCAGATTTTCCAGGTCTTCCTTAATATGTATGCCAGAAACTTCAGCTGCCTCTTCCTGATGTTAAGTATAAGCCTCCTCCTTGTTTGCAACCTCTCTATGACCTCATCATTGCTCACACGCTCGGCACATGATATCCGTAGCATTCTTCTGTAGAACCACATCTCTATCGCCTTGAGGCTCTTCTTCATCTTTGAGGAAATCGTCCACCATTCGCTGCCGTAAAGAAGGACAGATGTCACGTAACAGATCAGTATTCTATTCTTGTTACCAAAAAAATCCTCCTGTGAATACTTTTGCTATATCTGGTCTGGTGCTCCTGCTGTACATCTCAAGATTCTTGACAAAAGAAGAATCTGTAATGTAATCGATACTAACCAGGCATCTCGACTCCCATCACTTTCTCATTGACTTGACGCGGCTTCCCTCTGTCTTTTCTAAAAATATTTTCATGGCAACTGCTCTGACGAGCTATTTTCCCCTCGTGCTCCGACTACATGAATCTAAGCTTGCTACTAGATTGGCAACTAGGTTTCACCGTTTTACTGATGAATTAACTAAATACAACCGCTACTTTTACTCCAGCAGTTTCTTTTCTTGCACTTCCCACCCGTGGAACTCCCTTCCATTTCCTTGTTTCCCTGGTAACTACAATCTTCAAAAATTTAAATGCGACGTTAATGGTCATCTTCTGTCTTCTTGAACCCTATTCATTTTTATGTCCCCTCCTCAAGCTTCCCTCTGAGCTCGGTCTTCTCACTCTCTTTCATTCGCTATAACTCCCTGCGTACTCTTAGCATTAACGTCTTGCTTGGAATGAAATGATTAACAAAATAAACCCTTAAGCGGTATATCGATCTATCTATCTATCATATTCTGTTCATTATCTATCTATCTATCTATCTATCTATCTATCAATCATATTCTGTTCATTATCTATCTATCTATCATATTCTGTTCATTATCTATCTATCTATCTATCATATTCTGTTCATTATCTATCTATCATATTCTGTTCATTATCTATCTATCTATCTATCATATTCTGTTCATTATCTATCTATCTATCTATCTATCAATCTATCATATTCTGTTCATTATCTATCTATCTATCATATTCTGTTCATTATCTATCTATCTATCTATCTATCATATTCTGTTCATTATCTATCTATCTATCTATCATATTCTGTTCATTATCTATCTATCTATCTATCATATTCTGTTCATTATCTATCTATCTATCATATTCTGTTCATTATCTATCTATCTATCTATCTATCATATTCTGTTCATTATCTATCTATCTATCATATTCTGTTCATTATCTATCTATCATATTCTGTTCATTATCTATCATATTCTGTCCATTATCTATCTATCTATCTATCTATCATATTCTGTTCATTATCTATCTATCTATCTATCATATTCTGTTCATTATCTATCTATCTATCTATCTATCTATCATATTCTGTTCATTATCTATCTATCTATCTATCTATCATATTCTGTTCATTATCTATCTAACTATCTATCTATCATATTATGTTCATTATCTAACTATCTATCATATTCTGTTCATTATCTATCTATCTATCATATTCTGTTCATTATCTATCTATCATATTCTGTTCAGTATCTATCTATCTATCTATCTATTTATCTATCATATTCTGTTCATTATCTATCTATCATATTCTGTTCAGTATCTATCTATCTATCTATCATATTCTGTTCATTATCTATCTATCTATCTATCTATCATATTCTGTTCATTATCTATCTATCATATTCTGTTCATTATCTATCTATCTATCTATCATATTCTGTTCATTATCTATCTATCTATCATATTCTGTTCATTATCTATCTATCTATCATATTCTGTTCATTATCTATCTATCTATCTATCTATCTATCTATCATATTCTGTTCATTATCTATCTATCTATCTATCTGTCATATTCTGTTCATTATCTATCTATCTATCTATCATATTCTGTTCATTATCTATCTATCTATCATATTCTGTTCATTATCTATCTATCTATCATATTCTGTTCATTATCTATCTATCTATCTATCTATCATATTCTGTTCATTATCTATCTATCATATTCTGTTCATTATCTATCTATCTATCTATCATATTCTGTTCATTATCTATCTACCTATCATATTCTGTTCATTATCTATCTATCTATCTACCTATCATATTCTGTTCATTATCTATCTATCTATCTATCATATTCTGTTCATTATCTATCTATCTATCTATCTATCATATTCTGTTCATTATCTATCTATCTATCTGTCATATTCTGTTCATTATCTATCTATCATATTCTGTTCATTATCTATCTATCTATCTATCATATTCTGTTCATTATCTATCTATCTATCATATTCTGTTCATTATCTATCTATCTATCTATCTATCATATTCTGTTCATTATCTATCTATCTATCTATCTATCATATTCTGTTCATTATCTATCTATCATATTCTGTTCATTATCTATCTATCTATCTATCATATTCTGTTCATTATCTATCTATCTATCATATTCTGTTCATTATCTATCTATCTATCTATCTATCATATTCTGTTCATTATCTATCTATCTATCTATCTATCATATTCTGTTCATTATCTATCTATCATATTCTGTTCATTATCTATCTATCTATCTATCATATTCTGTTCATTATCTATCTACCTATCATATTCTGTTCATTATCTATCTATCTATCTACCTATCATATTCTGTTCATTATCTATCTATCTATCTATCATATTCTGTTCATTATCTATCTATCTATCTACCTATCATATTCTGTTCATTATCTATCTATCTATCTATCATATTCTGTTCATTATCTATCTATCTATCTATCTATCATATTCTGTTCATTATCTATCTATCTATCTATCTATCATATTCTGTTCATTATCTATCTATCATATTCTGTTCATTATCTATCTATCTATCTATCTATCATATTCTGTTCATTATCTATCTATCTATCTATCATATTCTGTTCATTATCTATCTACCTATCATATTCTGTTCATTATCTATCTATCTATCTACCTATCATATTCTGTTCATTATCTATCTATCTATCTATCATATTCTGTTCATTATCTATCTATCTATCTACCTATCATATTCTGTTCATTATCTATCTATCTATCTATCATATTCTGTTCATTATCTATCTATCTATCATATTCTGTTCATTATCTATCTATCTATCTATCTATCATATTCTGTTCATTATCTATCTATCTATCTATCATATTCTGTTCATTATCTATCTATCATATTCTGTTCATTATCTATCTATCATATTCTGTTCATTATCTATCTATCTATCTATCATATTCTGTTCATTATCTATCTACCTATCATATTCTGTTCATTATCTATCTATCTATCTACCTATCATATTCTGTTCATTATCTATCTATCTATCTATCATATTCTGTTCATTATCTATCTATCTATCTACCTATCATATTCTGTTCATTATCTATCTATCTATCTATCATATTCTGTTCATTATCTATCTATCTATCATATTCTGTTCATTATCTATCTATCTATCTATCTATCATATTCTGTTCATTATCTATCTATCTATCTATCATATTCTGTTCATTATCTATCTACCTATCATATTCTGTTCATTATCTATCTATCTATCTACCTATCATATTCTGTTCATTATCTATCTATCTATCTATCATATTCTGTTCATTATCTATCTACCTATCATATTCTGTTCATTATCTATCTATCTATCTACCTATCATATTCTGTTCATTATCTATCTATCTATCTATCTATCTATCCCCCGAAGAAGTGTCTATACAACCAAGTTGTTTTCATACCAATGATACAGAACAAAAATAAATGCACAACATCTGTCTATATTTCTGAGATGAGGTATTATGTACATTATTTACATTATTCGGACTATTGTCCTCATCTTTGTCGCCATATTTATTACGACGTTTCGGCCGTTGTACGCTCCGCCCTTCTTCGCGTGGAACTAGAACAGTCTACCCCAGTGAGCGAAATAAAGGGTTCAGTTCGACATTCCAACCACCTGAAGAAGGCCGGAGCGTACAACGGCCGAAACGTCGTAATAAATATAGCGACAAAGATGAGGACAATAGTCCGAATAATGTAAATAATCTAAATGCAGAAGTTGAAATTTTATGAAAATATTTATTCCATAAAGCAGAAATAAAACAATTAAACTCTATTAATCATCATCTGCCTTCCATCAGCAGACAAGTTCATCATCTGCCTTCCATCAGCAGACAAGTTCATCATCTGCCTTCCATCAGCAGACAAGTTCATCATCTGCCTTCTTGCGCCTTCTTGGGTTAACGTTCTCGGCTGACATGAAGTGGAAAGGCTATATTGAATCCATTGCTAGGTCAGCTGCTAGGAAAGTTGGTTCACTGTGTCCTGCTAGACAATTGTTCTCTCCTGAATCTATCTTCAGTCAGTTATGTGCCATGCATGATACAAGCCTAGACGATTATGTATCTTTCGATACATGACTGATTTTTTCCCGCAGTCAACCTATCCATATAGTGTTCTATCCAAGGCTATATTTCCCCATAGCTGGAGGAGAAGAAGAGGATTCATACGTTTCCAAAGAGTATTAGCACGTAAGTGTAGATTCGACTAGAATTCGAACTCGGCTCTCCGATTTCTCAATCCGAGCTGCTATCCATTACTCCACCGTGCCTTCTTTCTATCCATTACTTCACTGTGCCTCTATAAATCTACCACGTGTCTATGCTTATAATACTGCTGCCACTTATGGTCCGGTGATTTATATCTAGAGATCTTTGATAAAAAAAAAAAGTCCAAAGACGAATCAACAGTATTATCTGGCGTCTGATTTGGCGTCAGTCACTTTCTCACCGCCGTAAAGTCCCTTTTTCTATAAATCATTTCTTGGTAATTGTCCGGATGAGCCTTTCGCCAAGGTAGCTAGACTTTATGAATTTAAGCGCAGTACTAGACTGGCGACGAGGTCTCATCAATTTAAAGTTAAGTTGGCTAGATGTAACTGGCAGTTTGATGCTTACAGTTTCTTTTCCCGCATTTCTCGCTTGTGGAACTCCTTTCTGGTTCCATGTTTTCTATTCAACTTTAATTTTCGAAAATTGAAATTCAATTTCAATCGCCGTCTACTGTCCTTTTGATTGTTCTTCATTTGTACCCGCCCCTTAGCAATGTTTCTGTTTTCTAATACTTCCACGCCCACTAACCCGTTGTATCTCAGTTTTACTGCCTTGCTCGGGGTGAACTCGATTAAAAATAAAACACTAACAGTCTCCCCATGGAAATGTCTGTCCTTAACAACAGAGTCTGAGCTCAAATGTCTACATTTCTGAACTATGAAAAGTTCGTTCCTGAACAATTTTAACCCTTCTGTATGAGCTCCTGAGTCAAAATTCTTAAATAATTGGTATTTTAATGTTTCACGGTAGATATAAAAATAATTACATGTATTTACCCACCGTTCAGCCGGTAGCTGAGCATTGAGTCATTTTTCTCTACAACTGTTCAACCGGTGGCTGGGCATTACGGCATTTTCTCTACCACCGGGAAAGCGGTGGTCAGGGCTCAAAGGGTTAATGACATGTTAGACAGGATCGCATTCCGTAGGATTCTGCGAGCATAAACAAAAGAAAAGAGAGAATTTTTTCTTTGAAAGTATGCTGCTACTATATGTCTCCTCTACAGCCAATCGTCTGTCTCGTCTCACTACAGTTGTCTCTGTTATCATGACTCGATGTTTCAGCTAAATATCATTTTTTTTCCGAATTACGCATTTCATTTTTTCTTTCATATTTTTTCTTTGTAAAAGACAGTAGTACACTAAATTATTCATAATATTTCAGTTCATTTATGATAGCTATAATAGGGGAAATAAGGTTTGAGTTATATTTTCAAATACAAAAAAAAATGGCCGTAAAATTAGATTAAATTTATACTATCTTTACTACTTTTTTCATATACATTTTTAACAATTGTTGCCACCCCACAGTGATAGATCCATACCTTGACTAATCTAAATTTAGAAACTAGTCGTCTCCATTGCTAATTTTCGTATTCACACTGTGTATTTTACAAAGATTCGGAAACGTTTTGGGCGGCAGGTTCAAAATCCTCTATCGATTTCTAAAAGTTTTTTATCGAGTTCAAAATGGATTATCGAGTTCAAAATCCTCTATCGATTTCTAAAAGTTTTTTATCGAGTTCAAAATGGATTATCGAGTTCAAAATCCTCTATCGAGTTCTAAAAGTTTTTTATCGAGTTCAAAATGGATTATCGAGTTCAAAATCCTCTATCGAGTTCTAAAAGTTTTTTATCGAGTTCAAAATGGATTATCGAGTTCAAAATCCTCTATCGAGTTCTAAAAGTTTTTTATCGAGTTCAAAATGGATTATCGAGTTCAAAACCCTCTATCGAGATCAAAATTTTCTATCAAGTTCATAATCCTCTATCGAGATCAAAATTGTCTATCAATTTCATAATCCTCTATCGAGATCAAAATTCTTTATCGAGATAAAAATCCTTTACGCAATGGTGGGATATTCCCCACTGTGCAGTCCCTTTCCCGGCGGGCGCAACGTTGCAAACCTGCAGCTCTATCACTATTTCCATGACCAATTTTCAAATGAGCGCTCAATTTCTTTATATCTAGCAGTCCATACTTTGACATCTAGGGCACAACACGATACTTCCACGGAATCGAAACACCTCCGTTCGCCCTGTATTCCAAACGTAAGCTTTATGCTAAATAATGAATACAAATAACAGTAAAAATGCGAAGTATACGTGTGCGGGATGTAGGTTCGATTGTTGCCGTAAAACAAACATAATAAAGTTTTCTCGAATACGCAAGGCAATAGAGGTAAGACACACTGTTTAAAGTCAACAATAAAAACGGGGCGTCAATTTCAAATACAGTGTAACCCGGATATAAGAGAGTTGTCGGGGCCTGAGAATAAGTATCTTATATCCGGGTTTCTCTTATATCCGGGTTTGGTATATTATATATATACATTAACACAGGCTCTAATTTGGGACCAGAGTAAATCTCTCTTATATCCGGGTTTCTCTTATATATTCGGGTTACTCTTATATCCGGGTCTCTTATATCCGGGTTACACTGTACGAATATTTAATACGGATTAATAAAGTAAAAATCCATCAGTTCTTTAGAAATTGCTTTGTTTACGTTGGGATACGAAACTGAGCAGATATGACTGTTTCGAGAGCCGGAAAAAACATTTACGTTTATAAGGAACTATTCAACTTTGTTCGACGACGCACTAAATGACAGAGTTGGTCATGGTCATGGTCTAACGACGGTTTCTCCTGCCAAAGAGAACGCAAGTTCGAATCCTGCCGGAGATCGCATATGTTTTTATTGAGATTTATCGAAAATAAATATACTGTTTAATAAATAAACAGAACGACTTCTCAAATATGGATATCCACTAAAATAACGTTTATGTAATATATATATATATATATATATATATATATATATATATATATATATATATTGGTGCATGTTTCATTAAATAATATAGACAAGTTTTGTCTATTTATTTTAAGTAAGTTCCTTTCATATTGTTTGATAAGCTTAATAACATTATCATTGAAAGATGAAAGGAAATCACATTATGTAAGCTGAAATTGGATTTAAACATGTATCAATATGGTGATTTCCTTTCGTCTTTCAATGATAATGTTATTAAGCTTATCAGACAATATGAAAGGAACTTACTTAAAATAAATAGACAAAACTTGTGTATATTATTTAATGAAACATGCATCAATGAAAAATTGCTGCCTAAATATACACAATATATATATATATATATATATATATATTGTTTAAAATTTAGTATATTTGTGAAAAGATTGCTCAATATCGAGTATCTAGCGTTTATAAACAGTGTGGACAAAGAAATCAACACTGCATAGTGACGGGCAGTTTCAGGTCATACGTTTCGTCCATAACTGATTCCAATCTTGTAAGAGAGCTGACGAATAGTTTGATCGTCCTGACAGATAAAGTCATGAATATTTCTCCACATTTTCTCCTATTTTATACATTATGTTTGATATTAAATATTTGTTGTTTTCTTTTATAAATAAATCCTTTTTCTATAAAAAATAATTTTAAAACATCCATGAATGGTTAAGTACGCTCGACGAAAATCCTTCATTTTTATTCCTTATTTAAATAGGGTTAAAAAGGCATCATCAGCCCACAACGGGATTATAAAATTACAAACAAAATCCTATATGAGATACAACAAAATAAGCATAAACAAAAACGATAAAAATGCTTTAGTATACATTTTGGAGAAATGATTGTATATTTTAAAGAACATATATGTATACAGAAATAAAGTAGTTTTGCTTATCTGTTGGTGGCAACATATCTTATCAGAGAACTGTCCAGGACATTTACCTCCTTCGGCAGTCAAACAAACTAAGATAAAGTTTTGATTTTTGTTTCTTTTGGCGGTAAAACGCTTGTTCTGATGCATCATGAGATTACTTTTTTCTTTCTTTGTTTTTAATTACCATTCTTATCTGTATTTTAAAGTATTTTTATTGCTTAACTTTTAATTTTTATTTTACTCCTAATTATTAATTATTTGAGTTCTAGACTACTACATAGTCTAGTTATAAGCGTAAGGGGTTATTTAGTAATTTATTTGTTGCTATCACTACAAGCTCACCAAAGACGCTATTGTAAATAAAACGAGATTTTTTAAAATAAAGTAAAAGTTATGAAAATGTCTTCTGTTCTCACACTTCATGACAAATGTAAAATAAAACCATAGCAAGTGAGGGAGATAAGTATACGAGGAAGATAATGACTTCGTTTGCTAACTTCATAACAATTCCATAATCTTACTTCTTCCGATTATGTCTCGGCCCGTTCCCAACGATAACGGTTTTATTTGAATCTTTTTTTCATTCGTGACTTTTCTTTCTTTCTTTCATGCCAGTTTCCTGTCCAATATTCACCGTATCGTTCAACAGAACTATATTCCCACGATTCCAGACATCCTTCATATCCGCCGGGCAACACTGGGCGTCCAAGAATCGGTGTTTACAATCAACAATCTTTCCTACAGGTTAGTCTCCACGCATAAAAACTCATATTTATTGATGAGGTTACCAGAAACATATTGATTCGTCGATCAGTCACGATCTCTATCTCTCTCTCTCTCTCTCTCTCTCTCTCTCTCTATATATATATATATATATATATATATATATATATATATATATATATATATATATATATATATATATATATATAGTAGGTACGTCAACTATTTTCGGTATAAATTTTCGATACCTAAGGTTTAAAATGAATTTAAAAAAATGAAAAAGCATTCTTGAAGATTTCATTTTAGCTTTAATTGAAAGCTAAATGACTAAATTTATTATTTCCAGTGAGTAAAATATTCTGGAGTATTTCAAATAGAAATTATATAGATTGGAATGTCAAATACTTGCTGGATTTTTTAAAATTGTCTTAAAAACGGCCACTTTCTTAAATCAAAAAAATTTGTAAACAAAAAATTATCTTCCAAGAACAATATATATACTTCTGACACGTTATTTGAGTAAAATTAGAAAATTTATAGTTAAATTAATCTGATTTGAAATAATTATTACTTACTTATAGCGTAAAAAATAATAAACAATCATTTCTTAAAAACGGGTCCTGATTTTCTTTTATCATTATTGACGTATTGATAAGTTATGAGGTGATGACAGCTCGTATGGATGACCAGAATTGACATAAATTTACGAAATCTAATTGGACGCATTCTTTTTTTCGTTTTTAACTACCTAGTAATTTTTACAAATTAACATATTTTCAACAATTATCTAATATTTTATTAACTTTTAGTTACGTTTGAAGATGCTTTATGAAAAAGTAAAAAATTTAAACTACTATAAAATTTTCTTAAATTAATTTTAAAATTTAATAACAGATGAAATTAAAATAAAGATAAGTAAGCAACAAAATTAACACATTGATCTGGAAATTGTTTTATAATAACTAAAATATTGCTTAATCATTAATAGTTAATAAATTTTAATTAACATTAGCTAAAAAACAATTTTCTATTTTCTTCAATCCAAGAACGTGACCTTTTTATAATAATGACATGTTTAGGCTATCGTACATGAAAAGAGGGAACAATTAAAGTGAAAAAAGAAAAAATTATTTTAAAAATAGAATAGTAAAACGACGTTTATTCATTTTTTCAATTTTGGATTCGTCAATTTCGTTTCCACTTAATTACAATATCACATCCAGGAAAGAGCCCAATACAGAATTTTAAACGATTTTTAAACTATTATAAATTATTATAATTAAAATTTTTAAAAAATGAAAAAATATTGTAAAAATTCAATATTCATTGAAAAAATAGTGTCAGTATGATCGACTATCCCGTCTTGTGAAAAATATAGTTAGTCGGGAGAGTCCGTTATACATAAAATAGATAATAAGATTATATATTTATATATATATATATATATATATATATATATATATATATATATATATATATATATATATATATATTATAATCTTTTTTAAAATGATATATTAACTAGTGACCGACCACAACTAAAAGTACCATGCGTTCTCACGCAATCATCAGGAGGTAGGTAATAGCTATTTGGGAAAATACACACAAGTTTTTCTTTTGTTATCCTTTTTACATACATACATACATACATACACACATATATATATATATATATATATATATATATATATATATAATGGACTCTCCTGTCTATTTCACCGTATGAGAATCCGACAAACTCAATCAGTTTTTCATGTTTGCGTCGTATATAACACTTCAGTCCAGCTAGTGAACTGCATATAAATCCGTATATTGTGCAACAGCGAGGATCTCGGGACATAGAAACAGGGATATTTGCAGATGCTTTTTCCCATAGTCTTTCGTCTCTAAGCTGGTCAATACGAGTGATTTTGAAATTGCTGATATCACTCTCGCATAAATATCTCATTCTTTTCCTTTTTCTGTAGACATGGTATGAAATGAAAGATGTTCAATATTTTTTTTCCTCTCGGGTTAATTTCTAAAGGTTCTGTAAATTTCCTTTTTCTTTTGGGCCTTCTGAACTCTGGCACTGATTGCGGTATTGGAACCTCAAACGTGTCAAAGACGACGTCCATAGTGTCATCTTCTATGGGATCCCTGTCGACTACGCTTTCATACCATTTTTTAAATTTTGTTTACATGACGTTTGTGTGTAAACTTCAGTCCCTGAACCATATAAATCATGTTACCAATTTGTCTGTCTATTATTCCTATCTCCAGTAAGCTTTATTATTCCAGAATACGCGAAAAAAAACCTTTTCACTGATCTTAAAGAGCTTTTTAAGCACTTTATTCTTATTTCCCGCTTTCGTTTCACTCGGAAGGAATTTGTCAAATGCCGATTTTATTTTCCTGACAAACATGACCTCCGCTGGCGTCTTGGCAGATGGAGCACTGCTATTAAGGGTTACACGATAGACCTGCAAAAACTGCTGTGTAGCCGTATCGATGGGAGTTCCTCTCGCCTTCCTCAGTGCTCTCTTGAATGTGTCCATAAAACGCTCTGCCTGTCCATTATTTCTTGGGTGATATGGCGCCGTGGTAACATGTTCGATCAGGAATGACTGACAAAAATCATTAAATCCACAGGATGTGAACTGTGTGGCATTGTCTGCTACGATACAGTCAACAACTCCGAAACGGGAAAATAGCTCGTGCAAAAACTTTACTGTCAATTATCTCGTCAATTGTTATAGGAAGCTCCCTGGCAGTTTTGCACAAAGTACTTATTATTTCGACCTCTGTTCTTATGGCAGCAATGACTGTGTCTTCCAGGGATTCAGCATAATTAGGTATCAATCTAGACAACCCGTCTGCGTGACAGATTTTAGTAGATAGGAGAAACTCCATTTTGTAGTTATAATTGAGGAGAATGATTCCCCATGTTTGCAGTCTATTAGCAGTATGTGCTGGTAGACCCTTTTTGATCCAAAGATAGTAAGGAGTGGACAATGGTCTGTCTGCAACAAAAAGTACCTTCCATGAATAAATCTATGGAATTTAGTCACCGCAAAAATGATTCCTAAGGCTTCCTTTTCTATTTGGGAGTATCCCCTTTCAGTTGGTAATAGCGTCCTAGATGCATGGGCGATTGGCTTTACAGGTCCATCCTTTAACTTGTGTACAATGCACGCCCCGAAGCCGTAGGAGCTAGCATCGCTGGCTACAATGATGTCATGGTTTTGATCGTAATGAGCCAGGAACAAATCTGATGTAGGGACCTCCTTTATTTTCTCAAATGCTTCCAGCAATTTGGTTGTCCATTCCCACTCTTTATCTTTTCTCAAAAATTCATTAAGTAGAGTTTTCAAACTGTGCATTCTTGGGACAAAAACATTGTAATAGTTGGCAAGACCAAAAAACTTTGAAGAAGAGCCGACACATTTTCTGGTGCTGGCATATTCTTTATTGCCGTTTCCCTATCTGGGTCAGGACGTTTTCCGTCTTTGTCAATTATTTGCCCCAATTACTTAATCCTCTCTAAGAAAAGCTCACTCTTCCCGTTGTTTAATTTGAATCCGTAATCCTGCATTCTCATGAACACCTGCCAGACGTGCGATCTGTGTTCCTCGATGCTCTCGCTTTTCATTAGGTCATCATCGAGATAGGCCACCGTAAATTCCAGACCATTTAACATCGTGTCCATGACCTGTTGAAAAATGGAAGGGGCGGCCTTAACCCCGAACGGAAGTCTTAAAAATTTGTATAAACCCTTGTGGGTGTTTATGCAAAGAAGCTTCGCGCATTCCTCGTTCACGGGTATTTGTAGATATGCGTCGCTTAAGTCAATCTTAGAAAAACATTTTCCTCCACTAAGCTTAGCGAATATCTCCTCTGGACTTGGAAGGGGATAATGGTGATCCTTTAGGGCGCTGTTCAACCCCGGAGAGAAGTCAGCACAGACACGAATTTCTTTGCTCTTTTTTTAAATATAAACTGTGGGAGATTCGCTATATTCAACCTTTGCCAGAACTCCCATTTCCTCAAGTCGATTCAACTCCTCGTCAATTTGATTTAACGAGGCAAATGGAACGTTACGTTTTTTTCTTAAAAATTGAGTTTACGCCTGGCTTTAACTCAAACTTAGCAGACATTTTTGTGTATTTTCCTAGTCCTCCACTGAAAACATCGGGAATTTTTTTCTTTTAGTTCACCTTTCAACTTTTCTGCTTCGTCAGTCAAATTTTCGACTATTTAAAATAATAAGTTAATAGACATATCCCAAAGTTGAAACTGTTCTAACCAATCAGTCCCGAACAAATTACCCGTATTCTTCGTAATATACGCCTTCAGTTTTAAAGTTTTACCTTTAAATGTCACGCTCGTTATAAGTTCGCCCATAAACTTAATAGGAACGCCAGTTACACTTTTAGCTATTCGGTTCGTTCTTAACAAAGTCGGCGTACCCAGTTTTTTCTATGTTTGATAATTAATTATTGATAAGTCTGAACCCGAATCAAGCTGTAGCCTTGTATTTTTGTTAAATATTTGCACTTCAGTATATTTCCTGATGTTATGACTTTCTGGTTCATCAGACTTGGTAATTTTTACAAAAATTTTTTTTTGTCTTGTTCTTAATCCGGCAGTGGGAACTTTTGTGTCCCAATTTATTGCAATTAAAACATTTTTTTATCTTTAAAAGGATAATCTCTACACCAATGTAATTGACCACACCCGAAACATGGTCTTGACGGCAAAGTAACTTTATTATTTTTTGGTTGACCCTTTTTAATTTTTCTTTGGCGTATTGTTTTTAGTGTGAGCCACGCCACTCTGTTCGATGTTTTTTGAATCCTCTCTGACGCTCACGAAACGTTGACAATCTTCGGCAATTTGCTGTAAAGTAACGTCGGGCTCGTTTTCAAACTTGTTGAGTACCCTACGACGTATTTCGGCGTCTTTCGCTGAAATCAGACCCTGGACGAAAATCAGGCATTTAAAATTATTGGCGCTTAACTCTGCCAATTTAAAGTCACCGCAGTGTTTATTGACTCGAAAGTAATATAATCTTCATCTTCTTTGCAGGTGAGATTCATGCATTTCCAACGCTTGTGGAACAGTAATGTTTTTAGACTGAAGAGTTCTGTTAATGATTGAACCGCCTCTTTAAATTTCAAGTCGCTGGTTTTCTTAGGCAAAATGTAGTTAACAAACTTAGTATATTCTGTTGTGCCTAATTTCCTGAGGAGTAGGCGAACCTTTTTATGGTCAGCCTAACTTGAACAATCCGTATTGTATAAGTCCTCGTAACGTTTAAATTACGAAGCGAATGTAATTTCTTCTTCAGGTGCAAACTTGAAGTTTTCAATAGCACTCCATATAGCATTTTAAGAGAACGCGTTTCCGCTGTCCTCATTTTGGCTTTTGATAGATATATTATACAAATGCCTTTGCTCATTCTGTGTTTGAAGGATCATTTCTTCCAGTTTCTGTAGTCTAACCTGAATTTCTAGCTGTAATTCCTCAAATTTCTTCTGGTATTCTGCTTGTTCTCGTTGGAATTTCTCTTGTCTTTCTTGGTATTTCTGTTCCAACAATAGTTGTTGTTCCTGTTGGTGTTTCTGTCTTTCTTGATATTTCTGTTCCAACAGTAGTTGTTGTTCCTGTTGGTGTTTCATCAACTCTAGCATTGAACTTTTAAATTCGTCCATTTTACTGCAGTAGTACGTAAAATTAAGAAATGAGAGGGGAGAATTTTTTTTCGTCATTATCCTCTTAACCAACAATAAGTCTGTTTGACTTGTACGATTCTTCTACTGAAAAAATTAAAAGAGGGAGAGGGAGTAAATTTTTACTTTACCCTATTAGCGAAAACAATAAGTCTGTTTGACTTGTACAGTTCTTTTACTGGCTTGTTGGAATGGAAAAAATAACAAGGTTCACCAACCTTCTTCCCAAACACTGAATTGAATTTGTAGAAATCCTCTTGTTTAAAGAGTTTCTTTTTTTTTTTTTCACTGTCAGTGTTGTAATTAATACTGGATACCCTTTTGTCGTAGAGTTTGATTAGAATTCCTTTCTTCACCACTGTTGTAGATACCGGCAATTTTTTTATGATTTAACGTAAAGTCCGTTTCTTCGAATCCTTCGTTGCTAAGATGTTGTGACCAAGTAAATGGTTAAAGAAATAACAAAACAAGTGTTGACCCAAGCTTTGTGAGTGAAATCGGATAGCAGAAAGTTACAAGTCATCGTGAATGAAGATTTAAAAGTACTGGCCTTGTTTAATTACTGATCACGCTTGGTAAAGCGCGAACTACAAACTCTAACTAAGGTCCGCTCAGTATAGTTGTAGTATAAAACACAGATGGGCTGATGGGCTCTGTGGGTGTTGAGACAAACCCGAGAGTATCTCAGCAAGCATCAGCTACAGGGTTTGGCTAGCTGTCATAACAGTCGTCTGTTCTCTGAAACGAGTAACCCATCATTATTATATATACTTATGTAGGGATACAAAAGGCGATTATCTCCCTTTGGTATTGATAAAGTCACGTGGCGGTCGCTTAGTTATGTCAATGCCGAGAGATGCAAGTGAATATATATATATATATATATATATATATATACGTCTATGTGTGTGTGTGTAAAATTTCAGATAGTGTATATATGTAAAAGGACAATATGAATAAATTTTCCTATTGCCTTTATATATGTTGCCTTCACGACAATAGCATTATCAAGGAGATTTACACTACATATTTCGAATTCAAGCTCTATCGCACAAAATGTAAAGGAACAATCCCGTTCATTTTCATGATTTAGGGTAATATTGACAATAGATATATACGCCACCGTGAAAATAATAAAAATCAATCTTCAAATTCTTGATGCCCTCTATATGAAAAAATACAACTAACACTAAATAACGTTAGTTAGGCGTATAGCAACAATGTTTTAAAATGTCTATAATAGCAATGTTTTTAAAATACTTAAATTGTAATTATAAAAAAAAATTACTTATATAAATTAAAGTTACCTCCCTTAGATAAAAACACTCAAAAAAAACACATAATAGCTTTAACAGTTAATTTTTTAAATTAATTATAACAGAGCGCGTTTCAATCGCATTTACAAAAAAAAACATAACTATTTATTATATTAACTTTTTATGAAACTGATCTCGGATGAAACTGAAAGTACTTGGGAAAATAAAAGAAATGAAAATAACTACGGTGCCTTCCTTAATGAATTTAATATCAGCATTAAAATGTCAATCAGAGAATTCCAGGGGGTTAAAATAGACATAATATGTCCAAATTATTCAACCGAACATGCCTAAATATACAAACACACACACACATATATATATATATATAAAAGTGAACATTGAAGTCAACACTCAGAGGCGACAGGTCGCGAATCGCGATTCGCCGCCTGACGATTGCGTCTAGCATAAAACAGCCTGTCGCCTCTGAGTGTTGACTTCAATGTTCACTTTTATATTTATATTTACATACGATCTATCTCTGATATCTCTGATATTGAGCATTTTATCCCGTAAATATAGCACGCCTTAAAACTATATTTCTTCATATATATATATATATATATATATTGAAATGGACTAAGTCCGGCAATTATTTAATATATTTTCTGTTTATACGTTTAGCATTTACTTAAATAAATTGTATCTATAAAAATAACGTTCGTAAATATAAAGTGTGGACGTAGGAATCAACACTGCATGGTTACAGGCAGTTTCACGTCCTAAGTTAGCGTCAAACCATATGTGTATGTGTGTGATCCGTGAACACAAATCTACGAACGCACAACAAAGTAGGCGATCTGCCAATTCATGAGATGTCGGAGCCAGATATACCACCACTGTCAATCTTTGGTATGAAAGATATTACGTACTATCACAAATGTGTGACAATATAAATAACACCTGTGTCAACGATACTGAGAAGTTATCTCATTAATATAGATGTTCGTACCAACTTATCTACACTCAATTCCTAGTTCATTATTTATTTTTCTTGAACTTGATCCAAGAAATCCATTCAGACGACTTACTGTTGTGTAGTATCATGCATTTAAAGATATATGGTACGTTAATATTAAATCTCTTACATTCTCTGGATCATGCCAAAGGCTATATCCCGTTTTTCTGTAGTAACCTGAAGCGAATCCAGCAAATATGGTTCCGTTCCAATATAATAAACAATTGCTTACGAACCAATAAGCAACACTCCTTTCGGCCTAGAATGCAACTTAAACTTCCGCGGATTCAGCCTATAGCATCCGGGGGAGGCGCTATAGTTAAAAAAACAAAACAAAAAAAAACACCTTTTTTTAGATTTATTGATTAATCGGAACGCTTCATTTCGACTCTCAAAAAAAAAAAAACCCAGCTAATTTGATCTTACAAGCCCCTACATAAACGACGCTAGCCATCAGTTTCGGTGTCGAGTTTGTACTTTTGGTGGCGTTATACATGCACACACATACTCTCTTTCACCGAACACACTGACCCTAAAAAATTTAAAGTATTAATTCAGAGAGAGACAACTGTTCAACTTTGAAACCTACTCAAACACAGAGAACCACATCGCTCGTACAACTTACTTCCTCCAGCGACCGACTGTGACGTTTTTTCCACTCAGAAGTATCCATTTTATTTCCCATCGTTTTCAAGGACGAACTTAATAGATTTTTTGTATTCTTTAAAATAATTAGTGCTACAAACATTATTTGAAACCACAACTTTCTCTTCCCTTTTTTTTTTTTATTTATGTATATTCTTCTTCATTGATTGAATTTAATGTCAATCTTTTTCTTAAACTCAACTCCGACAAAGTTCTGTATTTGTTTGGAGTAAGATATAAATAATTTTTAACTCTGTCACAAATCTCTCATTTATATCTCTACCAAACTTAATTTACATTTCTTTCATGCTTATGTAGTTTTCCCTATCATTGCTTTACAAAGGAATTTTCTTTTTTCAGCAACATCTTTTATGTTGGTTAATACTTTAACGAGTTGTATTGGTTAATGAACAAGCTCAGTCAAACACGTGTGCCACCTAAAAAAAGATTTTTTTTTCTGAATGCGTAGGTATGCATCCGTGGATTTTGTGACGTCATAGAAAGTGTCGTCGTGATATGCATGATGATGATATGTGTGTGTGTGTGTGTGTGTGTGTGTGTGGTGAAATGTGCCAATCTTGCCATAGAACTTATTTTTTTTAGTTTCTTTTTATTTGTTTATTTTTTATATCTCGATTTAATCCTACAAAGATACATGTAGAATATTTAAACTAATATAAGCAATTTATTCTGATCGTTTAAATCAGTGACCCCCCCAAGACAAGCTGTTTCATTTCAGATTAATCGACGTCGCCGGACAAAAGAGCCAAAGGAAGAAATGGATCCATTTTTTTGATGGAGTTTCGGCAGTTTTGTTCTTCACCGCCCTTAGTGGCTTTGACGAGATTCTTGAAGAAGAACCAACTCTGGTAAGATTTGACTTGTCTGTACACTTTACCAACTATCAGCTGAAATATTGTATAAACCCTATATCATTGGCTGGGCGAGGTTTGCCACATAACGATAGTAAATCATTAACAAATCTCATTGTGAGTTTGAGCGTCATTAGGTTTCTTGCTACTGTGACCCTGTACCGAAACTTGGTAAATAAACCTGGATTCTGAGTATCAGAAAAGAGATTGCTTATGAGATTTAAAGTAACTTAAAGCAAATCCAAATTCAAATTTAATAAACACTTATTTTAAATCCAATAAAAAAACGCGACTTTCGGACTGAAAGATTCTTATTTGATATTCAAATATCCGGATAAGTTTTTTGAAGCTTTACAAAATTAAAATAAACGATTTTCTTAGGTCTATGGATCAACTGGAACGACTCTCAAAAACAGCTTATCTGATCTAAGTAACCTTTACATAATGAACATTGTCCATTAGTAAAGCCATAATTGAATCAGCTCGTTCGTCTCTCGGAACTATAGACACATCCGCAGATACACGCGCGCGAAAACGCACACACATATACAGGAGTTGGACAAAATAATTGAAACACTTGTTAAATTCAAAAATTTATTTAATATGGAGTTGGTCCTCTTTTAGCCTCACATACATCTTCCATACGTCTAGGAATGGAATCATACAGCTTCCTGACTTCATCCAGAGGAATGTTCAGCCATTCTTCCATTAACACCTTCTCCAGCTCTTTAAGACACGATGATGGAGGATAGCAGCTCCTAACTTGTCGCTCCAAAATGCACCACAAATGTTCAATAATATTGATATCTGGAGATTGGGGAGGCCACTCCATGTGTTCTAGCTCACTTTCATGCCCTTCATACCAATTCTTAACCACTCGAGCTGTATGTATTGGAGCATTATCGTCTTGGAAGATGCAGTCACCATCAGGGAATAAAGTCTTGGCCATTGGATAAATATGATCTCCCAAAATGTTCAGGTAATCTTTACTGTTGATTCTACCATGGAGGGCATCTATTGGACCGAGACATTTCGATGATATAGCGGTCCAAAGTATCACTGATCCACTGTTGGAAGAAGGCAGTCAGGGTTGTAAGGTTCTTTGGGCTGCCTCCACAAATAAACTGGCCCTGAAGTTGGGAAAAGAGAAAAACTGGATTCGTCTGAGCATATGACTTGCTTCCATTAATCTGCAGACCAGGCATTGTGATCATTGCAACACTTGAACCTCTTCTGAATGTTGCGAGTGGAGAGAAGAGGTTTCCTTACGGCGGATCTTCCATGATATTCAGACTTATGGAGCTCACAATGAACAGTTTTAGTAAAGTGGACTATTCAGATGATTATTCAACTCAGCAATCACTTTGGCCACAGTAGTCCGATGATTTTTGACACATTGCGTTTCAATGCTCGTCGGTCCCTGTCAGTAAGTTTGCAAATCCGGCCCAAATTGATACGGTTGCTGGAAGTTTTACCCTGTTTCTAGAATTGCGTCATAGTTCTTGATATGGTAGCTCTTGAAAATCCAAACAGTTCAGCAAACTTAGTGATCGAGGCTCCTACCATGCGAGCTCCAACAATTTGCCTCTTTTTCGAACTCGGAGAGGTCATGCATTTAGCTTAAATTTTACTAAATTCTAAAAATAAATAAGACAAAGACAGTAAATTAGATAAATAAACGTATTTACAATAGATATAACCTGCAATTACGAAGTTTTAGTTAAAGTTCTTAGGTCTTTGAAATACAGGAATGGAATTTGCACCTGTTCCAATTATTTTGTCCAACCCCTGTACACTCGCAGAATATACAGGTCATCCAGTCAGAGTCAATTGTCCACTTTGTAACCTACCCAAATATACTCACGTTTGTATGACTTACTTTCTTCATTAAGAAATATACATTTCACTTCACTGTCTTCAAGAGATTTCTTTTATAATTTGTTAACAATAATTATTTCAGCTGTTATTGAAAAACAAATCGCCTTTTGTTCACACAGTGTTTGAATTTCAACCCTGTTTTTACTGAATTATCACAAAGCTCTATTTTTGTTCGTGGAAGACAATTTATATGTGGCGGAATGAGAATGAAGTTTGAAGTGACTGTCAACTGTTAAAATTGCCATCTCAAGTGGAAAGGACGCTAGGTTCCATTCTTCATGCCACAAACCGAGAAAATTAAAAAAGAAATCTCTAGTTTCAAATTCTAACTGGTTAATATTTAGCGTTAACATGACAATGCGCATATATTCATTTCGTAGATTGCTGTCTACGCTCTTTTCATTTGACTTATTTTATTTATTTTTTTCCCAGAATTCCATGCAGGATAGCGTGCAGACGTTTAGTGAAGTTGTGAATAACCAGTTTTTGGAAAAGACCGATTTCATTATTTTATTCAACAAGGAAGATTTATTTCTCAGAAAGTTGAAATTTACTCAATTGTCTAACTGCTTTCCTGATTATAAAGGTAATAATTTTTATTTGCCCTATTTATAGTGCATAAAACGAATCTAAAACGTCCATTCAAAGAAAAAATGATTTACCGAAAATAGATAAAATAGAGAAGAGAGTTAAATTCACCTCTAAGCAAAATCTAAATGTTTATACTGGCTTGTTTACCCTTCTTGCATAATTTAACATTTTTTAAATAATTTCACGTAGGGATGTCCAATTTTCGCTACTTTGCATTAACTTTCACTTTTCACTTAAAAAACACATTAATTTGGAAATTCTTCCAAAAATCAAATAATTGTCAATTTAGTGAAACTTTCAGAACTTATTCCGAAATGAATGAATTTATTTTAGAAATGTTTGTCTTTTAGAAAGTCATGGTAAAAATATTTTATTTTTTTTACGTCTGGTACCCACCTTACTTAATTTCATGAAAACTTTAAAACTAGAATCGTTGTAACTATTTTTATTTTTTAATTAAATAAAGAAGACTTTGAGGAATATAAATCATAAATTTCGTGTAAAATTTTGACTTTCAAGAACCCCAATTTCAACTCTGAATTTAAAATACAAAAATGCAAGAAAACTAAGACATTATTTTATGAAAACAGCTTCTAATGGATTTTATCAATAATATATATTAAGAACTTTTTTTTTGTCTGAAGTCAAAATTTTTTTTAGCTTGAAAATAAATTTTTTACGAGAATTGTTTCCTTTTTTTTTCATTTCTAAATAATAATAAAAAATGATAATATTGATAAGTATTTCATACATAAATTAGAACAGAGTAACTCATTTTTTTTTCGCTCATTAAAAAGATCTATTTTTATAGATCATAAATTAGAAAGCTTATTACAATCTGTTACTCGCAGCATATTTTAATACATTTTTTGAACTCATAAAAATTATCTCCGACAAAACTATGGATGCCCATTTAAAAAAAAAAAAATCATGTTAGAGTTATTTTTTATGTATTTTTTCGTAATTTAAATGTTATTTTTATTCAAGAATTCTCCCTCAAACGTAAGGTAAAAAAATTGAAAGTATATATATATATATATATATATATATATATATTATATAAAAACTGGATCACTTAAAGCTAGAACGATTTATATCGCTTTTGCCCTACCTTCCGATAAATTCCCCTGACGTAAGTTGTTGAGATTGACGTAACACCCCTCAATCAGGCCCCAAAAAAACAAGCACGAAGGTTGGAAATGTCTTTTTTTTTTTTTTTAACTTTCTGATGAAAAAGTAAGTAATGTTTCTTTGAAATTACATTAAGTATACTTTAAATTTTCTATTTTTCCTAAAATAACTTTTGAAAAAAATATAATTGAATTTTACATGATTTATAAATGGGAAACTTGATTGATTTTTTTTACGGTTTTACATCAATTCTGATGACTCAAAAAAAAAATAAAATAAAAACAAGATTTTTAGGCTTTAAAGTTTCGGACATGCTAGAGAAAGGATTAAAAAAATTAAAAAATACTCAAAAAATACTTTGGTCTTTCCTCTAAATAATGACAAACATCTAGACAATGCAAAAAATTTTAATCAAGTTTGGGGGTGGGTTTTTTTCATCAGGGTGCGTTTTTTTTTTTTTTTTTTTAGTGAAAATGAACATCCCTACACGATACTCGCATGTGCTTGTGTGCATTAGCGTGGGCAGTAAATATACATTAGTGGGTTACCTCCCTTATTTTTTCAAGGGAAGTAATTTTCGGAACCATTTCTTTCCTTTTTTTTTATTTTCAAAAGTATCAGTAAACTAAATTTGTACGTTTTATTAATTTAACTTGCTGTCATTTAATCAGATTTGGTACTGATATTGTTAAAAAAAAAAAAAAAAAAAAAAAAGAAAATGATTACTACTATTGTCATAATTCATTCTTTAATTTATTTTGGCGGACAGAGCCTATTCAAGTAAGTAACCCCAACAACCCCCTTAGGTTTTTTCGTGTTTCCTATTCCTTCTTCCAAGTTCGTTTAATTTATTTAGCTTTCCCGTGAGGAATCTGATGGTTAATTACCTCATTGTGAACATAGCTTCTTTTTCTAATAAGGTGCGTCACGAAAGTGGCCTTTAAGTTAGAGAGGCTACGAGTAAAAACTTGCACACTAAAATTCATTTGCAGAGGCAGGTGTGGGAAGGAAATGGTTTCCTGCGGAAGGTAGCACCCTCTCCACCCTCGTGACCGTTACTGCAGTTTATTACGCAAGCTATTGCAATAAACTACTTTGGCCTATGTTCACTAAAACCCGATATTAATTATAGTTCTTTTTTGTTTTAACTCTTGTATTAATTATAAAAATTAAAATAAGAATCCGGCGTAAAACTTATTTCTGCTTCTTTTTAAAAGCTCACTATCCCCCTAAAAAAAATGGAACCGTGAGCATTAAATTAATGATACTGTGCTGCTTTCCCCCTCAAAGTGGCAATTGTAGTACGTGTTGCGTCTCAAATACCAAACGGGCTGATTCTGACTAAATCAACAAGATAATTCCAACATTTAATATTTAAAAAGACCATTATATTCTAATGTGGTACAACCATAACTAGATCGCTTCGCAGTGTTGACTTAGGATTCCACGCATGCGCAACTGCGAGTGATCTCCAGAACAAGTGGTCAAAGGGGGACAACTCATATCGAGTTACATACAATACAATAATTAAATCTTTTTGGCAAACCTTAGGAATTGCTTGACCATCTTTCTCATACTCTCACGCATTACTAACTTTCTCGAACCTCATCTTGCTTCTTCATGTTTAAATTCTACCATCATAAGATTATAGACTGGCTACTAATTGTTGTTTTGAGGTCAGCTGGAATTGACTATATAGAATTAATAAACATCTTTCATCTTTTTTTTTCCTTTTATTTACTAATTTCCATTTTTTTTTTTCTCCAGGTAGTAACGCCCCCGATGATTGTCTCAAATTCATCCAGCAGCAGTTCATGAACAAGAAACCAAGTCACAAAAATGTTTACATGCATGTGTCATGTGCCATCAATGTGGACCACATGAAGAAGGTACTTGATAATGTCTTGGACATGATTGTAGAGATCAACCTGAGAAAATGTGGCAACTACTAATCAGCCAACTCTTCCTACTGCCACCCAGAGAACCCATTCTTTCCTCAAAACACACACACACAAATATACAAAAGATCCAACTAAGAGCCTCTTCTCACCTGATTATTGCACAACTTTAACTCGACCCACGTAATTTATTTTTGAAACTGACAAATTTGGGCTGGCATTTTCTGAATGTGGGAACTGATGGGGTTTCTTAATTTACTTTTATAGCTTACTTTCTAAAAAGGTTTCTGCTGTTGTATTTATTCAAACACTGGTTGGACGTTACACCTACTTTCAAAAATACTCTTATGTAGCCTGTCAAGCTTTTAAGGTTTTTTTTTTCACTTATTTGGCAGCAATTTTCACAATTTATTGTTTTGTTCCCCAACACCAACTTTTTTTCTTTTCTTTTTTTAATAATTTTATTTGGGTTTGTTCCTA
>OZ038497.1:24644502-24672002 GCA_964036315.1 Acanthosepion esculentum | reverse complement strand
ATAAAAGAATAGTCAAAAAGACATTGAAAATATTGACAAGATAAGAATAAGAAAAGAAAAATCTGGCTTTAAGAATGTCACAAAAAGATATTTGAAAAAAATTAAAAGGTAATATAAGTAAAAGAAGTTGATTGACCAGTTAGAAAACATTGGAAGTTGATGTTTGATGTAACCCCCATGAGTGACTACACTATGGGTAGTAACTACCTATAAGTATCTGTAAGTCAACGGACTAGAGACTAGTTGGGATCTGTTCCAGTTAGACGGTCGAACTCTCTGCCTTCAGGCAGAGAGGAACCCGGATGAGGCTCTGCCGAAGGGCAGTCTCATTCAGGGAGGTTGACCAACCCGATCCCGTTTATGCAGGTTCTATGGGCATTTTTTGGCCAAGCCTAAGGGCTCGAAAGATCCACATTAAACCCGGCCTTGTACCACATCTACCCTCGTGGGGAGGGGGGGGCTAATAAATACCAACTAGCTGGAATCTGTTGAGTACGACTCAGACTTACGCGAGAACTACCGACCTTCCAATAGAAGCACTGACTACTGGATTGACTTGCGATGAACTTGTGCATAACTGTTACCTTTATTCTCATTGTACTGGGTTTTTTACAATAAACCTTTACTTATTTTATCCACCTTGTTTTTCAAGTATATATTGCTATTAGCACATAATATAACAATGTTGCAAATGTAAACGAGATAAAAGATCTTAAGGATCTTAAGAACATTGGCTAGATATGAAAACAACCAAACATTTAAGCATCATCACAGAGAGAAACATGTGAGTTGGATGAAGAAATACAGCAATTTTTTTCATGATGAATGTAGAGCTATCTTGGACAGACCTGATAGTTCAGTTAAAAGTTGGGCCCTTTATAAAAATAATCAACAACATGACTTAGAAGGCAATGGGTTAGAGAGTAACATTCTGAGCTAGCATTGTAGGCAGTAAAATTATAGGTCCCTTCAAAATTGATGATAATGCTAAGATAAATGCAAAGAATTACTCTAAGTTCTTGAAGAACAAAAGTTTTTTGAGTGATACTAATCACAATCTTTCTACCCTAAAGAGTATATTTATACACAGCAATGCCCCTTGACATTCTGCAAAGCTGACAATTGTTAACTTACCAAAAAATAGTTTCAAACACCAGATTAATGGAATGACACAAACCAGCCTCTCCAATAGAAAACATGTGGCCAATCATTAAAACAAGATGTATATGAAAATGGAAATAATATTCAAAGATATCAGGAAAGCAATAAAAACTTTTGCTAGTAATGGTAAATAGTTGAAACAATAAAACAACTAATAAAATGAAAGTCAATGACTTAAAGATTGACAATAATTATAGAATATGAAGGTGCCCATCTTAACATGTAAAATAATAATCATTTCTTCAATTCTATATGATATTATATTAATCAAATGTTTCTCTGGCCAATATCTTTTGGATTTATAAATAAACATTGATGTACACCTTGCATAATAAAACCTGATACCCATAAAAAAGTTATAATCAATATCTTTAATAAGGATAGATATTATATGCTGAAACTCACATGATATATTATACATATATATATAAAAGTCTATCCTGAACATTTTATCAACACTGGATGATTAAACCCAATTTTATTGTGAAAACATTGACTTGTATAATAAAATCTGCCAATAGTGTATTGATCAGCCTAGTAATCTGAGAGAAGGAAATGAAGAAGGAAAAGAGGAGAGTCCGGCAAATTGAGTGTGCACTCACTGTTGATATAACAGGATAGTGAAGGATGGGGACAGGAATAGTGGATGGACACTTGTTGACTAACTAAGATTCTGTGGGAACCCAGCAGGTGTTTTTTTTGGCATATAACCTTGTTGCATGGATGCTTTAGTTTTCTTCTTTAAATTTAGTTAGTAGATCAAAATTTTATATCAAAATTTAAATAGGTTCAATCTCCAATAAAATATTTTTATTTTTATAGATATAATTCTTAAGTTGAAAATAGAATTCTGTTAATGGAATCATGAGAGAAAGCTAATGTTTTACAGAAGATGGTTGTTGCTGACATTGTCATGTGAGTTGTAGGGTAACATTGTACAGTGCAATTTCTAGCTGCTGCTGCTATGATAGCTGGTCACATGGACAAGGAATACACATGGAAATTTTAGCTTAAATGTGGAACTATAAAACCTGCACACCATATTTACAGACGTGAAAGAGGCACACTTGTTAAGGCTAACAAATGATTCCAAATATATTAACATAGTTTGGTGCCCTTAAAAAAACTGTCTGGCTTGCTGCTGTGGTAAGAGCTGTGAATAGCTACAGTAATCAGTTTAGTGGTACAATCAACAAGAGCTCAGGATGCAGCAGTGAGACAGAACCTACACCAGTAATCAAAACATCATTAATAGATTCAACTGTATAAAATGGCATATAAAACTGTACAAAATAAAATGTTGGCCATCTAGCAGAAATAGCCATAACAATATCCCAGTAGCAGTATTGTGCTTGAAGCAGCTCGACCGTTATTAATAAAAATTAAAAACAAATAGTTGTAAAAATTCTTCACCATGTGCAGTAGGGTTGCACCAGCAGCTAGATTGGCAAGAAAAAAAAGAAATGCTGACTGCAAGTTACCCTCTGTAAACAGACATCAGTTCATTGATAAGGAATAATTAAGATAAGTAAAAGTTTCTAAATGGTGTTGGCCAATGCTAATCTACTTACCTAGATGCTAGAATTTAATGAGGAAAGAAGGTTAAAGTATTCTAACACTGACCTGTGAAGTGAATGAAACACTAATTTATGATTTGTTGTTGATTGGTTGTTAAAAACTTTTTTAAATTGGTTTTTATAATAAATAAACTTGGAAAATATATGACAGTTTTTTTCAGCTGCCTGTCAGTTAATCTGTAGATTTTGACAATGAAAATAGGACTATTTAGAGAAATATTATCTTCTGGTTATAAATGCATATAGGTTATTCAATATAAGGATATTTTATCTTTAAAGTTTAACATAGGTTATAACAGTGCCAAACATCAACCACCTGTTAAACAATAAACAAAATTAGGTGGTCTCAATAATAATAATAATAATAATAATAATAATAATATCCACAAGCTGAGATCCCACAGAATTCTAGTAATTGTAATAGCAGTAGTAATAATATTACTAATAGAAGTAATAGTAGTAAATGTAGTGGTAGTTTTCATGTGATTGGTGCAAGTGTGTACTATGATGACAAAGTTGTCCCTGTATATATCTGGCCTGCCCCACAGTAGCAACTGGTTGTTCAGATGAAGCCAGCCAGACTCCCCAGAACACCAGCTTTGTGTTTATAATACTGAGTGCAACACTGACAGGGTAGAGTCAGTTTTTCAACATTTAGTGATGGGTTGTAACCCGAGGAGGACTGGTAGAATAAATGCCGCGAGGCTGGTCAGCTTCTTCCATTGACATACTACGTCCACGGAGAGGAATGGGTCCATCTTGAGAGGCTGAACGCTGGACACGGGGCATAGGAACTGCACCCACTGAAGCAGAAAAAAATGTTAAAGAGAAGAAATTTTTTACTTTGATGAAGCTGTAACTGCTTTATACAATCTGAACCAATCACAACCTCATACTGCTATATATAAGCTAGTCATATAAAAATGTAGTAAAAAGTAGTAAAAAATGTAGTAAAAATGTAGTAAAAAGTAGTAAAAATGCTACTTGTAAAATGTCATTACTATTAGTAATGAATTATTTAATAGATAACAAGTAATATATGCACCTATTTTTTTTCTTAGATGTCTGAATTGATTTCAATCCAATTTCAAGTAAATAATACAAGACAACATTTTTAGACACTTAAGACCACGGGATTAGCAAAGTCCTTTTTGTTTACATTAAATTCTTCAGAATCAAGTGTTTAGATTTTAAGGTGTTAAACCATATCCTCCTGGCAACACTTTAGTGACTCCATCTTTCTTTTATATATCTAAATTATAAACTGTAATTTTAGAATGCAAAAATTTCACTGAAATATGTTACAAAATTTCCATGTTTTAATCTGAAATAAAAAAAAAAAAAAAGTGAATTTTAAGCAAATGGGTTACAATATATGGAACAAAAAGAGAACATCAGTTCAAACTGACACCAAGAGGATATGGGCTACATTTGAGGTCAGTAACAAAAGTAAAAAGTTGGAAGAAACAAATAATGAGGAAAAAAAAGAAAAAACAGTTTAATGCTGAGAAATATGATGACTTACTCATACCAAGTCCTTGAATCATATACAGAAAACTCTCTGCCAATTCTTCAGGCTATAGGAAAGAGGAAATAAATGGAAAGATGAGGTAAGAAATTACTATCAACAAATGTACACATTAACTTAATTTAACATCAAAATGTCTTAACTTTAACTGAATTATAAAATATTTACTGCTTAAAAATATAGAGAAATCATGAAAAATTTAAATGATTATGAAGGCTTTCGAATGTTATAAACTATCAATTTATTTATTTACAAAAAAAAAAAAAAAAGGGAAAAATATTTACCCTTTCAGCCACTACATTGGCTACACCATCAATCTCAAGAAGATCTAAAAGTTTCCTATTGCCAGTTTTGTTCATCATTGCCTGGTACAATGTATGCACAGTATGGTTGAAGGAGGCCTTGGAACCAGTCACCATCAAGCAAGAGCAACTGTAAAAGACAAATCAAGTTTATTTTGTAAGCAAATTATTCCATGTATAGCCAATAACTCAAAAAATAGGATAAGTAATAAAAAAAAAAACAGCATTATCCAAGACAAATGTTTCAAGGATATAAATAAAAGAGCTGAACCCCTTGTGTGCTAGTGGCTCCCCACCTTGCTTGGGGTGAAATGCTTAAAAAAAATAAATAAATAAAATAAAAATATATATTATTTGAAATTTTTATCATTTTAGAATGTTTTCATAGCAGCAGATAATTTTGCTGTTCCTATGAAAACAAGTTAGTCTTCATAATTTTATTTGTCTATTTTTAACATGCATCATTTTTATTAATTTGGA
Source organism: Acanthosepion esculentum (assembly GCA_964036315.1). Classification (NCBI taxonomy): domain Eukaryota; kingdom Metazoa; phylum Mollusca; class Cephalopoda; order Sepiida; family Sepiidae; genus Acanthosepion; species Acanthosepion esculentum. Next base: position 24,666,954 of record OZ038497.1, on the reverse strand, counting down.
CTAATACAGTAAAAAAGATTATGAATAAAACTAATCTAGACCCATCCAATACCACTAAAATTTTCAGGATATATTTTTAATTTCAGCTTGCAATCTACTTTTACTGGAAATATTTATAATAATTTATCTAATAGTGTGATATTTACTATACAACTAGTAGTTCATTATATTGCAAATAAATATCTATAATAGCATAGTTAATGATATTTGTTAATTGCAGACATAAAAAATGACCATGTCATTGTAAGAAAGATATAACCTCAAAATAAAAATATGGTATTGTAAATTTATATGTACATTAGTAAATTAATAAAAATAATCTAAATTACATAATTGCAATCATAAAATTAAGATATGAGCAGAGGTTTTCTTCATAATTACAGGAAACAACTTCAAAAGCTTTTCAGGGTTAATGTTATGTTAACTTGATCACTTTGTTTCATAAAGAACAGGTTTGGAAATTGAGAAACAGAATTTCACTTACACAACTTTACCAATATTTTCAGTAAGACTATTTCGGCTGAAATTGAAAAAAATTGTTTAAATAAAAAGTAGAAAGTGAAAATTAAAACAAAAATTATCAGGGTTTGCAGAAGACATAATTAAGAAAATGCAAAAAACAAAAGATAATTTATTTCTGCTATGATGACTTGACTGGTAAGTAATTTTATTTGTCTCATTTAATAATAACACTGCTGAACTTTCTGAAACGATAACCAGACTTACCGACCCAATAAAATCAAAATTGAAAGTTATTAATTTATTTGGCAACAATAATCAAGGGAATAATCATTCTAGTAAATTTAGAATGCGTTGTCTATCATTAGATTATAAAGAAAATAAAATTTACTACATCCTTAACAAGTTTTTAGAATAGATGAAGCTGGATACATTCATACTAAACATTAAATAAAAAGTTATAACTAAATATGGTCTCTGGCATCTACTTATGCAATAAGAGGCTGGCTTTTATAGAATTTGAGGTGGTTGTCCAAATAATTTAATATAAAGTAGAGGTCATCTTTTATTTACTTGAGAATGAAACTGAAAATTGAGACTGCATAATAATAAACAAAATAAGCCTGTCAATTATTTCCAAGCATTATGGGTCAATAATTTAATGGACAGAAATAAATACAAAGAGAAATCCTAAAGCGAATTGTTGTGGCACTTACTTCATGAAGGCTTCAACAAATTTCTTGAGATTTCTGGGGTTGATCTTTGAACGTAGATTTTCCAGGAAAGTTTCAGTGGCTAATTCCAGCTGTTCTTTATTTTGAGCTTTTTCAAACTAAAAAAATGAAGAAAACAACTAGAGTAAAAGCCAGTCATTTGTATGATCTTTCCAAAAAAAAAAACAAACGTAACATTTGCTGATACAGATCCATTACCATCAATCACCTGTGAAGGAGTGGGATGCAATTACAAAGAAACAAACAGCAAGCACTGTGATTTCTAAATATTCACTAAAAAAAAAAAAACTGACTAAATGGGAAAGAGTGTTTCTGGTTAACACTGTTCCAACTGCACCACTTACTTTAAACTAGTTCAATGCAACAATTATATTGCCTAAATAGCACTATCAGCTATTTTCTGCAAAGGTATGCCATGTTTACTAATGGCTCATACATGCTAAGAGAGACATGCTCTGACCAAGACTAGCTCCTGTGCTTTCACAAGCAGAAATTTCAACACAAACACCTTTGCTCAATTCAGTTGCTTTAGTTAGTCTTTGTTAGAAAAAAAAACTCTGGATCTAAATAGATTAATATAATTAGAGAATAAAAAGAATAACTAGCACAATATATTTAATGTATAACTCATGATTTAATAATAATCCTTTATTTTAGTAAACTTTTAGAAATGATAATTACAAAAGAAATTAAAGAATTCAAGTTTTACAATGTGTATCATTACAAATTGATTCTTTTATTTTTAATCAGACAAACAATATAGATGTATAGTGCATATAAAATATACATGATGTTTGTTCTTTAAATGGTTCTTCTTTAATGAAAGATATTGTAATAACAAAATCTGTGAAAAAGAGATTAAGTATTATTTGTTGTTTTTTTTTTTTTCATTTTTTATATCAACATTATGCTCTAGTCAGTAAAATTAACAACTGGTATAATCTCTTATTATTTTCAGGTAAGTATACACCCAACATATCATCCTTCATAAAAAAAAAAGGAATCCAATTTGGTAATACATCATCTACAAATGCAAGCATGTTTACAACCCCCATTTACCTGAACTCAGTTCATTTTCACTTTAATGTTACCTTCCAATTAACCCATTCATTATGGAAGAAATTTTTCTGTCAAGTCATTTGTAAATGAACCATCAAACTGCAATGATGGAAATTCCCATTATCCATAGGTAATTAGATAAATTTAGATTTGATAAAATCATTTCTGTGCATCATTTTACTTTTCTGATTTTTGTGCTGTAAATCATTTTACATTGCCTCATGAACACTTCAAATGTATTATTTCAAGGTACTGAAAAAGGATTTTCTCTCACCAGAATTCTTTTTATTTATAATTACTATTTATAAAGTTAAAATTTTCATTCATAAATATTTATGTTCTTAAAAGTATATCAAATATAACATCTATGACATGGAAATAACAGATTTTTCTAGCATTAAATGTAAAAATACACTTTTAATATGTATTCTAAACATTTTAATTAATAAATATTTCTTTTTCAAAATATATGGTAAAAAATGTCTTATGCCATTATCTAATTTAAACATTTTGTTTAATGATAACTGGATTTATGAGTCATAACAATGATTATCTAATTATTATCTAGTTTGCACTTCATATAAAAAGAATTGTTTTGTTCCTCCCTTTCCTTTAGGATAAACCATTCCAAAAATGACAGTAACCAATTTTTTTATGCAAACTTATTTTATTAAGTGTAACATACAATTTAAACATAAGTTGTATTTAAATGATAAAGCAACTGTATTTGTTAGCAGCTATTTCTAGACTTCAATGGAAAAAGCAAAGCAACGTTAAATCTGGATTTATCACACCACTACCATCAAAACAAAGATGGTTGCATGCATGGCAGATAAAGTGGTTATGCATTATATGAATAAAAAATACTGATTTAGTGTTGTGTACATTGTTGGTACATCGTCAGTAGTTGTGTACTTCACATTTTGTGCAAATAAATTCATAGTGTACTGAATTATTCACCCACAGGGAAATGAAAACTGCAAGCATGCTGTCAAGAGTTCTAAGACCAGAAAACATATCAAATATTAAGAAACTCACTCTTGTCAACACTACATTCTTATAAATAAACAGAATAAAGATGCAAACATAACATTTCTTCCAAAAGAACTTTTTCATATTTCATAATTGTCAGCAGTGTAGTAAAATTTGTGAAAAAAAAATTACGGTAATTTTAAATAAAAAGTTATTAGTTATCTCCCTTGATAATGTTAACTTTATTTTTCTTTAATGTTGAATGTTGTTTTATATGTTATAAATCATTAAGAAATCAATTATTTGAATCGGTTAAAATTACATTTATGACATGAAATCAAATGATTATGAGTCTAGTATTAATCTTTAATAGACCACTGTAAATTAAGGAGGAATCACTGTTTAATCTTATACATTTTTAATATTTTTTATTTTAGCTTTCATTCTAAAAAGACTTAAACTTGAAAATAGATATAATTTTTTATATTAATAAGGATTAATAAACTCATAAAAATAACCAGATTGGCTCTTTCACATTCATACACACCACTAACACGTTTTAGAAGATAAGATAATGAAGAATATTGCAAAAATGTCTGCATATTTTTCAATTGTGCCACTGGAAATTTTTTAACAATGCTGAAATAATAAAAAACTGATTATCAAAAATAAAGTAATTCATTATGATTACTCCAGTAACAGTTGCAAGAGTAGAAATACTGCTGCCACTATTAGTGTAGTGTTAGGATAGAAAGTCAAGTAGTTTTAATCCATCACTAGTAACCATCAAGACACTTGACAAAGAAAGTATGAATAATTTAGTTTAAATGAAAGCAGTTGTTCATTTATATTATTTAAATATTTAATTATTTGCCTTTTATCTGCCATCATTTCATGTCATTTGTGAAAGGTTACTTTAGTTTGTTTACTAAAAATAGCACAAGTATAAGTGAATGTGTAGTGATTGAATAGTTTAAACTGACTGAGATAAAACAATTGATAGCAACTATATCAGTGTTTATTAATGATTCACACTACTCACTCTGACCTAATTACAAGATCAATCAGATATGGAATTGAATTACACAAGTATCAAATTCTATCTTTCTCAATTCAACAGAGGGAAAATATGCAAGAAATTATTGATGTAATAAAATTTATAATTAAATAAAAAAATTTTTAAACAAATTGGCATCATAATTATTAAATACTGTATAAAACCATATTTGTTAGGTACATATTTACACATTATCATCTACATTAAACCAGCTCTCAAAGAATTTTGAAAGGTCAGTGAAGGAAATTTATATCCAATAGCAATGGCCATAAAGGTCAAAAGAGGAAACTTAATCAGCGGTAGCAATAATGTTCAATAGAAGAATTGACCATTGAATCAAAGATAGCTAAAATCATCAATAGAATAATTGACTGATAAATATCAAATAAAGGCCAATTGGAAAAGCTGAAATCTCAATCATTGAGAGTAATAGTCAATAACAGAGCGTAGTCATTCAGTTAGAAATAGCAATAGATAATTTCCCAATCAATGATAGTAAGAAATATTAATAGTGAATATTGACCACAAACTTTCATAACTATAATGATTTCTAAGAAACTAATCATTTTAATAGTTTTTATGTAGGGAACAGGCCATAATAAAAATTATTAGTTTGACAATAGACATAAGATTTCAATAAATACTTTAAGTTCATGTCACAAGAACTTAAAAAACAAGTGTGTCTTTATAAATTTCAAGATGCCAGTTTTTGATTATTGTACATATTCAAGGTTGGCAGAACATTTCAATTCAGGCCACATCCATTTTTTTCCTTTCTAACTCATTTACTGAGTTACAATAGTTGTTGTGCTAAGCAGATAGTGCTTAAATTTTCATCTGCAGAGTTAAACTTTTAGTACATCACAGCAAGCAGGCTGGGGAATCTCTGAAAAGAAGATAATTGAAAAAGTCAGGAGAATCAAGGCAGTTGGTAATCATGCCAGCTAATTAGAAAATGACAGAGAGAAAACAGAAATCAAAGCCACAGTCAACAAATGGGTGTTAGTCATGCATTAAAGAGTTAAGGGAAATAAATTTACGTCACTAAAGTTGACATTCAGAATCACAAGAATGAGGGCTTAGATTTACAGGCTAGCTGGCTGGGCCTGGTATTTTCACTGCACTCAGATAATACGGGTTAGGTTAAAAATTCTAGTTTTGGTAGTGGATAAAAATCAGCAGAGACTGATTGTGCCAAATGCAAATCAAATCAACCAAAAGATTCATTGATCAGATTATTAAAGTGTAAAGAAAGAAGCTGTCATTCAAAATATCAATAAAGCAGAGTACTCTCTATTTTGAACTCAATGCATCAATGTGGCAGATTTTGGACAGCTTTAAGATAGAGCTAATTTGATGTTATGAAAAACTGGTGCAGCCATCACAGCAATATAGCCTTTTCTCCTCAAGATTGAGACATGAACACTTTTGGAGGCATGCACAAAGTACTCAAGTACACAAATTCAACATCCACGTGCTCCCCTATCAAGCACATTACAGCAGCTGTATTGCACACAGTGTCAGGTACACCACGTCCATCATAGCTGAAAAAAATGTCATTAATCAAACAAATACAGGAAAGAACTATTACATAGCTACATGTAGATCATGTCAAAGAAGAAATTCTAACCAAGTAATAGGTAAATTCTTAAAGAATATGTTCAACTTTTTCTTTCTCTACATTATTAATCGATTCCCTTATTAGGCTGAACTATTTGAGAAAATAAAATATTAACTAGTAGCTTGAATGTTAACTATTGAGATGGTCAAAATATTAATTTAAAATTTTTTTAATGATCAAAATATTACAAACATTTAAAAAGATGTAATGAACAAAAGAGTAATACTGAAGATGCCCAAAGTTAATAAGCTATTATATTAGCATGTTGCATAGGAAATGCATTTTTATATATATCGTTTCTCCTTTACTTAAGAAAAACAACAAATTTCTACTTCAACAAAACTAGAAATTTGACAAGTATTGTAGTCAGATAGTGTTAAAGTATAATATATATTTAAAGGCTTTATTTTGTTAATACAGATCTATATTATGTATGGGAAAAAGTAATGCTTCCTTCATATCCATTTTTACATTTTCATTTGCTTCTTCAAACTGAAAGCAATATCCCACTGTTTCCAAAAGAGCAAAATACAGTCCATAATAAAGCACACATAAAACTGTGTGAAGGAGCTTATAGCACAGTGGGGAAAGAGTATAGCAAAAGAATCATCACATTCTAACAGGTGCAAATGACCAAAGAGGCAGCAACAAAAATAAGAGAAAAAGAATATTGGTCAAAGAAATTCAAGTACTGTTAAATGTTGGTCTAGTTTTGCAATCGTAGACCCCGAATCATTTAACCAAACAATTTGTTATGCTCATGTCTGTTTGGGATTATTGCCAGAAAATAATACAAACAAGATAAAACCTCCAGTAAAAATTTTTGTATGTCAACAAAGTTTTCATATTTAACAGGCTGTCAGTCCTGCTTTTGAAATTTTACTAGCCAGCTAACATGTTGAAACAGAATTTACAAAAATATTTTTGATAAGGAAAGGATAATGGAGTCAAATTTATTTTTTTGCAATAGACTTAAAGTAGTGGAGACCTTCATAGACAGTCTTGTTCATAGATCTTTTTTATGAATGTAATGAAGTCAATGTAAGTGACAACTTAAAATAAACAATTAGATATAAATGAAAAATATCTGTGAGAAATGACCAGATTTGGCAAGTGGCAAGTGACACATTTCAACTAGAATAGAAATATTATAAGAAAAACAATTTGAAAAAATACAAAAATGAAAAGAGGTTACTGGTCAGTTTCTCTCAGATAGTAGGATCAGCAGACCACAGCACCCTCTTTCTTTTCATACAATAGGGAAAAAAACAAGGGTACAATGGTAAGCTATCAATTCATTATCTTTTGATAAGTTGATCTATTTACACTACAAAGAAATATTACACTTCTGATTGGCAACTAGACAAAAAAGAAAAATTGTAACGAAGTGATTGCGCGAGCAGTGCATGCTGGCATGAAAGAAGAGAGAGAACTTTAATCTATGTTGACCTGTAGAAAATTGAATCAGAATAATCCAGGAAGAAAATCAAAATCAGCACTAAAATTCTAAGAAGCTGCATAAAAAAGATTGTAGCAACAAAGAAAAAATAAATAAGAAAACTTTATCTAACATTAATACTGTGCAACACCAGCAATCTGTGTTTGCCTGAATTTGTATTACATGTGTAGCTAGATAAACACTGTCAGCAAAGATGATACTAAACTGTCTGGCATCATGGATACTTCTTGTACCCATTCACATAGAATAATTTTAAAAATAAACAAAAAAAAAGATTATAATAATGAAAGAATTATTAGTATCTTGGTCCCAAAGACAATGAGTGAGTCTCTAAATAGTGGACAATTAGTGGAAGATACAAGTAGAGAAAAAAAAGCATAAATGAAGGATCAATCACACATTAAGAACTACAGGGTTGGTAAAATTAGCTCTCATGTAAGTTAGCAAGAATATAACCCTTATAGTGTAACAGTAACTGTTTATTACAGGTTAACAACTGTTTACTGGTAGTATAAAAGATTTTTAAAGATTTTTAATGAATAACACCAAGCAGAAACCAGGAAATGGACAGAGGTAGAATCCTGGGGGTAACTACCAATAACTAATGTAAATGAGACAACTACCAAACATTATTCTGGTGGTGGTGGTGGTGGTGGTAGTAGTTATTATCAAGTATAGTAGAAAGTGAAGGTGATGTTGATGATGATTATAATGATGATGATGATAACTGAATTAGCAAGTATCTTCCACCAGTTGAGTAGTAATAGCAAGAGAAGTAAGAACAGCAATAGTAGAAGTATTAAAAATAATAAAAGTAAAAATCTGCAGTCAGGGCAGAGCAGGACAGTGCTGGTGGCTGGTTTATCAGTACTTTACCTCTGATTGGTTCTAAACAGCAGCAAGTGGGAAGAACATGAAAAGAGAAAGTAGCATATTAGAAGAGCTACCAACCTTTTAAAAAAGAAAAAAAAAAAAAGAGAGAGAAAGAAAGAGAGTAAAACGAGATGAAACCTGGAGAGTTTGGTTTTTTTTCACTTTCTCTGAGAGGGAGATTAAAGTGATGAATGAAAAAATATCAATGATAGGAAGCAAGTTAGAAATTTAATGGAAAAGATTTTTGTTCTGAAAAGGAAAATGATTTTTTATTACTAATATAGCATCTGTGAATATGAGACAAATTACTAAACAAACTGTGAGCAAAAGAATGGGTGTTAGTAATAAGATTAGTGCACTTGAGACTGTGTTTCCAAAATCTCAACAGACAGCTGCCTGTCATGTGTCCATCCTAGTGGGGAATGAGAACAAACAAGCAGGTGATGACCAACATAACAGTAAACAGCATAGAGGAAGAAAAGAAGAATCACTGAGGACAGGACAATTTCTCAAACATCTGAAATGCAACATGATCAACAACATCAACAATTTTGGACTAACGAGAGTCACAATCAACATAACAGAATGAACATTCGCTTTTTTTGATCATGCAACTACATCAAATAACAAGTAGGTAGGACTACAGCAACAAGCACCCTTCAAATCTGTCCCACCTTCATAGAGTTGAGTGAAGAGGAACAGATTTCATTCTGCCAGTCAGTCACACTTGTTGCTTGTTTAGTTGCAGCTTAAATTATGGTGATCATTATCTGTATCCTCTGTCAGTCATCACTTGCCATTGAGAACCAGCCAAATATTGTCTGAGCAAGTTAATCCGAGTATTTAGGACTAAAATGTTAGGCTCTCATCACAGTTGAACCAACTGGAAATCAAACTGGAGAGATGACCAATACTAAAATTACCTTGTTTATTTGTTCTAAAGAGACAAAACATTTCTAGCAGATGGTACTTAGGTTTCTCTATAGTTGTGTACCACTATAGTTGAACCATTCTAATCTGCTTCAATAATAAGTTTGTGTTCTGTCAAAAATCTAAACTGCAATTCTCTGCAAATGTAAGTCATGTAATAGGGATTGCTGAAAAATTATCAGTCAGATCCACTGCACCAAATCAGTATTCTAATGTTTGATCACTTCAATAGTGATTTTAGGAAGTGGATCAGGCCAAGAATATTTCAGCATCCTTTTTTAATAAGAAGAAATAAAAATAAGAAATATAAAGAATATTAACTGTTAACAGTTTATAAAGTAAAGCTAAGCAGATCATTGTTGACTGAATTCAATTTACAGGCTTATTAATGACTGAAAAAAGAACTAAATTTAAAATACTCTAACAAAAAAAATGATACAATCGTTAATTTTTTTTTTTAGTTATGTTCAATACTGATAATCACATGCATGAAAAGAGTACTACTACCCACAGTGTAAAGAGGCATATATTGTAAACATTGATATATGAAAATTTACAGATGATTTATTAATCTCAGTCAATCTTGGTACAATGAAAACAATAGTTATCCAAGCTGAAAATTATAAATTTAGGCCATTGTTTTAAAAAATGAAATAAGAATTTCTATACATATTCATTCTAGCTTAAAATGTATACCAACAGATTAATACTGGCATAGTTATTATGTATTTAAAAAAAAACAACAAGTAATAGCTTGCCAGTAAAACCTACTTGCATGATAATCCAAACATAATTATAACAAAACCTGTGATGACTTGTCAGTAGAATTTATAACTGCAATAAAAAGAATCTGTTTTCATTCAGATTTTTTTCACTTAGCAAAAAAAGTAAAATAAAAACAACAAAATTATAGTTTTTAATGCAAATAAAGAACTGGAAACTGGAGCCTCAATAATCAAAATCACTCCCTATTTTCCAAAAAGCATGGATAATTAAATATCTACTAATTTTTCCTAAGGAAATGCAAAAAGATGACATAGATTTGAAGAATTTGCAATTGTTTTGTAAGACTTTTAGATACTCCAGATTGTGTGATTATGATTAAGTAACAGAAAGAAGACAACTAGTAATTCTATCAACCCTAGATAATTATTTGCAAACCTAACTACTGTAATAAAAAAATAAAGAAATATCAATATACAAAATTTTCTCTTGGCACTTTGGGTAGTAGTGGAACCCTTCCAACAAATGGTCAATGTCTAAAGTTTATAAGTGAAATTCATAGCAACTGTTAAGATTTGGTCAATATTTGGTCAAGCATGAGAGTTGAAGTCCTTTTCACAACATAGAACATGTGTCAGCAGAAAATATTTGGTCATTTGAACAAAGTCAGCCTGCAAGCACCCATGCATACATTCTAGGTACTGAACAGTAGTGAGCCTAGGTTTTGCAGCAGCAACAATGTCAATGGCAGCAACGGCAACGATGGCAGCATGCCAGTGGCCTGGAGACTGTAGTCCATGCCAACAAGCAGCAGCAGCGGTGACGACAGGGAACTAAGAATATTGGTCACCATTCCTGAGGTGTATGGCTTGAAGCAGGCACTCAGTCAGCATTCCTAGCCAACACCATGCACTGGCCAAGGTTCTTACATTGCTTTTTTTCTCAGAAGTCTGTGTCTACAACAAGTATAGAAATCAAAGTGAAGAAACAAAAGTGTCAATAATAATAAAACAGAAGTAATAAAAAGGAAACTAAAGTGTAACAAACAAAGCTAAAGTCTAGATGTAAGAATCAAAACATTCTTAAATCTATTGGCAAAATATCTGAAAATGCTAACTGAAGTCTGAAAGCAAATTGAGAGGCTAAAAGAATGGAAAGGAAAAATAGAACTAGCGTTGTAGAAAGTGTATGGGTATATCTGAGTGCTGAGTGTAGTACATAGCTAGGAATCTCACTAGTCTGCAAGATCAGCAATGGGATTGTTGCACTTCTTTGATCTCTCTGACTTACAATGACATATTTCAGAGGAAAGAGTTTTGAAAAGAAATGTTTCACTTTCAAATATAATAAATGCATTATAAGGGAAATAATTATTTGCTCAAAGATACTTTACATAATTGCACAAGCTTTACTGAAGTTCAACTAAATCCAATTTAAACTAGAAGATTATATTGTTACAGAAGTTAAATGAGAATAACTATAACTAAATATTCTAAGAGAAAAGTATTAATTTAATGATACAAGTTTAAAAGCCTTTCTCAAAGTTTAATGATAAAAATGTAAAGGGGTACAAACAATGATTATATATAATTTTGCCTTCTTTGGAAAATAGTTAATGCTTTAAAAACTAATAAATCTGAAATTACTTGTTATTTTGATATTCGGGAAATCAAATTAACCAGGAATGAAACCACATTTGATGAGGTAAGAGTATATTGTAAGCATTTCAGGCGTTAAATAAAGGGGAGTTGGATCAATTGCTGAATTCATTTAAATCCTACAAGTGGCTATTTGTTATATTCAATACATAAACACTCAATCTCTCATCTTTTTCATATTTGGAGTCATTTTCAAACTACAAGTAATGAAGTAATCAAATGGTTTTTAGCATATGCAAAACAAAAATTTATAAATTGTTTACATTTAATAATAAATCTACTCTTTTTACCTACAACTAACACTGCCAAGATCTGTGCAGAATAGATTTCTTATGCTTGAAGAGAGCAAAATAAAATGAAAGCAATTGTTCATATACAAATTACTCTAGCTATCAGCAATAAGGATAAAGTAAAATATAAGCATACAAATATAATGATGTAAACTATAATGATTGCAAATGATAATGTAAATGAAGCATGTCAAGTATTCAAATATCAATGAAATTATGTGTATTTGTATTCATCAATACTGAAAGCAGTATCCAAAATCAAACAAAATACATAATATAGAAGCAATATATAATCATATGCATGAAACATTTAATTATGTTCTGAGTATACATAGTATTAAATTAGATATCTCAAATGTAAATTGATTTTTAAAAATTGTTCATAAAATTCAATAAAGTACACAAAAAACATATCACTGATAATGAAGCATAAGATGTAAGTTTCAAAGGCAAATGGTGATAATATATACAATCTATAAAATATTAGCTGTACATAATTACAAAAATATATCAAATAGCAAGTACACCTGGTTCTAGATGAATAATGACAATTGTTGGTAAATAATAAGATATCAAACTGAATGACATGATTCTGTATATGAAATTCTAATTGTCACATGTATGATGGGAGTTAAAAAATAAAAATAAATACTGTTAGTTTATATTATCATGACAAATTTCTCAAACTGAGATGTATGGTAAGCTGCTGATTAATTTACTTTCCAAAATTGTTTAACAATTAGTTACTTATATTAGACAGTCATTTAATTCCAAATGCATTTAAAAAGCTTTAAATAATGTTTTCTGAGCAGATCTTCTATAAATCGGTTATTCACAATTAAACCTGTTTTATTTACATTCAAGCAAATATTTCATTAGTTTATAACAAAAGTGAATAAAAAATTCACTTCACATTTATTATTTCATGTAAATGAATTGAAAAAATTCAACAGCATAAAAAGTAGTTGGTGAAATCACTTTCAGTTTATGACGTTTATGTGTTTGAAGAGTTTAAATATATAGTTTCTGAAAAACTTAAAATCATAAAGTGAATTGTTAAAACCTTATTAGGTTAGGTTTAATGTTAGCAGTTTCATTTAAAAAATTCAACTCAGAATGTAAAGTTTTTTGTTTTGATCCTGTAATTCAAGATAAAAAGTAAAAAGAAATAATTTGTCAATATTCAAAATTACTACATTAAAAATTCTATTGTTTGTTCATATTTGATTTTCAACAGAATTTTAAATGGAACTTGCAAATTTTAGTAAAATTATGCTCACATTTACAACTTAGAGCTTAAATGTTTAAGCATTTATTATAATTTCATTATAAAAATCTTAAAACATTAATAAAGTATTTAAACAAGCCAACCACACCCTAAAACCTGTTATATTTGGTAATAAATCCATAGAAAACATTTTTTCAGGATATAACATCATATGCAACTTGATGTAGACATGAAGTTCATTTCAGAGGTGATTAAATGACTCTTAAAAAAAGAAAGACTAAATGAAACAAAATAGATAAACAAATAGTAAAATGTATGAAGTAAAAAAGATTAACAGAAAAGAAAAAATTAAAGAGAGATGAGAAAAATAAAAGAAAATAAGAGAAAAGAAAACAAAAAGAAAACCCAAAATAATGAATAATGAAAAGATAGGAGAAACAAAGACAGCAAGAACCAGTTTAACTCCTAAATGCATAAGGGAGTGAATGTAATTCTAAGGTAAGCTTCTTGACAATAAAAATAATGCTAGTAAAAAAAAAAGTTTTATTTTTAAATACTAGTGAAGGGTAATTATCCAATAATTTAATGATAATCTACCTTTCTTTATACTATCAAATGAACAATTAAATCTATATGCACACACAAAATGATAACAGCAGAAATATATATGTATACATGTATAACATTATATAACATAAAAAACCTGCATATGATAAACAGTAAACAAATATAAAAATAAAAACTGTAAAACATATTTACCGAGCCAAATCGATGCAACATCAAGTAGGATTCTGCAGTGGGGTTCATACCTATGTGGTCTAATTTCCAGTTCATCACCTAAGTAAAAAAGAAAAGTTATTGTCATGTCACAAACTACTTTAAATACCACAGTAAATATAAATGATGCCTCCTAACTTCATATGATCAGATACTACACTATCTCATACCAACAAACCTTTATTTTAAAACAGTATGCTCAGAGCCATCTTAACGCATGGGCTCAATGTTCACTTGCTTTGGGGTTCCCAAGCATAGGGGAACCATGCTAATCTGTTTATGTTAAGTGATTTGTGTTACAGAAGCCTCTTTTTAGAAAATACCAAAAATAGAAATTCCTACAAGCTACACATAGCATATTAGTGAAAATACGTGTTATAATAGAAAGATCCATTTAAATTGTTTCTTGAATAGAAAAGTGGGAGAATGTTCCCTTTTGACCTAGAAGACACCAGAAATGGCTAAATCTATTGTATTAGTATCATTAATGTTCCATAGCCCTGGATCTGTCTCTTGGATTGCAAACTCATATACTGTTAGAGATTTGGGTATTTCCTTTTATAAAATGTCACCAGCAGCAGCAGCAACAACAGGCAATAATGGTATGTCTGCTGAAACTGGATGATTGTATCAGGAATGGATGTTGATGTGGGTGCTATAGCTGAAGGAACAGTACTAGTGGCTGAAATTGCAGGAGTGAATGCTGATACGGATGCTATATCTGAAGGAATGGTATGAGTGGTTGTCGTTGCATCTGTGTTGAGCCACAATGTTAATTTTGTAAGTTTGCCTATTTTCTTCTTCTCTGTCTTCTGTGCTCCACTCAAAACATTGTTTTATTTTTGCTGAAAGGGTTATTCACCTGGAAATATATATTTTAAATATTTAATCCCACACCAGGATGTAGGTTTATATAAGTGTGCTTGACAAAGAAAGAATCTCCCTGAAACTTATTAAAAAATCTGCTTTGTAGCACAATGACGCAGCATCATTTGAACTGGCTTTCATTCATGTGCATAGAAAATGACATCCTATTCCTGAAGACAATTGACTACAAGCCAATAAAAAAGCAATTCTCTGAAAAGAAATGCTGCAAATGCTTGTTATAATAAGTTCATAGTAATTTCATACTGTGCCATCTAATCTGTGTGGCTTAATGAGTATTAGTGTTTTTCAAGCCTTGTGTATTGTTCAAATGTTTATCATGTTGATTAGTTGCTGATGTACAGCATGTTTTTAATCTTTTAACACCAGTTTTGTTGAAGTGCCAATAAAATAAATATGTTTAATATTATCAACCATTTACTTTTTATTCCTGTGAGTTACCCAGTGGCCCATAATGCTGTTAAGACGGCCCTGATTATGCTTAGTTATAACAGCTCTTTTAATGAAAAGATGAAACACAAAAATTGTTAAATGACCAAATAGGTGGGGGGGGGGAATGAGTTGAAACCTTTCAAAATTACATCATGGAATGCAAGACCAACAATCAATTTTCACATCTATGAGTATTCAAATTCTTCTAAGAAACAAATGAATTAATCCTGATTGTCCCACTTATGAAAAGTAAAACACTGAAACTTTATGATTACATCAAATGTCGTAAAAAAACAGGTTTGTCAATATGCCTAGAAGAAATGATAACTGGCACAAGTAGAGGGAAGGCAGATCAAAAGGTAGCATGATAACTTCTCCAATTGGTCAGAGTTTAACCATAATTCATTAAACCAAGCATTTTAAGACCACACACTATGGAGAGAGTTAAATTATGTGAGTGCACATTCTACCACAGGTGGAGATAGTGTTTAATCATAATCACAATAAAAATGAGCAGTAGATTATTTTTAATAGAGGTATTCTTCAGAAAATATTGTTCATCTGAAACTTATCTTTATATCATTGTCTGTCACTGCAGTTAAATATATTGAATAATTTTATATTTTCACTTGCTATATCAACAATCTCTCCAATAGATGGCTATACTGCTTTCTAATTAGGCAACCGATATATGTACACACACACACACACACACATCCACACACTCTTTTACAGATTTGTAAAGCATTCAAAATTTAGCAGTATATTGCTCAGCAATGTATTTTAGCAATCCATAATAGTACAGAGAAAATCAGCTGTTACAATAGTGCATCTTGATAGATAGAAAGAAAACCAACCAAAATATAAGGTCAGTACCTGTAGCATTCAATTTGTTATGCACTGTTTATAGATAATAAGTCTAAGAATTTTTATACTTAATGCTGCCATATCATTAAGAACTGATTCAGCTACTATAATGAAACTTAATATTCTTATAATAGGTGTTTAAAGAATCAGCATGTGGATAAAGATTACAGCTGTTCCAAATTGTCAGCAATGTCTTGATTGTGGTTGTAGTGTTTCTAAAAGAAGTTTGCTTTCTTTTAGTCTTTAATAGAATAGTATTTAAAATAATTTTGTCTGTGCCAAAATTGTGAATACATTCATCAACTGCTATCACCAGGTGCCTAAAGTTAAACAGCATCACAATCAACTACTTATCACTTCACTAGAATTTTAAAGCAAATTTCTAAACCAAATGAAATGGTTGTACTGAAACAGAAATTAAAGAATTTGTTTACAAAAGCAATCAAGCTTTAACAAAAAAGAATGCAATTTACAAAAGTTTTTACAAATACATTTTCCACATATTCAAAAGAAGATAAAAAAAATTCTCCAGCCATGGAAAAAAGGCTATCAGCATTAAACAACTTCTAGAAAAAGTACCCTATGATCCAAATGAAAAACACAAAATATGAGTGGCCAAAAGAATTCATTGGGTTTATTAAGTAAAAATAAAATGAATTTTTATTTTTATTTTCAACATTACTGAACATATTTACTATTTATTTCACTCTGCCATATTACAGGCAACTTCATAATTCCATCTTCTCAGAATATCTTAGCAATGAAATGCTCCAGTGTCATTTGCAATCTTCCAGGAGAATGTGTACTTTTTGGACTGGAGCAAATGCTAATCCCAAAATACAATATTTTCTGAATACAGCAAATGAGTGAAAACTTCCCAGTGAAGTGGGGACAATTTTTGCCTGATCACCAATGTGGCCTAGCATTATCCTTATTGAATATTATGAGCCAATTTTTACTTTAAATTTATTGGTTTTAGTGGGACTTTTTTTCTGTGAATATAGTTTCTTGTTCATTAAAATATATCCATTTCACTTCGCATTTTTGTATCATTTGCTAAAAATAATTATTTCAACTGTTATTGAAACCACAACTTTTGTCTTTTGTTCAAGCATTGATTGAATTTAATTTCAATTTTTTGTTTTCACCCACTCATCACAAGGTTATATTTTTGTTGATGGAAGACAATTTTATCTAGAGTCAGAATTAAGTGATTGTCAATTCAACCACATTACTAATAACACAAACAAGTTAGTGCAAATTACTTTTAATATTTAACTTGTCTATTTTAAGTATATTGGCTATTTTCTCTTCATAATGCTTTCTAACAGCAAACAGAACAAAAGTTTGGGTCATTTTATTTTACAGTTAAAAATTATTATGCAGAATGATGGGTCATAATTCACTACACCGACTTCATATGTTTCAAATGACGTACAATCTTCTAACAACTAATACTACTACTACCAAGACTTTTTGCATCATTAAAGACTATACTTAATATGCCATAGATTGTCAAGACACATAACAGACACATAAGAGGACATACAAAAAGTATCAATCTTTTACAAACATGCAACTAAATAGAGAAGATATTTGTTATACAAACCTTATCTTTAAGAGATTCCATAAATCCAGCAGTGGTTCCTGTGCAATGAATAAGACACAGACCCTGTGTTCTTCCAGGATGAACTATCTGCAATAAGTTTCATTAAAAAAAATAAATAATGAATCCCTTCAAGACATTACGACAAAAAATATATATATATATATACAATGAATTTTTAAATGTATGTTGAATGATCAACATTGTGAATTTAGATTCCATATGAAAATAAAAGCATTACCAAAATTATGACAAACAAAATAATCAAAGAAAATCATGCTAATGTGAGAAATCCTTGAACCAAACCGAAAAAACATATATAAAAAACAATACTTATGTGTAGCAAAAAAAAAAAAAGGTTTAAACTTATTGTAACAATTAATGCCTGTAATTGGTTTCTTCTGTCTCTCTCGTCCCACACTTGTAGCCAATTTAACACAGCAGTCAACCATAATCGGTTTCTTCTGTTTTGCTAGCGACACTTGTAGCCAATTCACAACAGTCAACCATCGTTTTTCACACTGCCTAGTCGCATCAAAAGAACATCTTACTCCAAGATCTATTTTAAATATGTAATCCATGAAGCCACCATTTCTTTCTCCGTTCGACATTTTACACAAGACACATTCAAATCTTTTCTTGAACTAGAGGTAAGTTATTTTATTCTTGATTTTATTCTAGCATTGCAAAAAATACATGCAACCCTGAGATTCTTTGCCCTCTGCAGTAGTTCACTACTTTTTTATAAAATTTTAAAAAGACATTGAGTAATTGTTTAGCTCTCCTGAACATTTGTTCCCATATAGCATAGTTTATATATGCAGCTCTTGACAAACTCATATATGCTGCTTCTTTACAATTTTCCAACATGATTCCTTTTTTAATGTTGACATAATTCCAGAGAACAGTATGCTCTCTTTTCCCCCCAAAGATATAGCCTGTTATGCTTATCTCTCACCTCATCTCAAATTAAGACTTTTCAATTCTCTTAATATCTAATCTTTAAATAGTTATTTTCTCCCTTATAATATTGTGATAAAAACGAAGACAAGACGAATCCTAATAATTCATAAAATGATGTAATTATTAATCTCAGATTTTATATTTTCACAGCAACTGTTTTTTAAAAATAATAATAATAGTTCTAAAAAGTGTAACAAAGTTTATTACACTTTTTAGAACTATTATTATTTTTATTTCACTTTTTTCATGTGGTACCTATTCTTTTTAGTTAGCTTTTAACTACTGGCATATTCTCTATTAAAAATGAAAACGATGTCATATATAACACACTAATTTTTTTAAAAGTGTAATAAATTCAACCAATACTTCCTTATTAATAGTGAATACAACTGAATAAAACAGTTATACATTATTATGCAATAGTACATATGTTAAGGCAAAGATCAGTTAGCTTGTCAAAAATAAGTTTCTTTTTTAAATTAGTTTTACTTTGAAACAACAAAAATTATCTTTATAAAAATTAATTTTTTTCAGTCCAAAGCTATAATACCCTAAATAATAGAAGAATTGTTTCATTATAAATACAAACAACTGTAAAGCCATTTGTAGTCATAAAATATTATAAGGGTTCACTGTGTGGAAAAAAACTGCTGATTAATAAGACTTTTCAGACAATTAACTCAAGTGGTGAGAGAAGCTAATCAAAATGAAAATCAATGCTTTCAATGGTATGCCCCAATCAAGAAAGGCTACCAGCATTAAACTTGCATGTGCATATTACTTCCATAAGAGTAAACATTGCTAAGCAGATGCCTAGGCATTTCCTCAACTTCAATGTAGACAGTGAGCATGAAGCTTAGAGGAAAGAGAAGCAGATAGTCAACAAAATGGCAAATAAGAATGTAGCCTTTTTTTATAAAAATTAGTAACTAAGAAAATTTGCAATAACAGGAGAAAAATGCTTCTTTTATTAATATATCTGTTTACGTTTCTTAAAATCAGAAAGTAGATATAGTACCTTTAACATTCTGAAATTAATGCCTTTGTTATCTGTTCTTCTTGTACATCTTTATTCGCTGGTACATGGACTCCATAAGCAATTCCAATGAATAAAGTTTAGAAATCTTTTCAAGAGACACAATAACTAGTCTCATCAAAGAATGGGCATGGGTTATGAATCCATTTCAGTTGTTCAAATTTTAATATTGTTGCGATATCAGTTATCAGCTGATATCTTGTTAAAGAAAACATCTGCAGGATGTTACAGAAATTGTTTTGATAGTTACTGTCTTGACAAAGAGGGACAGCCGAGTAGAGCCAAGAACTAGGCTAACCAACTCTGACAAAGAAGATCAACTGGGTGGAGTAGACTGCAAGCCATGGCAACAGACTTTAGGTTCTTGATGAATGACTTATTTTTAGACAAAAGCTGATGGGACACAGAAGGCGGGTTCTCTCTCAGACAGTGGTCCCTAGCAGATTAAACGACAGAGGACCACTTATCCACCATGCAAAATGAAGGTATATGCCACTTAGACTGTTCACTCCCTCACTTCACCCAACTACAGACGGCCCTTACAAGAATGTAGCAACTGAATAAAATTTGCCAACTGCTACAATTTTATCTCATGGTTTCTTTTTAGGGTAACAATCTGACCAAAGAATTATTTTCCTTGTATTAAGCCACAAGCATTTGACTGGAACCAGCTGCACATTGCAAACAAACCTAGTGCCTGGTCTGAAGTGCAATGCTACAATATTGAAGAGATTTTGAAAATGACTATTGTGATATGCAATTTTATTATATAATATGTCCTGTTTTAATTATTCATTTGTTAAAATAAAAACTCACTGATTTAATTTTTAACAAAGAAAAATTATCTGCCTAAGAGTAAGCTCCAAACTTTTGTGGATACCTATGCTGATGATATAACAATATATGAGCGCACATCCAAAATTCTAGATGACAAGAGCTAGGCAACTGATTTCTCCTCTGATCTCAGTGGGGAGAAAAACTAGCCACAAAAACCAAACTAGTAGTGTTACATCATCACCGAGTGGATCCTGAATTTTCACCTATCATGATGAACATGTGCTCCCTCAGAGAGCACCCTCAATTGGGACTTAAGCTCACCCCAGATCTCATACATACAATCAACTGCTAAAGATGCTGGAAAAAATGGTCAGATTCCTGTTCCACTCCATTAAGTAGAGATCAGGTTAAAAATGGAATACTGCTGCCATATAATGGCAAGAGATGACCCGTCTTCACTTTCGAGTCTCGGTAATCCAAAAGATTCTATACAGCCTTGTCTGTGATTAATTATTTTCCTCCTTACAAACCCCATGTCAACCAGATGAAACATCACAAGCCTTCTTACTTCTCTATTGCTATTTCCATGGAAAGTGTTCAGATGAACTACATTCCTTAATTCCACCAGTTCTAATTTTCATAGTGAAGACCTGCTATTATAACAAGCCAGCTTACTTCCTTTCATATTCCATTAGTGTGATATAAGTTTTCCTCAAACAACTTCTTCCCACAAACCACTACTTTGTGGAACTGACTCAAAAGAAGATGTTTTTCCAATCACAATAATCTTAACCTGTCCAAATCAAGTTAACCATTATCTTCCCCACATATCCTCATAAACTGTGTCTCTTACCTCTTAATCTGTAACCCTCTACTTCAAGTGGCTCTTGGGCCTTGTATATGTGAACATTATTGTACAAAAATACAAATAACATTAAAAGCTGGAGAAATTTTAAATGCTATAAATCTATTCATACCTAAAGATCTCATAAATCTTTTTATAATTTCATTTTTATATTTATTTAAATATAAATATAATAGTTAAATTTATTTGCAAAAAATATTCTACTAGGTTACAAAAATAAGTTTTCAACAGTAACTTAATTCAACAACATATTTCCTGTTTTGATCTTCATCTATTTTTAGACAAGTTTATAATTTTAACCTCTTCAAAATTTTATTTTTCTCTGTAAAGAATTACTTTAGTGCCTTTTGTAGTCTTACAGAGAATTAATTCCTTTTTCATTATGAGAATTTTTATACAGTAAACCCAATGCACAATATTTACTGAATACAACAAATAAAAATGAAAATTTGCCAACTAGAACAATTTTTGATTGTCCATCAAAGAAGAATGCATGGAATCTTACACTTTTTCTAAAATTTCAAATGTTTATCATCAATATGTGAGAGTAATATTTGTTGTTATAGTCTGTCACAGATCTCTTTCTGATTCATTCTGCATGCTGAGAACAACACCAGCAGTTGCGACCCAGCAGGCTACTGGTCATCACACATGGTCCTGCTGCTGCGACTATCATTTCAACTCTCAACAACCATTACCAGGCTTGACTATCCACCTCAACTATCCAGCTTCACATTGATAACATCTCGACCTCATCACCCCAGCAAACACCAGCAATGAGCAGCCAACTATCCAGCTTTGACACCACCCAGCTACAAGCCTTCATCATCAATGACACTATCACCTCGGCAAATACTGACAGGATAACATCTCAACTACATCTCCATCCAGCTACAAGCCTTCATCATCAACAATACTGCCACCTTGGCAAATACCACCTTGATAACATCTCCACATCAGCACCACCAAGCTACAAGTCTTCCTTGTCACAAATGCCATCACCTAGGCAAATCCAACTCCACAAGCATGTCACTCCACAAAACAAGCAACTCCAATTCTGCAAGGAAGCAAATCCAATTCCGCAAACAGCGGCTCCAACTTCTCAACCAAGCGACTCCAACTCTGCAAGCGTGCAACCCACTCAACACACAACCGTGATGTCAATCCGACTACACCTTGTT
>OZ038497.1:24537002-24639502 GCA_964036315.1 Acanthosepion esculentum | reverse complement strand
AGTGAATTCATTTCAGAAGCTACAGAGATTTATTATACCAGTATGAGTGACCATTAGCAGATGAGTCTGAGAGACCATTACTGAGTGTAATGAGTCAGAGCCTACACTGTTGCAAAATTTATGCTAATACTATTGAGCAATGAATATTGCCATCTGCAGAGAACTCAAAGCCAGAGACAATAAAACCGGGTTTATGTTTATAACCAAAACAAAGCAGTCGCCATCACAAGGAAAATTCCTATAATTGCCAAAGCCAAAAATGTGTATCAAGTTCATAGTAGTAATGTCAAGTGAATGTTAATTTTTTATTCTTTTTTATATCGAAGGCCTCATTCATAAGGTATTCATCCTTTCTGGTTAAACTGTAAATGTCAGTTTTACTGTGAGGTCTGAGGTTTTGAGGAAGCTGAAAGAGAACATTCATAAATATGAAGATAAATGAAAGAACCCCACCATGATAATGTACCTGCTTACATATCAATTGTCATTTGAGTTTCTGATTTACAAAAATGTGATTATCATTCCCCATTTCTCCAATTCCCTTGATCTTGCTCTCCAGTGACTTTTTCTTGTTCTTTAAGATGAAATTTCTTTCTGAAAGGGTGTTGTTCTAACAATCACAACACTGTAGAACCAAGTATATTCTATATTTGTAGCTGACAGTTATACATAAACTTTATTATAAATTCCAGCTTATATTTTTCACATATAATCTTGCTCATTTACAACAGAACTAATTTCACTTCAGATTACATCACATGTACTGCAGCACTTTTAGAAATATTGGACTAAGTTACCTAAATGTATATTTTAGCAACTTGCTAAGGTGTTAAAGACAAAAAGAAATGAGAATTCTTTCAACTAATTGAATCACAAATCTTTAAACCTGATTAAAGAGAGTTTTTTCAAAATAACTAGTCATGGATTTATAAACCCCTAAATCCTACATGTTACAAATAGCCATTATTTTAAGAAAAACACTTCCTAAACTTTATAAGTTTGTTCTCCCAAGTATATTATATTTGCTAAACATCATCTCTAAACAACAACAGCAGCAAAAAAATAACTACAGATTGAATGGTAGATCAAATGCAAAATAAGCTATTTTCACAATATATTTTTACCAAGAGAGATTTTTCTATTTTAGCATTTTGTTTCTATTTGATTGGTTGAAAAAGATTTCAGTACATTTTCTGTGTAGTAGTTTCTTTCAAGTGAAAATTTTGTGCAAAAAGTGGATCACAGAGAGTATATCTAAGTATGATTGCTGATTGGTTAATAAATGTTAAAAATTTGTACAACACCTATGCAATCTTGTTTGCTGCCAAAATTATTTTAGAGCCAGTCACATGACCTAAAACAAAATAAATACAGCAACACAAGCAGATCTCATTTAGTTTGAGACAACAAGAATTTAATTACCATATATGCTGCTGCTGAATGCATTTTCTCACTGTTTGATATTTATTTCCAGACATGGATCTTTTTGTCAATAATAACTTATCCTGCTACTTTAAGCTTGAGAGCTCACAGACCTTAAAACTCACTCACAGCACATTTTTATTCAACAGATTGCTCGGCAAGGAATTCTCGATAGTTTATATACAGAAATCAACTCAGAAGTGTACATTTAAAAATTTCTTTTAAACACGAATCAACTTTTGACATTCAACTTACTTTCAGGCATTCTGTCACTCAACAAACATTCAAGATTTGTCTACGACAAACTTTTTATGGAAGAACAACACTTTCTTCTTTCATCAAGTAATTTCCAACTTTTGTCTTGTTAAAGATAAAAAAGTACTTTACCTTTAAAGCCTTAAACAATTCAAACTAACAGATAAAGGTAGACAACTCCTACCGTGTTCTGAATATAAAGATTCTTAAAAATAGATTTGCTTAAAAACAGTTTGTTTAACTATAAACTGATTTATCCATTACAAATCATACTTCATTGGCATACACCTTTAACATACCAAGCAAAGACACTTTATTTGCAATTAAAAATATTATTTAGTTTATGAAACACCAATATTACACTTTTCAAACTCAGTATAAATTCCCTGGGTAATTTCACCATTCAATTTGTATATTTGTGTATATAAATGCTTTATATTATTGAAAATATATGTTTGTCTATTATGGTGTTTGACAGCTTTGTGCCATGCAAGCAAATTTAAACGTTTGTGGAGATGTTTTATTCATGCAGCAAAATAATACCTTCTGATATTTAAACAAACTAATCACTCCACAACAGTTTCAAATAACTATGCAAGTATGATTATCAGATAATTATTTATAGTTTATACTGTCCTAATACAATTTTATATGGAAATGAACAAGATTTTTATGATGTAAGAGAAACATTTTGGGATATTATTAAGTTTTGTAATAGTTTCAACTATGTTTCTGAAATTTTGGTGCTACAAATTGGTTCATCCCCAAATAACCAAACTGCTACAAAAGTAAAAGAGAAATTGCAGATGGATGTTGGATTTAACAGTTAATGAGCTTGCTTTGTGCTATTAATAGATACTAGAATTGCAAAGTCCTTTATTGTTAAATACCAGAAAAGGAGATTAATAATCTGATATTATTTGTTTTCAGGTTGTAATAATACAAACACAACTTTATTTTTATAATAAAAAACAATTCTTGCCTTTTGAATTGAATAAATTTTTGCTGTCAAAGCTAAGTAAAAAAAATCAGCCTCAAACTTGTAAAATTAGACTAGCCAATGAGTCCCAAACAACAAAAGATTATGTTACCTACAGCATCTTAAACTTATAAACATATTTCCTTGAGAGACTACTGTTATCATTAGAAATACATCAGTCTTTTTTTAAATCTACTCGCTTGAAATTACTTAAAGTTGCACTGCATTTTAATGAGGATGTTCTCCTTCACCAAACCAAAGAATATATCAATATTTTTATTAGTATGATAAGCAAATTCATGAAAAAACAAATTACTAATTTGTTCAGTATCTATCTATATTTCTGAAATGAGGTATTATGTACACTATTTACATTGTTCAGACTATCGTCCTCATCGTTGTTATCATATTTAACCCTTTATTTCACTCGCTGGGGTAGACTGTTCTAGTTCCACGTGCTTTGTCTAATGGATGTCAGTTATCAGTTATCTCCTATTAATTCCCCTCTCCAAGTTCTCAACTCCCTTAACCAGGTATTGAACTCACACTCTTTGGGTCCTGCCACTGGATCTAACTAATGCCTTTATCCACTGTGCCATGAATTTCTGGGACTTATGTCTTCAGCATATGTATGAATTTCTGGGACTTATAAACCTTATTACTGATTCCCATATTGTATTCATTTCTATGCTTTAGTCATGTTCTCTATGGTGGGGGAGTCTTACTGCAGACAACCTTCACAGATACCTCTCCCAAGTAAGACCCCCCCATAGAAGAGAGCATGACTAAAGACTGTGTGTACGCCATCCCATGCAGCTGCAGAAAGAAATATAAATGGGAGACAGGCTGACCCCTTAAGGTAAGGCTTCAAGAACACCAAAAAGCTGTAACATGAGGGGAAGTGGAAAAATCAGGTGTGGCTGGCCACAGATGGAGAAAAAAGGGAGATCACCGCCCTCTGTGGAATCAGGCTGAAATCATAGACAAAGAACACCATTGGGAAATTCGTAAACTTAAGGAATCAGCACATATGCTAGGCCACAAAAATCTCCTGAGCCAACCAAGCATAGAAATGAATACAATATGGGAACCAGTAATAAGGAATGCAAGAGAAAAGCAATAATAACAACAAAAATTGCAATATTTGCTCTGGTAAAAAACATGGATGATAACAGCAAAAATTGCAATATGAGCACTGGTAAAAATGGTTACTGAAGACATTAGGTTTATAAATCCCAGAAATTCATACACAGATGTCCTCAAGGACACATGGCACAGTGGATAAAGGTGTTAGTTACATCCAGTGACAAGACTCAAAGAGTATGAGTTCAATACTTGGTTAAGGTGGTGGAGAACTTGGAGAGGGGAATTAACAGGAGATAACTGACATCCATAAGACATAGCATGTGGAACTAGAACAGTCTACCTCAGCGAGTGAAATAAAGGGTTCAATTCGACATTCCAACCACCTGAAAGAGGCCGGAGCATACAATGTCCGAAACGTTATGGTAAATATGGCAACAAAGATGAGGATAATAGTCCGAACAATGTAAATAGTGTACTAATTTTTTCATCTCATCTTCATATGTATATCTCATGAAAATAATAATTCATTTTTGTTTTTTTAATTCAACTTGTTACACGGTTAGGGTATGAGTTTAGTATGAGAAAAAATATAGGTTTAATCATACCGTTTTCTTAATAAACAGTAAACAAATTGCTGGAAAATTCTTGAAACTTGGCAGTAAAATTTCAATTAAAGCAACTTATATGCTACATTTGTATTTGTTCAATATTGATCTTCCTACAAGTACAAAAGCAAAATGAATCTATAATCTGTGCTACTAGCTTTTTGCCATAACCTCAAAAATAAATGTTGGCTTTTTATATTAATTGTAAATTGCATGTAGTTCATCTTATATAATAGGCTAACATGCAAAAAATGTCACAATTTCTTTCCAATTATGTTGTGCTCAGTTATATTTATGCATAACACCATTTTATAACTAAATCAAAAATTATTTAAAAACGAATTCAATGCAAATTCATCAGTGCCTGTGTTAAAAATGCTATGTTAGAGCATTTTAAAATAGAAAAAGATTTTATCAAAGTTTTATTTTTAGAATAAAAAAAAATCAAAATCAAATAATAGAAATGGAAATAAGTTTAGTCACAAGTAATATGGACCAGAATAAAAAGTAAAATGATTATTTTCATAAAATGTTTCCAGTTATGCAGCTACTATTATAATTACAGTAAATTTTTAGAAATATATTTTGCATAGATAAGAGCTTAGTAACTTGAGTTTTCATTTAGACAATAATTTCTAGAAATTCCTAATTGACTTTGCATCACTTTTAAAATAGCTTTGTTGAAAAATAGGGTCCAAGATTTGTAATATTGTTTTTTTTCCAAATGCTTGCTATAGCTTTCATTTGGACAAATTCATTTAAAATAATTGCTATCAAAATTCATAAAAATAAGTAAACTTAAAGAATAATAAGTATAATACTTACTCTAATTGATCAAGAATGCATACAAGATCCTCGCCAAGAGTTTGCATCGAAGGAAACGTGTAGCTAAAAATAAAAAAACAAAAAATTAAAAGATAATATGGCTTCAGAGGGTTTCATATGAAAACAAGCATGAATATTTTGAACATAAATTAACTAAACATTGTTAAGAAAAAAATATTCTTTTGTTTTTTTATACAAGAAAATGAAAATGCATGAAATATACAAAAGTTTATTTGTGTTAATAGTATGTTTTATCTTTCAAAACCTGAGAAGAAACCAGGCACTATGTCATTGGTTGGTTATTTCAAACAGGATCATAACATTTCTTTTACTAATGATAATTTTATTAGATCAATGCAAAAAGAATTCCAGTTTGTTATTTTAAATTTTATGCTTATTTTGGGACAAAAATATTATTTAACTCTGTTCATGTAACATGATTTTAAAGTGAAAAATTCACTTCTATTGATTTATGCTAATGGTCTTTTATTCACTGTTTGTGGTTATTTTAAGCAGTCAAAGTATAAAAGGGAAAAATCAAATCCAAGAGATTATAAACTATTAGTTCAAAATAGAACAAAAGCAGCAGAAACTACTTGCAATATCAACCAAACATTTGTCCAGTTCAACATTAGTTCCAAAAGTTTTCTAACAGAAATAACAGCCTGAAAGTTAAGAATGCTCAAGAACATCCTGTGTCTGACAACAATTAAAGGCCATTACTGAAACCAATCTAGACAAAACAATGAAATGTTACAGAAGGACTAAACATTGGTCAATCAACAATTGTTTAACATTTTCACCAAATTGGAAAAAGAAAAAACTCAACAACTAGGTATTGCATGAGCTGAATAAAAATAAAAAAAGCCATTCTAACTGCTTTTCACCCCTTCTGAGCAATAAAAATTATCCATTTGTTGATTGCACTGTGACATAACTAAATATGGATTCCATGCAACAACCAATGATATTTTGCACAATAGCTGGTCTGAGATGAAACACTAAATCCATCTCCATACAAAAATGGCATCAAAAAAAAGGTTATGACCATTGTTTAGTAGCATTATCTCCAACTTCTTGAATTTTGGCAAAGTCATCACAGAAGAAAAGTATTGCCAGGAAATCAACAAAATGCAAGAACTGCAACATTTATGCTTAAGATAGGTTAATCAAAAAGGACTAGTTTTTTCCATGGCAATGCCCGATTGCATATCTCAAAAATGAATAGAAATTGAACAAATTTGACTATGAAACTATCTCACTCAGCTTATTCACCACACTCCTCACCAAACAATTACCACTTTTTAAAACATCTCAACAAGTGAGGCTTTTCAACAACCAAGTTGCAGCTGAAAACACTTTCAAAGGATTCATTGGTTCGAGAACACCAGAATTTTATGCTCCTGGAATAGACTTGTTTATTGTTGGCAACAATGCTTACATTGTAATAGTTCTTATTTTGATTATTTAATTCTAAGATATACTGCTTTAAATTTGATAGTTAAAATAACGATTATTTTAGCTTCAACCCAATACTAAAAATCATAAAAACAGTTAGTGTTTATTTTTTTAAGTACAAAGGATTCAACACCAAACAAATTTTTTGAGTAATGGTTTGTGTAATATAGAAATAAAAAATGTCATTTTTACTGGTGTAAATATTAGAATAGATTAATAAAGCCTTAACCTTACCGGTAGTTACTAAATTATAATCTGGTATTTTCATAGTAGAATATTCACTATCTAATCAATATTCAACACTGAATTAAGTGCAACGACAAGAAAGGAAATTATACTGGAAATTCTGCTGAAAAATATTTGTTGTGTAAAATAAATGCTATTTTTTTACAATTAGGTTATATACTTTTATGTATACATATTTTTGTATCTAAAAAGGAAGTAAAATGCACTCTCAAGTCACAGCATTCATAATTTGAACTAAATATTATGTAAAATTTAACTACACAATTATTTTAAACATGACGTTTACTATAAACAAAGCAGAAATACATATATTCACCTATGAATATGTGCAGTTATGCCAACTTCTTACTAAATAAGAATATTATATCAATTGACCCAAGACTTAATTCCTACTTTTATGTAGATGGAATTCCAAATCAGTTGATTGCTAAATACAATTGCACTTAAAATTAGAAATGTATCTTTTAATAACCATTTCTAACTAAAACTATAAGATAAATGGCAAGCATATCAAATTTCTTTTAGATAAAAGAAATACATCAGATTTTGATTTAATGAATACACAAGATTGCCAATAAAAATTATTATTAGGTACATGAAAAAGAAGCACTGAAGAAAAGCTCACTATTATAAAGGAACATAATTCTTACCAGTAGCCAATATTGGCATTTATCTGAAAGTAAATTAAGGATCAAAACAATTTTTGAGCCATTAAATATACTTGCTAGCAAACATGCAAATATACGTTTCTAAAAGAAATATGAGTTAATTATAACATACAAAAATAAGTAAACAAGACAACACAGTAAATTGATGAAAAAGTTCACAGTGGATCAGTGTTAGAGAAATCTTCAAAAAACTTACTTCCTTGGAGTTTACTTAACTTTGTGTTTATGTAGACATTACGAATAACTTTATTTTGACGAAAATCATAGCTGAATATAAAATACACTTTGATATTGTTTACTCTAAATGTTTAATCTGAGAAAAAGTGCAGCAAAAGCTAACCAATGAATCACTGAGCTTATCATGAAGTTTATAGTAATGTTGCGGTATATGCAAGCATATGTCAAGAATGGCCTGGAAGTAAGCTCAAAGATAAAGACTACTCTGGGAGACCTCAAAACATAAAAAATGATGAATGACCTGCAGCTGACACCACCCATAGACTTGGAAAGCATTTCTACTTCAGGTAGTGGTTAAACAATTTAACTGAAATTATACCTTATTTCCAAACTTTAAGAAAAATTCTGAATTTAGAAAAATGAGTTCCAAATTTTATCCCCATCCCCAAGTCTTGTAGGGCCACGCAGCTCTGCCCTCTTGGCAATTCTTATGCTGCTGTGTCTATCAACATCTCCTTCAACTCCACCCCCTACAAAGAACTTCCTACCACTAGAACCTTGTTCTGCTATCAACGAGAAGACTGGGACTTGTTCCGGGATTTCCTTCGCAATGTCCCCTGGGATGATGTCTTTACGCTCCCCGTTCAAGAATGTGCTTCTGAGGTCTCCTCCTTGGTTAAAGCTGGAATCAAGGCTTTCATCCCCTCAAGGAAATATACGGTCAAATCGCGCTCCCCCCTTGGTTCTCTGCTGCTTGCTCAGCTGCCATTACCCATAGGAACCACTTCTTCCACATATATCGAAGTGACATGTCTGACTGCAATAGATGTCTCTGCCCGTAACGAGTAAGCGTATCCTCAATGATGCAAAATCACTATTTGCTGCTCGAATGAAAGAACATATTGCATTTCGCAAATTTGGCTCCAAGGATTATTGGCGTCTCTGCAAGAGCGTACTTAATAATAGCAAACCCTCTATACCCTCTTTGTTCAACCAGTTCGAGGTTCTGACCTCTTCTGCTGACAAGGCTGAATGCTTTGCTCGGAAATTCTCATTCAATTCAACGCTCGACTCTTCCAAGTGTCTCCACACCTGATTTCCCCCTTAGAATTGAGGCTCTATTGAGCAAGCTGCACATTACCCCATCATCGGTATTGGGCATTATCTCTAATTTAGACCCCCACAAGGCTAGTGGTGGAGATGGGATACCAGCCATTGTCCTGAAGAAATGTGCACCTGAACTGGCCACTGCCCTCTTCAAATTATATAACTACTGCCTCAATGAATCTTGTTTTCCAGACTGTTGTTCCTGTCTTTAAGAACTCTGGTGACCCTTGTGACCCTTCTAATTACTGTCCTATCAGTCTCCTACCTCTCTTCGGCAAAGTCTTCGAAGCTTTAATCAACACAGAAGTGGTTAAGCACCTTATGTCCCATGATCTGCTCTCCAACAAGCAATATGGTTTCTGCTTTGCCTGTTCTACAGCTGATGTGCTTACGGCCATCACTGAAACAGTTTACCAAGCCCTTGATAATAACAGAGAAGCTTGTGCCATGGCTCTAGATCTCCAAAGCGTTTGATAGGGTTTGGCATGCTGGCCTTCTTTGCAAGCTTCAGGGTTATGGAATTTCAGGTCAATTGTTTGACTTAATACAATCATTCCTGTCAAACCATGTATTGAAGGTCGTTCTCAACAGATTCTCCTCCAGTTCCTATCCGACGAATGCAGATGTTCCCCAAGGCTCCATCCTAGACCCTACTCTGTTCCTTATCTTCATCAACAATCTTCCTGACGTCATAGATTCCCGAGTAGGCATCTACGCAGATGACACTACAAGTTACTCCTGCCTCAAAAACAAATCTGGTTAATTTTAACACCTCAAAAACAAAACTGCTCTCTATTACTCATCACAGAGAACCATCCCTGCCCCCCTCCCATTAGAATGTCTGACGCTCAACTTCGAGAGTTCCTCTTTGCGACTACTTGGCCTCACATTGACTGCTGACCTGAGATGGAACAAATACATTGAGTCAATAGCTTCTTCCACCGCAAGGAAAGTTGGCTCCCTGTGCCACGCCAGGAAATTTTTCTCACCGGAGTTCATCCTTCAAATCTACAAATCAACCATTCACCCTTGCATGGAGTATTGCTGCCATATATGGTCCAGTGCCCCTTCTGTTTGCCTCAAGGTTCTTGATAACATCCAAAGACGGATATGCAATGTAATTGGCCCTGATCTGGCATCTCGCCTGCAGTCACTCTCACAGACATGCCGTCGCATCCCTCTGTCTTTTTTACAAATACTTTCATGGTAATTGCTCCGATGAGCTGCTTTCGCTGGTTTCCCAGACTTCATGAATTTAAGCATTCTACTAGGCTATCATCCTGCTCACACCCTTTCACTGTCGAAACCGTTAAATGTAACAGTCTTTTCTACTTCAATAGCTTCATGTCTCGCACCTCTCGCCTGTGGAACTCCCTCCCCTTTTCCTGTTTCCCTGATAGCTATAATCTCCAACTATTCAAATGTAATGTCAATCAATGTCTCCAGATGCCTTTATCTATCCCCTATCCTTCTCTTCATCCTTTCCTCTATCACTCCTATTTGGTCTCACTCCAATTCTCTGTAACCCCATATTGCTTGTTGGAGAGCAGATCATGGGACGTAAGGTGCTTAACCACTTCAGTGTTGATTAAAGCTCCAAAGACTTTGCCGAAGAGGGGTAGGAGACTGATAGGACAGTAATTAGAAGGGTCACTAGAGTTCTTTCAAAACAGACTATATTCAATCACTTTTAGAAATCAATTAACAAAAAAAAAACTAAGTTGTCTTCATGAAGAAACCAACAAAACAAAAATTATTAGTTTATATTTGAATAATCATCAAACAGTGTGTTTAGTTCATTTGTAGATGGTATCCATTAAAACGATAACTTAAACAAACCAAAAGTAAAGAATCTGTTTACCAGGTGAAGAGTAATTGAATACTATATTTGTTACAAAGCCTGGAAATATATTTCACTATCTGAGAATTAATACTTATATATAAATATTGTAGTGATATGTAAATGATGTACTGTATATAAGGCTATACCTATGGGAGAGTTATCTTTTCTTGACAAGACTACATCTGTCAGAGAGAATACCTATCATAACAAATAGAAAATTTTTAAAGATGTTAGTAGTATATTTATACAAGTCATAAATTTTATAACATATTTAACTGCAATCATAGGCACTTATTTATTTTTCACCATATATTCAAAAATACATCATAGTGCTGTTCTATCAAAACATCAATCACATAACCAGTATATAATCATGCATACCTGATTTTATGCCATTATTTCATAGTTTAAATAGTATCAAAAATACATAAGAGAAAAATATTACTAAATTGTTCTAGGTAACTAAACATCAAATAGCACAGATGTTCAAATACATTATTAAATTGTAGAGATATACAAGTTTGGAGTATTAATTATAAAGTATAAAATGTTAAAACAATCCCATTTAACAGTACATGAAAATGTTTAGATTAAGGCTATCCCAAGTAAAGGCTTAGCAACCATACAGCTTTTGTCACTGACTGGAGGTAAATATCTTAGTCCTATATTACTACTAACTTGAAATTATTGAGACAATTTTTATCAAGGTGCTTGTGATTTCCAATAATTAGCTAATCAACAAATATACCTAATCCTCGGAATCAAATAGGATTATTGATTAGAAACCAAAGAAAATGTACTTGTATAAATCAAACTGAAAATTATTTTGATACTAATAAAATGCTCAACAAAGCATAAAAATAGGAATCCTAAACAAATTTTTTTATTTTCAATATATCAAAAAACCTTTAATACAGGCATAGAGATCTTGACAAACCATTAAAAAAAATGGTCCCAAATTTATCATCATAGCTGAATTAGAAATAAAGTTATGACCATTCAAAGATCCTAAAAAAGAAATTTTCATCTCATGTGCCACTGGATAAAAAGCCAATTTTAACAGTGCGTAACTGAAGATGCAGGCTTCAAACAAGTTAAAAATCATTATAAATGTAATGCCATATAGGGAAACTTTAAGTAAAAGAAAGATAATACTAATGAAATCAATAATTCTTAGATCAGACCAGCCTAATCAATAGGAAAATTTTGCTCTCCAAAAGCAAAATCATAAAAATATGACAAAAATGGGCAAATTTGACTGAACATTTATGTTTCATTTCAACATTTAATAACTTGCAACTTCTTCCTATCTTTCATAACACAACAGAGATAATTTTTTCAGTGGCACCTCAATAAAAAAAATATATATATATATATATTTACACCACAAAAAGTCAGAAGTGCAATTCGACAGTAGTGTAAAAAACAGGTCAGATGTATACCATACTGAACATGCCATAAAAAAGTCTCCATTAGAAGCACATGCCTGAAACTTGAAACTTTACTAATTTTGGAATGGTGAATTTAACAAAATAGCTCTTTTCACTGTAATATCAATACTTTCTGTAATCTTATTTTGGCAATTTTGTGAAATTATGTAATTTTCAACTCCTCAAAAACAACAGTAATGACTACAAAACTTAGAAATTTGTTTTACAAAAGGAAAAACAAATACCTTATAATAGTGCTTTAAATTTCTTCAGTTTTAAACTGATAGAAAAGACTTTCTAGACATTTGGAATGGTTCTTTGACACTTCCTCTCTTCATGGTAATTTGTCAACTGAATTTCCTTATAAGCTAAGGAAATACATATGGCTAACATTTCTGGAACTCTCCATATCCAGCCTCATTTGAAACTGGCATTACATCACAGTTTCATCTGAAGACAAATGTTGATTCCACTTGTGCAATATCATCTGACAAAGACTATTGGAAATAATCATTTCTGCTCTTTGTTGAAGCTAAAAACTTTATCACAGCACTGAATCAAGATGCAATATCAATGACTTGGCCAAAAATGAAATATCCCTCAAGATGTTACCAAAAAATAACTTAATAAAACTCAAAAAACATTTTTATTGAGAATTGGTACTTGCATAATTTAAAATATTTTCTTTCACATTTGACACAAAAAAAAAAAAAACACATTGAATATCTATTTTTAAAAAATGTACTTGTAATTTTTCACTACAATTCTCCTCCAAAGGATTTTTCTGTTAAATGAAGATAATTGAAAAATGTATAGTTTAGTACCATTTTTCAAGTGTTAACATTAGAAGTCTACTGTGGTTATGACAGTTCACCATGCATAAATAAACATTGTTTTCACTGTGTTTTAAACAAAATATAAGTATCATTTTTACAAAATCATCAGTTATTCCTTAATTTTACTTATTTACTTTGAAAGAAAAAGACAAATACTGGATTTTTGCGAGATTTGTTATTTTCATTTTTCAAGAATGGAGATTCAGTGAGTGACCATGGCAATGTTTTAAAAATGTCTAAAAATGTTAAAACCTTATTTAAACAGGTAAAATTATTTTCTCACTTTTTATTATTTTTCCACAAATTGGCTTTAGGCTGTTATCTTTCGAATAACAAAAGGAGACATTTAAATTATTCAAAATATGTTTTAAAATTTTCTTCACTAAGTTTGTAGCGATACCTTTATAAATGACCAGTAAGTTCTATTTTAATTTTTTTATGCATAAACGAGAATGAGAAAAATTTAAAGAGCTAAAACTATAACTAGTTTGTTTTTTATTTTATTATTTCAGTTAATTTATCAGCTCATCCCATAAGTTCTGTCCGAATTTTGAATAAAGTAAACAAGTGACCAAATGTTACATTTAATTACAGATTCAACCAACAATTTTCCCTGATTATCTATGATTCCTTCCATCTATTAACAAGCTTACTAATTCCATTACTGTAAAATTCTTTTGGCTTTGATTCGAAGAACTCACGAATGTCAGTTTTAACCTCTTCCTGTGTTACAAAAGCTGTTTCTTACAAATGATTCTGTAAGCTACGAAACAAATGGTAGTCTGAAGGAGCAAGGTCGGGAGAATAAGGTGGATGAAGAATTTGCTCCCAACCAAGTTCTTCGATCTTTTGTGACGTGATTCTTGCTGTGTGTGGTCGCACATTGTCCTGATGAAACATCACCCATTTTCGATTCACTAGAGCAGGTCTTTTTTTCCTCAAAGCTTAGTTCAAACGCTCTAATTGCTGACAGTATATTTGAGCATTAATTGTTGCATTAGGTGGTAAGAATTCAAAGTGGATTATTCCTTGGCAATCCCACCAGATTGAAAGAAGAACCTTTTGCCCATGAAGTTCCCTTCTTGGCTGTGGCTACCACTTTACCAAGCCACTGTCTATGACGCTTAACATTTCGATAAAAGATCCATTTTTCATCGCCAGTCACAAGTCTATCCAAAAAAGGTGAAACAAGTTGGCGAAAATGGAGAGAGGAGCAGATGTCAACTCAGAATTTGAGGTTGTTTTCAGACAATTCATGAGGCACCCATTTTCCAAGTTTAGGAACTTTTCCAAGTTGTTGTAGATGACGATGAACAGTTGGATGGTTTGAACTGAGAACCACTGCCAATTCCTCAACTGATAAAGCAGGATTTCCTTCAAGGGCTGCTTCAAGAAGCTTTTCATCAAACTCAACTGGACGTCCGGTTCGATCTTCATCTTCATCTTCAAGGGTGAAATCTCCACCTCTGAATTTTGCAAACCATCTTCTACAAGTTCTTTCATTCACACATTCCTCTCCATAAACTGAGTGAATGTTTCTAGCCGCTTCGGCTGTTGAGTTTCCTTTCTTGAACTCATAAAGCATTATGTGCCTCAAATGATTCTTGGGTACTTCCATATTAGTAAGGTTTTAATCAAACAAAATTTAATTTTATTGTTCTCTGAAATAAAATTTGATCAGTTTCAATGCATCTAAACATAAAAATAATGTTCAGCTCCATTAGACATTATAAAATACTCTTTAAATTTTGTTCATTTTAACAAAAAGTTAAAATTCGGACAGAACTTATGGGATGACCTAATATTTTAAGAAAATAAGAATAACTAAGACAACAGCAATTTGAGTTGACAGCTTGGACAAAATAAAATATTGTTTTATTTTGTTCAAACTCTCAGCTCAAATTTATTTTAAAAATAAATAATTGCTTTATATAGGTTTAAAATACATCATTAAAGAAAATATAAGAAAATGATTTAAACTATAATATCCATCAATTAAACAAGTAAAATTGGATTCAGCTGGTGATGTTCATTCACGCAGCAATACAAATTTCGATGTCAGACTTGACTATTTTGAACAAATGAACACAGTATACCCTCATTTTGATTTACATGTGCCTCAAGTTGTATGGGAAAAGAGATATGAAACCAACTGATTATTAAAGACGAGACATTGCTCTTGCAAGGAGGTGCAAATTTTATTTTTGTAAGTGTTAAATTTCTATGGTATTTCATCCACTAATGTTTTCAACTTGGAAACTTTTTGTGAAAGACAACTTCAAACCTTATGGTTCGCCCACCAAATTGATAAGGATCCTTTTTTCTTTAGAATGGGATTATTTTGCTATCTGTAGACAGTTACAACTGGGAGTGCAACTAATTTGCCAAGCACTACTATGAAATTGTCAAATTTGAAAATATGGAAAAATCAGTTTGTCATTGAAATTAAGATATTTTGTACATGTTGGCTACTCTGTACTATATAACATTGATTATTCTTGACCACAGACAATCATTCAATAAGAAATCTAGCATGAAATTTTGTAAGTCACTTTTCATTCATTCATTTATTTATTCCCTAAAGTGCACAAAAGAATGCATGGAATTATCAAATATATTTTCCAAGAATAAGCAGCACTAAAAGCTTCTGAAGTTGTCTTAGAATTTTAACATGGTAACACAAATGTTTTCATGTGTGAAAGTTAAGACTATAATATACTTAACACTAATGTGGAATGACATTTTCAAATATTATAAAAATTATTGTTTTTGTGAGTTTCATTATTCATTATTTTTGCCTAAAGTATTTTTATTAGGTATCCCAAACTGTCCAAGTTTACAGTGTGAACATGTATCAAAGTAGTAAAATTTCTTTCCATTTAAACTACTAATATTTCATTTATTTCTTAGGCTATTTTGATTAAATTAGTGTGTAAATGACATTAAATCTCTTCTCTTTCAAAAGATACAATTCTTTTTCATGTGTGAAGATTAGTTTTTATTCCATGTCTCTTTAAACTATCTCTCCCATTCTTTCTGTTTGATTAGCAGAAAAAAATGGCCATAAAATTAAGTTTCATGCATGGTTCATAGCTCTTTTTTTTTTCAAATTCAGATACATATTTCACTTTGATCATAAATGTACAGATTTTGGAGAGAAAAAAACCTATTTTTACTTAATTTTTATTCAAAACTGTAGACATTGCTAAGTGAACCCAATAATGCAGCAATTCTTGATGGTGCCTCTATTTCAACCACAGCAGGTAAAGTATGAATGAACTGCTTACAGTTTAAATAAAATTTTTAAAAAATATGAAAGTGATACAGTTTTCTAATATGGGAGTGGAACAAGTTTGAAATCAATTAAGAAAGAAACCTTTCCATGTAAAATTGGAAGAGTTAAATGTATATATAACTGATATTTTAAGCAAATAGCAAAAGTAATCCTACATTTCAGTCAGTTATGTGCCATGTGTGATACACACTTAGGCAATCATGTATCTTTCAATACATGACTGATGAGGCAGATGTTTTCCTGCAGTAGTTTGCCATTTCTTTCTGCGGTAGACCAGTTGCCATCCAAGGCTATAGAACCCGATCTGTCCTGCTATTTACCCATAGCTGGAAGGAGAAGTGATGGATTCATACTTTTTCCAAGTATATTTACACATAAGTGAATGTAATGAACTTGACTGGAATTCAAACTCAGTTCTCTAATTTCTCATTCTGAGCCAATATCTATAACCCCACAGCTCACGACTATATTAGTGTACTCAAAATTTATTCTAAATGCCACTCACGATTAGTAGTTACAGTGGAGTAATGGATAGCAGCTCAGATTGAGGAATCAGAGAGCTGAATTCAAATTCCAGTCAAATCCATTTAATTCAATTACATGCTAATACCCTTGGGAAACGTATGAATCCTCCTCTTCTCTCTCCAGCTATAGGTAAATAGCAGGACAGATCAGGTTCTATAGCCTTGGATAGCAACTAGTCTATCACAGAAAGAAATGGCAACTTACTGCAGGAAAAAAAATCTGCCACGTCAGTCACATATCAAAAGATATATGATCACCTAAGTATGTATCATGCATGGCATGTAACTGACTGAATCCTAGATTTGGAAAATCATAAGGCCATCAACTTTTAGGCAAAGCACTGACTCACAGTGTACTACATCAGTTCATTATTATGTTTCTAGAGATTAAATATCAAATAAAATTCCAGCCCATGTCATGTTAATCAGAAATGAAAAATCATCACATGAAAAAAAGCTTATTCTCAATCTACATTAGCCAATTTGACCACCTAATGGTCAGCATCATTTTGACTCTAAATTTGATTAAAGTTACAAAAAACTGAGATGTTTTAAGAGAAACAATAAGACACAAACTTGTCCAGTAACAATGTTTTCCCTTTGTGTTGTAACCTAGGGAAGGTTACTGAATAGAATAATCATACAAAGATTGATAATGAGTGATAATACTTAGGACACGAACCACATATAAGATTCGCCAGTGGCATGTAGAAGTAGTAGTCAACTTCTAGAAGTGCGTCAAATGAATTCCACAATGAATCTAACTGCAGAGCAACACACAGTATTTATTACTGTATTTATGTGAATAGGAACCTACCCATTATCGTCCGTAGGTATGCTACAACACCCCCTTTTTGGATTTACTCTGTACAAAGTCAATATTTTTTTTCTTTGAGTTGACCTCGATCCTTTCCGTATTCCTTCTTTTCCTTTTACTCCATCTCTTTCAAACTTCTATCTCTGGAGCTTTCCGAGGGATGGGTACATTGAAAGTATCAAAAAGAACCTCCCTAGGTTCAACTTCGTCTAGAGTAGTGTTCTCTTCAGTTGATTATAGTGCCTCTTGTGCACAATTTCAGGACCTTTTACTAGATACACCAACCCTGCCAATTCTTCGGACGATAGTTCCGACTTCCCAATATGTTTTATTTGACTGGTACATACAGTAAAAAAACTGTTCGACTAATTTTATAAAATCTTTTTTCAGGTTTTTGTACCACATGATTATGTTTTTCTTAAGTTTGTTAAAACTGATTGTACTTTCCGCACAAACATAATTTCTGCTGGAGTCATGGCCAAAGGCGCATTTCTATTTGGTGTAAGCTTATGCACCTGTAAAAATTGCTGTAATGCAGCATCTGTGGATCCACTGTTGGCTTTTTTTATAGCCCTTTTGAAGGTATCCACAAAACAGTCTGCCTTGCCATTATTTCTAGGATGGTAAGGAGCAATTTTTATGTGCTCTACCACAAACATTTTGCAAAATTCCTTAAATTCTTTCAATGAAAATTGAGTGCTGTTATCCCACACAACCTGGTACTTCAAACCTTGTGAACAGTTAGTTTAGAAACTGAATTACTACTTACGTGGTTGGTTTGTTACATTTTAATATCTCTGGCCACTTTGAAAACCTGTCTACAACAATTAGATAATACAGCAAAGTCTACATGCAGACATGACCATTAGTGGGTTGAACTTAATTGGCAGTGCTTTAGCTACCAAAGCACAGCTTTTGCATAATTTCACCAGACATTCAATGTACGTATACATGCTACACCAGTATATATAACTTCTCATCAAGCTTTTCATTCTGGATATACTAGGATGTCCTGCATGAAATTCTTTCGGGATTCTCTTTTGTAATGCCAAAGGTACCACTACTCTTTTGCTGTACATGAGAATGTCATCACACATTGAGTATACTCCCGAATCTGCTTTAATCCTGTCTTCAAGCTTTTTCTTCATTTCAGTAATAAATATGTCCTCCAATGCTTTACTTTTTATATCTTTCAATGTCACAGGTAGTTCTTGCACAATATTGAATAGTACATTTTTTATCTCTACTTCCAATTGTAGAGAAGCAATGACCATGTCTTCTAAAGGTTCGGTAATTTCTTGGAATAAGTCTGGACAACCCGTCCGCATGACTTAATTTACATGATGGCAAGGATTCCATTTTAAAGTTGTAATTCAATAAAATGGTTCCCCATCGTCGTAACCTATTAGTCGTATGAGACGGTAATCCTTTTTTGGACCCATAAATAGCTATCAACGGTTTGTGATCTGTTTGTAGAGTAAACCTTCTCCTGTGAATGAATCTATGAAATTTTTTCAGAGCAAAGACAATCCCTAAACTTTCCTTTTCAATCACGGAGTAATTTTTATCATCTGCAAGAAGCATCATGTATGCATGTGCAATTGATTTAATCAAACCGTCTTCTAGTTTATGCATAATGCAGGCTCCTATACCATATGCATTTGTGTCACTCACTACAAATATTTCTTTTTTGGGATTATAGTGTATCAAGAACAAGTCTGACATTACTATTTTTTTAATTTTCTCAAATGCTTCCTGGCATTCCGCCGTCCAAGACCATTTAGCATCTTTCTTCAAAAACTCATTCAATAGAGCTCGCAAACAATGCATATTTGGTACAAATACATTATAGCAACTTGTTAACCCCAGGAAACTTTGTAGGGTACCGACATTTACAGGAGCAGGCATGTTCTTTATAGTACTGGCACATGCTGGATCTGGTTTCCTGCCTTTCTTGTCAATTATCTGACCTAAATATTTAATTTTGTTCATAAAGAATTCACACTTTTCATCCCTCAGTTTGAATCCATAGCCCTGAATTCTTCTAAAAATTTCAAAAATATTTTTCTTGCGTTCTTCAGGGTTTTCACTTTTCAGCAAAATATCATCAAGATACACAACTGCAAAGTCCAGTCAACTCAGCATTGTGTCCATTACTTACTGAAAAATCGCTGGAGTGACCTTTATACCAGAAGGCAAATGATTAAATTTGTACATCCCACGATGTGTATTTACGGTTAGTAAACTTGAACATTCACCATCTACTGGAATCTGAAGATACATGTCACTTAGGTCAATTTTGGAAAATATCTGATCCCCACTAAGCTATGCAAAAACCTCTTCTGGCCCCGTAAATGAGTAATAATTTTTGAGGGCGTTGTTTAAGCCCAAGGAAAAATCTTTCGTCTTTTTCCTTATACAAATGGTGATTATTGGTGAAACCTAATTGCTATATTCCACCTTCCATAAAACACCCATTTTTTTTGAGTCTATCAAGCTCATCATCAATTAGTTTTAGCGAAGCAAATGGTACATTTCTTTTCTTTTTGAAAACTGGTTGTACGTTTTCTTTTAGCTCGAATTTAGCTTTCATTTTCTTGCACCTGCCTAACCCATCAGAAAATACATCTGGGAATTTAGCTTTTAATTCTTCATTTAAATTTTCTGTTTCGTTAGTAAAACCTTTCACTTTTTGGCAAAACGGATTGATCGGACTGTTCCATAAACTAAACTGTTCCATCCAATATGTTCCAAACAGTTTATTCGTGTTTTTCATTACAAAAAGTTTTAACTTCAAGGTTTTATTTTTTTAACGTTACATTCGTCATAAATTTGCCTTCAAATTTTATTTTCTGTCCTGTAACACTACAAGCAATTTTTGGGGGTAACCATTAATGTTGGTTTACCCACTTTTCCCCATGTATAAACATTTATTATACTCAAATCAGAATCACTGTCAAGTTGCAGTCTGATGTTTTTGTTCAGGATTTTTACCTGCACAAATTTTCTTATAGGAGATTTATCCATGATTTTTAAATTTTGGATTACAGTGTGTTTTTTTTATGTCTTTTTTTTTTTTCCACACCAAAAATATTGTTTCTTTTTGTAAGAACAATCCTTATATCAATGTAATTCTCCACAAGCATAACAGGGGTTGGGAGTGATGTTTTTTCCTTCTTCAGTTTATGCTTTTGACGTACATTTTTAATGTGCAACATGCTGCTTATCTCAATATCTTTGGCATCTCAACAAACATTTATAAATTTCTGACAATCTTCTGCTAAGTCTTGCAACATTAAATTGGGTTCGTTTTCCAATTTAATTAAAATCCTACTTCAGATTTCAGCATCTTTTATTGATACCAACCCTTGCACAAATATCAAGCATTTAAAATTGTTAGGGCTTAATTTTGCCAATTTGAGCTTTTTACAATTTTCATTCACAATGCTCGCGAACATTGTAGTCATCTTCATTTTTCATTGAATTCATACATTTCCATCTTTGATGGAACAAAGATGTTTTCGGGCTAAAAACTTCCAAAAGTAAAGTAACCATTTGTTTAAAATGTTAGGTCACTAGTCTTCTTTGGTAATATATAGTTTACGAACTTAGTGTGTTCAACAGTGCCTAGTTTCCTTAGCAAAAGTCTGACCTTTTTATCGTCGGACCAGTTTGCACAATCAGTCTTATACAAATCTTCGTATCTACAGAAATATGACAAAAAAGTTAACTCTTTTTCTGGTAAATAGTGAAATTCCGCAATTGCATTTATGATAGCATCTTCAGAATATCCATTTGTATTATTCATGAACATTTTCTATTGTTCTACCAACATTTCCACAAGGTTTTCGAATTTTTGTTCGTACTGTTTTTTCTGTTCGTCTTGCCATTTGACCATTTCAAGTAGTATTGTTTTAAAGTCTTCCATTTTGATTTTTTCCCAATGGAGTCTTGGTGAATTTTCACATGCAATTTTGGCAATATCTTTTTTCACCAAAGTTATGCTGGTGAATATTTCCTTGATTTGCAGCCAAATTCTTGACACCAAAATGTTACACTAGTGATGTTTTCTGATTTGGTTAAATCCTCATCACTAAAATGTATTTTGGCCAAACCTTGTCAAAATCTCGTATTTTGACTAATCCTTGAGGCCAAAATGTTGTTGTAATTTTGGCTAATCCTCATCACCAAAATGTTGTAACCTAGAGAAGGTTATGGAATAGAATAATCACACAAAGGTTAGTAATGAGCGATAATACGTAGGACACAAACAACATAAAAGGTTCACCAGTGGTGCATAAAAGAAGTAGTCAACTGCTAAAAGTGAGTCAAGTGAATTCCACAATGAATCTTCAACTGCAGGATATCTACCAATCGCCTCACATGTTCAGATCTGGCACAAGGCCGAATTTAATGTGCGGTATCCAAGCCAAAGAATTCTGTGTAGACCCTGTATAAAACAGGGTTGGGTAGCTGTTTCCTGAGACAAGACTCTGCCCTTCAACATAGCCTCGTCTGGGGATACTCTGTCCAGAGGCAGAGAGTTTGACCACCACAGCTGGAAACGAATTTCCAACTACAGACCCACATGCAGTATTTACTACTGTATTTATGTGAATGGGGGACATAACCATTATCGTCTGTAGGTATACTACAACACTTTGCCATGGATATCAAAGAATGGAAACCAGCAACTTATTTTTTACATTCAATATATATTGCAACTTGACTCAGACTAGGTTATTATGTATGATAAAATGCCATGACAAAATCATGACCCACTAGATTAGAAATGGGTCCCCCCAAAAGTTTTTAAACAACAATGGTAGTGAATTTACATACACAGAATATTACAATATGGTCTGGATATTTGAATATTGAATTGTGAAATACTGCTAGATTCAACCCATGGCAAAATGGGATATGTGAAAGAAATCAAGCAGTTGCAGATGACTGTGTGCAAAGAATTCTTG
Source organism: Acanthosepion esculentum (assembly GCA_964036315.1). Lineage (NCBI taxonomy): Eukaryota > Metazoa > Mollusca > Cephalopoda > Sepiida > Sepiidae > Acanthosepion > Acanthosepion esculentum. The sequence continues at coordinate 24,616,956 of OZ038497.1, read as the reverse complement.
CTGACAACAAAACCTTGATCTTGAAATTGCTCTTGCGTAGGTAGTTAAATGCTAAAACACATTACAGATGGTATGTGGACAGTCAATTAGCATTTGGAAAGAATCCAAATCTATCATCCATGTTAATAGATAAGCCTCCAGCTCTACACAGCATAACAGTTAAGTGAAGTTTTCACAAAGATCTGAATATGCTTCTTGCGAGCAGAAAGCATTTATTCAGGCTGTTCTGCAAGTAGAAAATACTACATCAAACAAGAGCTTCTGATTCTGAATATTGCTTATCAATGATAAATCAAATGGAAAGGTTTAGGAAAGATTATTGGACAGCATGAAAGAAATTCTATTTGTCAGACATAGTCATATGTGTGCACTTACCTACATGTTATTTTGTCAAATTGGGCAAAAACTCAAATCCAACTCTGGAAACCATTTAAAAAAATCATACAGAATCTCAAACTTGAAAAATTAATTATCAATGAAATGATGAAGTCAATAATGTGTCATCATCTGAAGAACTAAAAATGTCAACTACAGATTGTTAGTGAATCAATAGTACAAAATAACTGATGAAATGAAATAAATCAGAAAAAAGACAAGAATATAATTAACTTTCCAAAAGTGATGCAAGATATCTTTGACAAAATGGCAACATTTGGATTGAAGCAGAAGTTTTCAGTAGAGGTACAAAACTACAAGTAAATATTCTGTATGGTTTAACAAACGTGATAAATCTGAATTGACTATAAAAGCCACAAACTTTGAAACACAAAGTCACTGTGTGTACATTAACAAAAATATCTCTGAAAACAGTAAAACTTTAGCTCAAGAATGTTTCAATGTCAACATGTACATGCTGTTTACACAGTTAAACTTACTGAACTAGACAACTTGAAAATATTTTTAGAGAGAAAAGGAGAAAAAGCGTGCAGTAAAAAATTATTTTTCTTTTAATAAAAAATGAAAATTCAATATTTACTTTTGTAAAATACAACATATTAAGTTAATACAATCTATCTCTACAGATAAACTAAAAGAACAAATTCATACCAAAGGTGTAGAAACCAGTATATTAATTTCATTAGTAATATTTACATAAATATTGTACAAAGACAATAAAATTTAACAAAAGCACCTTCTGCACTGATAACTTATTCTAATTTAATCTGAAGTATCACATATATATATATATATATATATAATTTAATTATTTTTTCTTCATGCGACTATGTGCATCGAAATTGCTACCACTAGAAAATCAAACTATCAAGTAATATTTATTAACTTTTCATGTATAGAAATCATTAAGGCACCAATAATAAAAACAAGTACAAACTACTAAAAACTAAATATATAAGAATTAACAGTATATGTATAGAAAACTAATAATCAAAATGTCTACAATTGAAAAAAAATGAGTAAAAAGTAAAAGAGAAAAAGACTAAGGAGTGAGTGTAAAGCAAAAAAAAATAATAAAAAGGACAAATAACCATGACATTCTGCATATATGTGCAGACAGGCACATGGGTGCACACACTTGAATTCCATCCAGGTAAAATACAAACAAATGCATACTGATTCTTCATGCCTAAATTTAAACAAGAAAATAATCTTGTCTCCATGCAATTTAGCTCATTACAGCAATTAAATAATAAATTTTACGTTATTTTGGTTGAACTTTTGAAGAATTTCATATTAAGTGACTAATATAATTTGCATTTTGCTATACATAAAAGAGTAACATATCTCAATATATGCTAAAATTATTTAGTTACTTGCTATATGGTTAGTTCTGGATTTAATAAGCAAGCCAGACTATAATAGTTATATACTAGGTAAAGGAAATTAAGATTTGAATTTGTTCCTTGATGTAAATGTATATTCTCTCATTATAATGGTGTCTAGTAAATAAAAAGTTACATACTCAGATGGCAGATCTGCTGCACCATCCTCTTGGCCAGGAATATCCACATGAATAAAAGCAGCACGTTTGCGAATCTCTTCCATGCAGGGCAGGTCAATAAATTGTTTCCATGTAGCATCTGTAAATAAAAATAAATCATTGATAAATTAATGACCTAGTGGATGATATAACAATAGACATAAATAAGTTCTGCAATACAAATTCTTTAAAAAGGATATTTTAAAGCTAACAGTTTATATTTTTACTTTTCTTTAAGTCAATCTAGGATTTATTTTTTATCACTCTTTCTATATCCTATACCTACTAGAGCATTTAAAATCTTTTCAAGCAAGATCACAGAAAATAAATATACAAAAGAGAAATGAATTAATACCTTAAAACATCTATTATTGGAAAAATTAATTTTCTTTGGATTGCACACTTACCTAAATGCAAAACTTGTATCCTGTTTCAGATAGATACATGCAAAACTAATATAATTCTACCAAATCTTGATATATCTAGTTACTGTGACCTCTGATGCATTGGTATCTTGAGGCATCATCTGTGAGTATTTGTTTTAAAAAAAAAATAAAAATAAAAAGTCCTTTTGCAGTTATCATTCCATGTGGTTACTTTGTGCTCTTCTCATTAATTTTTTTTTAAAAAAGATACTTTTTTTCTTTGTGTTTTACTGGGATATTTTAAAAACTTATATAAGACTTCTCTGCTGTCATCAAAAATAAGAAATGGATATAATGTGAATATGGTAAAAATAAGAAACCTGTACCTCCATTGATGATAAAAAAAAAAATGAAATAAAAAAAAAATTAAAAAAATAATAAATTCTAACATTACTTCCAGAAGACAAGGATGACAGAATGTAACACTAAACAAACAATGAGGTCATTGGTTTAATGTTAGTTAACTGAAAGGACATTTAAATATGATTTTAAAAATTGAAAGAAAAATTAAGATGGAGATATGCTATTCATTATGATGATGGGAAAACTAAACAAAAAATAAAAAAGAGGTAAATAGGAAATACAGTTCTGGGGTAGAAATCAATAAAACTAATAACTAATCAGAAGAAAAATGAAAACGATAAACAAAAGGATTTAGGGAAAGGTTGTAAGAAAATAAAGAGTATGTTTAGTCTTTTCTATTTCCACCTCCGACATCTGATAAATTTGATTCTCAACAGAAATAATATAGAAATTATATATTACACTGCATACATTTTAAAAGTGAAGGAATAGTTAAACACATCTCTATATTTCCTTCTGTCAGAGCAATCAATTCACAAAATAAGCTGTCTACAATAGCAATTATATCAGAAACTGACAACTTTAAATTGGGTTATTTTGTGAATCTTTGTTTTACTTATATATCTAGTATCAGACCTTGATGAACCAGGGCATTATGACAAAAGATGTTGCAAAAATGACAGGTAATCTCTTGTAAAAACTGTGCATATCAGAGTCAGATATAAATATAAGCAGGCAGTCTCAAATACTTCATTTTGATCTGATGATTGCCAGTTATCTATAAAAAGATTCAAATGACTGATAAATGCTATGTTATAGCTAGAAGACTTGGTCAGAGCATTTCCAAAATGGCACAGGTTGTAGAGTGCTCACATTCAACTATGGGTGATACATACTGGCTGTAGTCTGAAAAGAGAAAATCAGGAACCACTTGTGTGACATTGGGTGCCAAGAGTTAAAGCAAAAAGTAAATGGAACCTTTCTGCCAAATATGAGTCAACTGAAGGCCAACTGTGGTACAAAACTGCAGGTAGCTTTAAAGGAAGGAAAGAAATGCAACACAATACACACAGTACACCAATCCTGGTTCTATGAGATTATATAGCTGCAAACAAATTAAGAGTATCAATGTCAATAGTTTAAAATATCATCAATTGGGGTAAAATGTGAGCAATAGAAGGTGATAAACTATTTCACCAAGAATTAAAAACAGATCTACCAAAGATGAATGACAACTATCAAACTCCTATTAGATGCTTGTGTGATATCTTGAATATATCAGATCTGTCTTGCAACACTGGGAGTACTTAACTGCCTTGATACATGCTTAATAAAGCCTTTTAGGCCCTTCACAAAGTATACAGAGTCGATTTGAAAAATGGGAAGGATTTATTATACCTTTGTGAAGTATTTTCATTCTGAGAACAATAAGATTACATATTCTAACTGAATTATATTTAGCAAGTACATGTGTTTACATTTTTATAGTTGTAATTGCCACTGTTTGCATGTACTCCTGTCCTTTCTTTGTAATTTTCTTTCATACAGGCTTTCAACAGAAATCATTGAGTCCCATTTAAATAAGAGATTATAATCTGATTAAATTTGGATAGTATAAGGATAAATGTGACACTGTTATATACAATAAACACTTGGCCTAAAAAGGATAAAATGAAGTAATACGTAGAAAGGTATATTGAGAAAAAATATATATAATAGTTTCCGAAGATCAATGAAGTAAAGATAATTAATTTTTTTTAAAACTACTAAAACACCATATTTCTTTTAATTTTTCTATGTCCGCAGCACGAGTTCTATCACAGGAAAAAATCAAAAGCTTTTGAGAACTCAAACTGGGGGATTAAAGGAATCTGTGTTTTGGTCTGATGACCTGCTGGACAACTAAAAGTTTGTTGGCGTACCTAAACATCAAATATATTTAATAATTAACCTTCAAAGCTATTTTCCCCCTAGTTCAACAAGAATTCAGTGATAAGTAATTATAAAACTAAACATATCACGTACATGAATGTCTCACAGAAATCTAATTGTTACATAAGTATTTTTTTAATTTTATATTTTTATCATGAATATTCAATAATGCGTTCTTTATAACTATTTTTCTACAACAAATAACATATTAAGAATATTTTAAAAGAAGGTTATACTTTTAAAATATTCTTTGAACATAATATTAACCAAAAAGAAATAATTCTTTAATTCTTAATTGTTACAGTATATTCATCTAAATACACAAATATACAAACAAGCATATGCAATGCACATTATAGGCATCAAACAATATATCATGTATACAAACTATAAATGATTTAAAGTAATATGATCACGATATCCCTGCTTTTGGTTTACTTCTAGTCTTTCAAAGTGTCAACAATTTTCAATGACAGAACAAAGAATAACAATTTCCATAACATTGTAGTAGACCCCCTGAGCACCCCAAATTGGTATCAGGTCACAAGAGGCCTACTAACATTTTTGAATTAAAGACGTGAAATCTGACAGGTCAAACAAAATGGACAACAGAACGAAGATGTAAGATTAATGCAGAGTTTATTTACAAAAGGTGGTCTGGTGATTGAAGGGTATTCGAACTAGACGTGTTGATGGTTGGGCTGGTTGTACAGATGACGAGATGTTGAGGTGCAGCCACTCTAGTCATGTCAACAGCTGGAGCGTTGATATGCAGGCATTGCATACATGCTGGTCAAGGCCAGTGTCGAAACCTTCCGTAGTTATTATAACCAATAGTATACAGGAAAGGTTATTTAGGTTGGAGTTAAAGGAAGTTGATCGCTGATGGTCATCACAGTTGATCAATGCTGGTTTTTGTAGATGATCACTGCAGGTTGTTGCTGGACAATTGCTGGTCACTGCAGGTAATCGCTGCTGGTCGTTGCTGGATGATCATTGGTCGCTGCAGGTGATCACTGAGGGGCCTGCATACTGACCATGAATTCAGTGAGAATTTGTTGTGTTACATTAAGGGAGACCAACAACAGCCGCAGGTCTCGCAAAATACTAAAAATCTCAAGAAAAATAAGTTGAGATTTGCTACAAAAAAACGAAGGTGTAAAAATGCACAGGAAGTGCATTACAACTAAGTTTATAACACAAAAGGAACTAAAAAGTCATTAGATCAATTCTAAAACAAAATGAAATTACGTAGTGTGTAGGGAACACGATCAAAAAGGTCAAAGTCGAAGCGTCCTATTTGTTCCAGTTTTGGGGGCAGCCACAACAAGGTCAAGCACATTTTGTCTTTCATTTCCTTTAAGCATTACATTTTTCGTAACAACACTATCTATTTGGGCACTTGTAAATACATTTGTGTGATATTTACTGAGGTAATGTTTTGAATTTTTTTTTTTATATTAAGCCTAAGTGAATATACATTGGATTTTAAGTGAAAAAGGAAACTGGTAGAAGAAAAAATGGATTCGGATATGGACAGAAATTTTGTAAAATGGTATTATGGTAAATGAATACACATCCTGAAATCTATATACCAATGCAGAAAGTTTTAAAATGTTTAAGCAGAAATTTAACAGATATCATTCAGGAAAATTACATCCTCCCAGTACATTTTATCATTCTCAGCAAAGAACTGCTCTACTTGCTTTTTGCATTTTACAGAGAATTTTTTTTTTAATCAAGAGAATTCTTTAAAGGTTGGAATAAATAGTAATCTAAAGGGCAATTTCTGCTGAATACAGAAAATATATGCGAACATCTCAGCCAAGCTGGGACAATGTTTTCCTAGCTGCCAAAGAAACATGCAGTCTAAGGTTATTCTCATGGAATTATTCCCTTTTTGTTTAATAATTCTCAATACTATGCATTGGTTACTGCTTTCACTTGTGTATGTGGGAGCAGTACATGTTCAAATAATTCATTTAGTTCTCTGAAAGCAGCTCACAGTAGAGAGCTCCCTTTCAATGCCACCATATACACAGCATATCCTTCTTTGGATGAAGATTATCTATTTTGAATCGGTATTATTACTATTATTATTTTCTTTTAATTAATGAAAACAGCTATGGTTAATTCTCATTTGTTAGCAGCAATAGGGCTTCTCTGATAAGTGATGTCTACAAAGAAGCTTTCATAGATAAAGCAAACAAACAATGCACACAATCTTACCTACTATCTTTTGAGGTATTTACTAAATTGATATTGACGTTGAGGAGCTTTTTTGATTTACTGAATTTTATGGAAAACAGGATTTTAAGCTAAAAGAACAGCAGGGAAGGTTAAGTTTCAGGTACACAATATCAAATATCCATTTTGGTAGTAAACTTATTTTTTTTCTTTCACTACATTCTTCTTTTTTCGTTTTTTATATTAGTGGATCAGTTTATAGCGCCTTTGGTATTTCTCCACTGGTTGACCCCTGTGGTGTTCCTGATGTAATTACAGGCACTTTCAAGTATGGCTTTGCTGATCTTGCCTATATTGTCCTTAGAGAGGTTAAGCATTTGCAACTTGGGTTGTTGGGGGAAATCATTCTTATGGTCCTTAATGATAATAAAAGCCTGCTGTTTGTGGAGCTTGTGCACCCTGTCGTCAATCTTAAGTTTCAAGGCTGTTGTTCATGCCTTGCTGTTGACATCATTTACCCATTTGTTTGGGGCCTTCTTATATACTTTGTTAACTTTCTTAGAAATAGCTTTGTAGTAGTCGGCTACATTATAGAAATATAGATTGCCCGTTTTATCGGATTTGACAGTTATTCTGTCAGTGTTATGTATCTTGGCAATGTCTTTTATCATGTTCTTCTGCAGGCTGTTGTGTTTGGAAACGTATTTAATTTTATCAATTATAGAAAATTGCACCATCAAAAAAGCCTATCCTATACCACAATGGCTTTTTGTGAACCAAAAAAGACAATCCCAACTTCTCTATAGTGATGGGAGCCTTTGACTGCAGAAGCTTGCGAATTAGTCAGTATACTATTACTATAGAGGCTCAGATATATTTTCAATAGTGAGAACACCAGCCTGTGCAGGGACGACAGAGTGATTCTTCTGCGTAACTCCAAGCCTCAGAATACTGACCAGCTTAGGAAACAACTAATAAAATTCTTTAAGGATCACGGACTTAACATTACCGCTGTCACCAACACCAAGGTGATCAGCTTCCTAGTCACTATGTTCAATCTATCCAGAGTACACATGCCTTATAATAAAGAACTTTATAATCAACATATATTAGTAAAGAACCTAGCCACCCACCGTGTATCCTTAATAACCTTCACAAATCTGTACAACATAGACTCTCCAATAACTCCAGCAGCAAGTACATCTTTAACAAATATAAAACCAAATATGTTGATGCATTACACAAAAGTAAGCACAATGTTGAACTAGATTACATCCCCAACACTAGTGTGAATATCAGTAGAAAACCTAATAGAAAACGCAATATTATTTGGTTCAGTCCGCACTTCAACAGTAACATCAGGACCAACATTGGTAGTATCTTTCTTAAATTAGTACACAAACATTTTATAATCCTTTACTCAAAAAAATTTTCAACAAGAACATTAAGGTTAACTACAGCTGGACTAAAAACTTTGAGCAATACTTAGCCCAACATAATAGTATAATTCTTAACGAATACATAAGCAGCATTAGTAGTAATCATAGTCCTGATGACCAAAAGTGTAATTGTTGTAAAGGTACCCTCTGTCCCATGAATGGGAAATGTACGTATAAAGGAGTTATCTATAAGGCTAGCATCAAACACAATGGCCAGATTAAATTTTATTTTGGATCTGCTGCTAATTATTGGAAAAAGCATTTTTATCATTACAAAATTACCCTTAACAACAAAAAATATGAAAACGCCACAGTGCTCTCTAAGTTTTACTGGAACATCAAAGCTGATAACTACACACCCCATGTAAATTGGGAATTTGTTGACCAAACCAAGCCATTTTCTGACATGGAAATGGGGATGCAACCTATGTCTATCTGAAAAGATATTCATCCTCAAAAATATTAAAGTAGGTCTACTTAATAAGTAGAACAAACAGTCAGTAAACAAACAAAATAGTTTCTCTTAAAATATTGGAAACCTGGCTAATTTCTTTTTTATTATATTCTTTTATTAAATTTTCCTTTCATTTAGATTTAGGTCCCTCTCCACTTACTTCCCTTTAACCCATTGATGTCAATATACTAGATCAAGAGCAGCGTCCCTGGCTATGACTTTAAATTTGAAACTTGAAATTCCTAAATTTTAAACACACATCTTTCTTTTTCTTTTTTTAAATGAACACGACCTGCAATTCATTTTCTACAACTTCTGCCCTATTTTATTTTTGGACGATGAAGCAGTGTGTCTCCCATGTGTCATCTGTGTATTTTTATTTTGTGCCCGATGAGCTGTAAAACCAGCAAAACTTAAGTCGTACACTTAAACATAGGTATTTGTATATATGCCTTTATTAATACATATCTTTGCTCTGTCTAACCACATCGAGCACTATTACATTTACACCTCTTGGCCGAATTTGATGATTATTTATTTGCTTACCTGTGTATACATGCCAACACACGCATATACAGTTGTTTATATCGGGTCATTTGACTTACTTAACCCTATCTCTCTCCCCCCCCTCTCTCTCATTATATATATATATATATATATATATATATATATATATGTGTGTGTGATTACATTTTAATATTAGAGTATTTGTTTTTAAAAGGTAAGCACTAATCTTATGAGACAATATAGTATTTAATAAGAAATGTAACTAAAATATTAGAAAGAGATAAAAATGTGTTTGAACTTTGATTAACATAACTTTATTTCTGATTAATTCCCTGCTTTATTCATATCCCAATGGCAAGTACAGTTACAGCAGAATAGGCATATGCAGCAACCAATTCCATGTTGTTGGATGTGATTGTGAGTAACAGTTCAGTGGGCCATGCAATGGAATGAAGTAGGATATCCCACTCCTCACACCAATCCCCATTCTAGTTCTCAGAGAGGATGAGGATCACTCAACTAGGCTAGACACATTCTTTCAAAAAACTAATCAATTCTGTTTAAATTTAAATAGCAAGAATAAGTGACATTAAATCACAGTAAGGTGTGCACTCTATATAATAATATATTTTGCTATTTCCTGATTATATAGGTGGGTGGGTGGGTGCATATATACATACATACATACATACATACATACATACATACATACATACATCACATACAGATATCTGTCAATGTAAGTGTCCTAATACATATATAAGCTACATAAAATGGGGTATATGACTTAATAAGAAAACAATCACAGACATTACAAACCCATTCAAAGATTATAAAGCAGTACTATTAGAGTACTAGCATGCAATTATTCTTGCATATATCAACACACCTACACTAACTTACATGTATAGAGAGCCACAGAATAGCAGGTAACATTATTGATTATAGAGAAGCTGTCATCATTGGTGGCAAATTTAGTATAGCTATATCTGGAGTGCATTTATCGCTTGTATACAGAGTGGGAACATCATTTCCAGCAGAATTGAAGAATTGGGATCTATTGCTTAAGCATTTATACACAGCAGAATGAGGAAATGTGTATCCTGCAGCCCATCAACTTCATATGACATTCTCATAGGAGGAGGTGGAATGCAGTAGCAGAACTTGTTTCTTATTCTCTTCTTATCATGCCAGCTCAGGGCAGGAGTCAGTAGTATTGAGAAAGGAAGGAAGGAAGGAGTCATGATTTCTTTACAGAAAGATGGAATAGTGAAACTATTAAATTCAATATGTATTTACAAAAATGATTTTTTGTTTTCTCAGCCAAGAAATTAAAAAAGAAATGTTGATTAGTTAAATGTCAAATTGCAAGTGAAACACTAATTTAAAATGTTTGTCAATAGTTATTTGTTGAATAACATACACCTAGTAGTACCAAAAGCTACTGAATTAATTTTCTGTTTAAACTAGCCATATTTTTTAAAAGATTGCTGATTACAATATTCTAAAGTCCCTTTAAAAAAAGAAAAAAAAAGACATTATTTTGAAAATCCAGAACATCACAGCCATGATATTAAAGAATAAAAATTACACTTCATTAAAAAATGAAGTTCAACAAAACTTTAAAGTTGTCAATGAACATGATAGATCAACGCAACTATAGGAATTTTCAAAATAATTGTTATCTATTATTGTTACTTTTAATTTCAAAATTGAACAGGAAATTCAACTCAATATGATTTGAATCATATTAATCATTAAAAAATTAAATAGTAATTAAATAGAGCTGCAAAGAGCATTATTTAAAATTATATTATCTTTTGAATAGCACATCTTAAGTAAATGATTAATATAGGGATGAATTAAAGCAGACAATATATATAAACAAAATTAGTTGCTTAAAATAAATGCATATTCTAAGATATAACTTAAATGAAGAAAAATAAGCAACTGTAATTTTCTGTGCTCTGAAAATCTTTATGGCTAAATAGTCAACTTAAATTTTTACTTCTCACAATAAAATTTCAGTGTTAAAATTACTTATTCCTACAATTATTCACATTAATATTTCTATAATTTTTTCCATTACAAAAAGAAAAGTTCATTCACTGATCATAATCACATAAAATAATTAAAATCAATTGTAATTTCTAATGAATGATAAAATGGTTCTAACCATTTGCACATGATAAATATACACTGATAATTGCAACAAAGCTTTAAAATGTTTATAATGAAAATGAAATCTTATACACTAATGGCACTCCATCAAACCCTATTTGAATACCAAATTAAATCAGGCAAAATCTACATTAAGATGCAAATCTATATTTATGCTTTTAATAATTCTTCACTGATAATCTAAAAATATAATGCATATAATGGTAGTTTCTATGTGACATTATACAACCAAAACAATAAAAAAAAGTAGTTAGTACTGATATTGACATGATATTTAACAAAACACACCAGGTAGTTATCTGAAAGTCAAAACTAATGGGAGTTCATAATATATATTGAGTCTGCACAAGAATATGAACACAAATATTTCAAATAAAATCAAAGAGTTACTGTCATAAAAAGTAAAAAAAAAAATCTCTGACAAGTAATCCATAAAAAGTAATTATATCTTAATAGAATAAATGTTATCAGAAATTTATAACCCAATTTGGACTTCATAAATTTGTTTATATTTGTATATTTTAGTTAGAGTACTTTCAAGTATATCCCACCCTTCTGCTAATGGTGATGCAATATAATGTGGTAATATCAATATCCAAACATCAACCTAGACAACACTGGAAGCGATAGGAAAAAATACAGACAAATGAATATAGTACCAGCCATAGTAGCTGCTGTAGTTTACGTAGTTGCAGCAGTAAAAGTATATCTCCTTCAGAGAAGAGATAAAAAAGAAAAAGTCAACTATATCTCTTGAGACATGGTGAAACATGAATCACTTGACTTGTAATATTTTCTCTAAGGTTTTCTTTACCAATATCTTAATGGCTATATTTTTTAATCTCTAATGAACTTTTGTCCAGCTTGTCTATTTTGCTATGTTTATAAAATCAAGCTATTATTTCATATAACAAAAGTGTTTTAAATATAATGCTATATAACTCCTAGCCCCCATTACTAAAAATACTGTTTTCATGTTTATTATGTAAAAAAAAAAAAAAAAAAAAAAAAAAAAAAAACTTTTCTATCAAGTATTAATCTTGAGAATTAATTTTTATATCTAAATTAAATTTTTCTATCAAAGTGATGATTCTTTGAGAGATTATATAAAAAGATTTTGAGCATTGATATAGCAATATGATACTGATTTATTTAACCTAGTGATTTCATCTTGGTACCAATGATAATTAGTGCCCTACTGGGAATTTCAAACCATCCCTTTATTCAATTTAGTATAATAGATTGTTCTCATTCCACAGTTGAGGATATCATATAATAATAGTCAATTTGTCCTTAGTCATGTTGTCTTTTCCACTGAACAAGAGCACATGATTTTTACAGTACCAAACTCAGGAACTAATCTCACAACTGCCAATCTACTTAACCAACATTTATCCACTAGGTTATATGTCTCAGAGGACAATTTATTAGTGGAGACTTAAATCTAATGTCACCTTTCTTCTTCAACTAAACTATAGCTTATGTCGATATTACTTGTGCCATTTTTTTAGTTTTAAGCCTAAATTTCTTTATTAACAGATTCCACATGATGTTCATTTTTATGTCTACTGAGGAGATTATTAGAATGTAGCATATGCATTAATTTTTTTCAATTGTCATTAATTTTTAAATAGGTGATACATTTTCTATAAACTCCTGATGATTTCTGCTTGACTGAATAAATATTTTAGAAGTTATGACAAATTGAAATTTGCTTAAATTTACATTTTGCAAGCCACAAACTTGGTTTTTGTCAACCTTGACATTTAAGATCAAGATGAAACTGTACACCTGTAGTTTTCAGATCAAATTAGTAAGTTTTGAATTTATTTTATATCTAAGTTATTTAGAAATTATGAACCCTTTGAATTGGGAGAAAATATCTATTTATGGGGATGCTGAATATTTGGCTAGCCACAGAAACTAAGAGTATTAAAATAAAAACCTTACTTGATTATTTTCATTTGATGTATCATCTGTCATGTGTAAAACATTGAAAAAGAATTTAAAAGCATTAAATACATTTCTGTTGATCAAAGCATAAAACTATTCATGTAAAATGTTTTTATTTTATCTTTGAAATTATGAAAAGTAACCTAATTGAAAAAAAAAAAAAAATGACTCAACATTTGCTGAATTATAATTCAATCTATCCTTTCATTCTTAAAAATTTAAATGTGTTCACTTGTATGAATTAGCTTGTCACGGAAAATGCTACTTTTAAAAATTATTTTCTGAATTCTGACTGAGTATCAGAGTACTAAAATAACTCTTGAAATCAATATTGAATTTAATACAAGTCCTTTATGAATATTTTGTAAATGTATTATTATTGCTTCAGCAATAGAAGTGAGGAAAACTTATATCGCTGAAAGCTGGCCAAATGGACCAAAATAACCAATTTCTGCACATTGCTAAGAAATGGAATAAAACAGAAACATAATTATTTAAAAAAAGGATCACCATTCTTAACAAAATTTCTTTTAGTTAAAATAAATTTTTTGCCACCCTGCTTAATTAATCACACTTAAGTTATTAAGTTGCAGTTTTCTACCACTATGGACTTTAATATACTTCAAGAGTGGTCAGTATGGCAATTAATGAATAAATGTGAAAATAAAAATTACAAGTTGTTTTACATATACAAAGGATTTATCCTTGGATTAACGTCATCCTAAGAGTCTGAAGTTTATTTAGTTGCAACTTATTAGCTGTTCTGAATTAGTATACTGTTAACAACTGAAGTGTAATCTTCTGGGTTAGTTTTCTTCAGTTGTGTTTATAGTAGGAGTCTCCACAACTTCAAAATATTATCGCAGCCGCTTTTGGCTGCTCACTAAAGCAGAAAAGAACAGGGAATTTCAGCCTTGACCTTTTGATCGTGTTCCTTACAAGCTGGTAATTTCTTTTAGAGATGAACTAATTACCTTTTTAGTTTGCTGTTATTACGAACCTAGTCGTAATACGCCTCTAAGCGTTTTACACCTTAGTTTTCACGTAGCAAATCTCTACTCATTTTTTAGTGAGATTTTTAGCATTTTAGTGAGGCCATTTCTGTTGTAAGTCTCCTTTAACATAACACTGCGACTTCTCGCCAAAATTGGAGGTCGGTACTGACCGCTCGGCGCTGATATGGTCGGTACACAGGCTCCTGGCCTTTGAGGCCAGGATGCCACCCCGGGCATTGTATTAAGTTACGCTCCCATTTTTTTTTTGTCTGCCAACTGGACGCAAGTTGGAACTATCTCTCTCTACTTCTGGCTCATGTTCTACTCTCGGCATTCCACTCCTACTGGCTGCCCGCACGTCATCCGGAACCTTTCCCCGTACACACCAGTTGTAATTATTACGGGAGGTTTCAATATCGGACTCGACCAGCAGACCCGCAACGCCAGCACCAGATATCCGATACCAACAACATTGCAATGCCAGCAACCATCTGCAACGACCAGCAGCAGCAGCGATCACCAGCCGACCAGCAATATCCACCTGCGACAACTAATCAACCTTTCCCGTATACTATTGTTAGTAATTACTATGGGAGGTTTTTCGACACGCACTCCAACCGGAGCATCTACATCTTCAACCTCCAACCGTCGACTCAACCGGAGCATCCACATCTTCAACCTCCAACCATTGACCCGACCGGGGCATCCGCATCTTCAACACCCAACCGACGACTCAACCGGAACGTCAGCACCTCAATGTCCAACCGTCGACATGACCAATATAATCCACTAGTTTTCTCCTTCATGTAATAAACCTAGCGTAAATCATACATATCTTCGTTCTGTTGTCCATATTGTTTCACCTGGTCAGTTCATTATGTAAACATGTGGCGGACCCCTTGTGATCATATATGACATGGGGGGCGCTCAGGCCGTGGTATCATCGCCCCCCCTCCTCCAGGGTGTCCGCTACAATATAAATGTGGACCATAGAGGCTGTATCTGAATATTTCTGGAGGAAGAATGTGATAACAGAAATAATGGATGTTTTGATATAATTTTACATCTAAAGATATTGATTTGTTAACAAAAAGAACATCTCAGG
Organism: Acanthosepion esculentum; assembly: GCA_964036315.1. Lineage (NCBI taxonomy): Eukaryota > Metazoa > Mollusca > Cephalopoda > Sepiida > Sepiidae > Acanthosepion > Acanthosepion esculentum. The sequence continues at coordinate 24,601,536 of OZ038497.1, read as the reverse complement.
TATTAAAAAAGGATAAGTTATGTTACAGTCACAATAAATCACCTCTTCACATCAATTCCTTACAAAAGTTGTTTTCATCCATTCAAATCTCATAAGAAAACAAATTATAAGTTACTTTGACATGGTTGAAAGTGATATTGCTAACCAAACATGACACCAGAACAGAAATTATGCAGATTTTTAATAAGATTTCTTAAAGAGGAAATTGCAGAAGTTTACTAATCATGACAGACACCAGAAAGCCAGAGGGCACAATGTTAAAACATTTTGATTATCATAACCAAGATGATGACAATAGGTTGAATAAATCACAGTAACATATTGTTATATATATGCTCAAAATATTTTGATATTACTTGATAATTTTCCAGAATTTGTACATTTTCATTTTTTTTTGTCATAAAATTCAGTCATTTTATTGGCTATTTTAAATCAGTTTGACTGATCTAGCAGTTTATTTTATGTTGATTACATTGTTTTCACTTTGTGAATATATCATTCAAACATTTAATACAGGCTTTGACCTTTATTATTTTCATGATTGACATCACATCACTTCTGTATTCTTTTAGTTTCTCTTAACTCAAGATAGATTAGATAAAATTCATAAGCAATAAAAATATTTTTCATATTTTCAATCCCTTCTCTCTATATCCAAAAGAGAAAGAGTGAGAGAATATAATATAACCAAAAAATGTCATATTCTTCTAACCATTTACCATATTACTTTTCAAATAAAAAAAAGTGGTTTACCTTTTAGTAATGCTTCATTTTATACTCTAATTTCAATTTCATACTGACTTACATGATATGCGCAAATTAAAACAAAGATCTTCATTTTTCACTCACCAAATGGTGGTGCTTTTGGTACAGTTCTTCCAGTGGTCTATGTGAATTAATACAAATATCAAACTCTTCATACTTTTGGCCAATACAATGTTTATACATTGCATTTATTACATCTCATCTAAATGCAGAAATGTAAGGAAAACAATCTGTCCCCTTTATGTCAGAAAATGAACATAAGAAAGTTATATTTAAAGAGAAGCGTTAAGCATTGGAGAGAGAATTATGCACATTACTTATTCTCTCTGAGATAAGGTCAAGATAGTTAACAGGGAACACCTCTGGAGAGTGAGAAAATTAAAAACAACAGCATATATCAACTAGCTGTATGAATCAGAACACCTATAAGAAAACTATATCACATTGAAATCTGTATAGATTTCAATGTAATATAGTTATCTTTCCTGAACAGAGAAAGGATTTAATGTAGAAAACAACTGAAAATCAAATTTGTTTGTTATATATCAACAAATTTTTTTTTTTAAATAACTTGGGGAATCTATTTAAATGTTGGGAAGCTTAAAACTTTGTGGTTTTTACCATGAGATTTCATCAGAGGCATTTCATTTTAACTACTTTCATGTATTCTGACAGCTGTTACATTTTTTTAAAGAAATTTGTTACAAGTGTCATTTTAAAATACAGACTAACAACAAAAATGGAAAAAAAACAGGCAACATTTTCAGAATATATTTTTTTTTTATTTTAAGAAAGGTAAAAATGTAATTCAAACAAAAAGATTTGCCTTGTTTATGGGGAAGTTAATATAAGTGATTAAATATGTCAAAAGTGGTCTGCAAAGTTTTATGCTGGAGAATTTTTTGCTGAACAATTATCCTTGGTTGGATAGAAAAATGAGGCCAATAGTAAACTAATCAAGACATTTCATTATATTATACAGGAAACAGCCAACATATACAAAATATTCAAATAAAGCATTGAAAATCATTTGCATCACCTTGATATGGGATGCAAGAGATTGTGGAGCAGGAAAAATGAACCATTACTAACCATATCAAAGTCCAGCCTTCATCCAAAGAAGGATATGCTGTGTATAGAGTGGTATTGAAAGGGAGTCCTCTAATATAAGCTGCTTTCAGAGAACTAAATGAATTATTTGAACATGTACTGCTCCCACATACACAAGTGAAAGCAGTAACTGATGCATAGTATTGAGAATTATTGAACAAAAAGTGAATAATTCCATGAGAATAATTCCATGTATGTTTCTTTGGTGGATAGAAAAACATTGTCCCAGCTTGGCTGAGAAGTTTGCATACATTTTCTGTATTCAGCAGAAATTGCACATTAGATTATTATTTATTCTGGTCATACAAAATTCTTATAACAAATTTTTAATTTCCTAGAAAATTGCAAATGGTACAAGCACAATTCTTTGCTAAGAAAGATAAAATCATTTAGAGGATAGAATTATAATGTTGCCTGAATTTGATTATTTTTTTTTTATAGCTTATCAACACTTTGCGTGTGTTTTATTTATTTCACCCTAAGCCAGGCAACAGAGCCACTAACATCCAAGGGGTTACTGAGTGTGAAAGAATATAAGAAAAATATTAAGGAGTTACAATAATAGGACAGCATAATTGCATTTAAATTTCTGAAGATCAAGCTTGACTGGAAAGCAAGGAGCCAGAAGAGTTTCGCAAGCAAGAAGTGCGATAAAAGAAACTGTTAGCATAGAACTTATGGTTACATCTAGCCATTTTGATCATATGTTGCAGTAATATTCTAAGCATGAACAAATGGTAGACTTATATGTAAGATAGATTTGGGCAAAAATATTTGTCTAGCACACAGAGAAGCAACTTTCTTAGAAGCAGACTTAACAATTGATTCAATATCTTTCCACTTCATGTCAGTGGAAAATGTTAACCTGAAAAGATGCAACAAGTCACTCTCCTGGAGGCTAGCACTAGCCATGCTGATGGAAGACAGAAAGGGTTCTCTCAGTCAATTAATAAACAGCAGTTTTGTTTTGGAGGCATTAAAATTCACACGCCATTCTTTGCTCCAGTTAACAGAATGGACATTTATTTAGATCAGCTGCCAATTTGACCTTATCAAACTGCTCAGACTCACTATTTAAAACCAAAAAGACCTTTCGAATTGTAAGAATAATTCTTTTTGTTTCTTTCTTTGCAACTGAATATTGTATTATTTTTAAAATAACAATTTTTCCAGTTACATTTTGTACTATTTAACCTATTCCTGGGGGGGAGGATATGGATTCATTCCTTTTCCAAGGGTATTTCTGCATAAGTGAATGTAATAAACGTCCTGGAATTCAAACTCAGCTCTCCAATTTCTCATTCTAAGCCACTATTCACTACACCACCCAAAATCTACTGTTGCTTGAAAGACAGCTGAAGATGAATCAAAGTGACAAATAATGTGTGATATAGTCAATGTTGAAAATAAAAATGTGTTATTTTTATTTTTACTTAATAACATGAATGAATTTTTAAGTTAATATTATAGTCTCAGAGAAGAAAAGGAAACTTTAAAAAAGAAAGAGAAGAGGAGAAGCAACACTAGATCAAGTAAGATTGCCCCTAAATTTTGCTGAACAACTTGCTGCAGTTAGAGAAATTTTCAAGATCATAAACCAGTTAAATTCAGAATCATTCAAGCAGTGTGAATATGAAAAATATACTTTATTATAAGTTAACATATTGGTACTTAACACATCTGTAAATAAAGTTTTATTTATATTAATATTTTGCCATATGTTCATTATATACAGGGTGCAATGGATAAATTGTCATCTGAATTTCACAAAAATGAAATTTTAACAGATATATTTACCAAAATTACACAAAAATATCTTGAAATACTAAAGAGTGATTTACTCCATAAAATCACCATTGGTTTCAACCACAGCCTCCAGACAACTTTGGAATCTCCTGCAACTCTTCTGGACAGTCTCCTTGTTTAAGTTGGTGAATGTTGCCATAATCCTTGCCTTCAGTTCATCTTTGATGTTATAAGGAGTTTTGTTGGTCTCTCGCTCAACTGAAATGTTTGTATTGGCATGAATGACGTGAATGCCAAGCAGTACAGCATGCCATTCCCCAATTTCTGGAGGAGTGTATTTGCATCATGGTGCTCTTTTTTCTCATAGACAGTGCCCGACTGACACTACTATACTGTGCAGTGAACAAAAACAAGCAATGTATACGTGCAAAATTAATAACATAAAATGGTGACAATTTACTTATCACACCCTGTATACCTAGTGTGATATGATAAATGAATTGATATTTTAATTGCAAGCATATTCATCTATTTTGATACTTTCTACCTTAAAAGCAATACAACACACTGGATTATATTTGTGAGATCACCAATTCAAAATTATTTTTCATCAATTTTTTACTGATTAACTAACCAAACTAACATTTATATGCCTTACTTACAAATTTACTTATTTACAGTAAACTATTGTTGGTTTCCACCCAATTTGAAATTACTACAAAACACTTTCCCTTCCTCAATTCATAGGCAGAAGCACACAGATACATGCTGGGATTTTTTCCTAGCCAATAAAACAGGCCAGTTCTTGGTTTCATCTGACTCATCCCGGTCTGTCTTGAAGTCAGAATAATGTTTGCTTGCTCAAACTTGCTCTTGTGTGTCAACCCCAATTCTTAGTTTGTGAACTTTTTGCCATATTACTGTTGCTTTACCTTAATACTGTTAATTTGCCTTGCATATATTGTTTGCTTGCTTTATATTATTTTTGCCTTGTTCTTTTCTTTTTCTTATTATTGCAAACTTTGTCAATTTCATTTGTTTATTTATTTTACATTTAACCATGGCTACTCACTCCACTCTATCAAGCCAAACTATAGGAAACAATGGCACTTAATATTCTTACTGAATGTAAAAGTCTGATTAATAAAAATGACCTAAAAGTAATACTAAGAACTGAGGATAACTACATTATTACTGCAAATAATCAACATCTAAAAATCCATCAGTAAGATGTCACCTTAACCCAGATAATGAATTTTTATTCTTTTATTTTCTTTAGAGGAATAAATGATTTTACTTACAATTGCATCCCAAATCATGAACTGTCATGATTACAAACTGGCATTGTTTCAAATTTCCCTGTAAAGAAAAATGGAATTAATAATTATAATATAAAAGATTAAAAATTTTTTATGTTAACAAGGTCATTATTTCTAGTAAAATGATATACACAAAATGCTGAATCTAATGGAATAAAAAGTAGTACTGCACACATTTGTTAATTCATAAACAAATACTGGAGAAAATGTCAAAATTGGATATGAAGAAAGTCCAATATCTGTTAGTAACATAAAAAGCAACTAAGACAATAGGATCATTTCTATTCATTTATCAAAACATTTTATAGAAAGCAAACTGTTTTTAATTTAAGAAACGGATATTGTGCTTTGAACACTTGCAATAAGCGAGAAGGAATATGTTTGCAGTTTGATAAAATAATTTACAATAGCCACTGATAGTGAGAAGAAAGTAAAAATGGACTTCTATATTTGAGTGAGCCAAAATCAAAAGTGAAGAGAAAGGAAATATCAAGAAGAAAAACAATTATCTATATTTTTTTTAACTAATTCTAGGTAATATAGCTTATCTATCACACATTTCTCCTGCATTGTTGAACTGGGACATAATTGAATGTTCTTAATTATTAACCAATGTTACAAATATAGCAAAACCAAGTTAACACAAAATAGAAATTATTTCAATATTTCACTTTACAAAAAGTTACATTTCTAGAAATATTCAATGATACCAAACTGTAATCAAGCAACAATTTAAAATATCTCAACATTCTAACTGGATATAACAAGAGTTCAGTATTGATGTTATATATATATATATATAGTGACGAGGTGTCGTAGAAGGCAAGAGGGGGAGACACCCCCACCCTCTCTTTGCAACCCATCGGCCATGAAAGCAGAGGTCAATTGTGTAGCAGCCATTGAGGGAGGGGAAAGGAAGTGGTAAAAGTTATTGTGTCCTCTCCATACAAACCCTAGGCAAACGAGGAGAGAGAAACAAATGCCCACTCTCTCTGAGCGAATAGTGTTGGGTTAGTGTGTGTATGTTGGTCATCCGAGAAGAGGAAGAATGTTGGCGCCAAAAAGCGACCCACATGGGGCAAATCGTGGAAGAAAAAGTTAGTTATGAGCTGATGTTCGCCGAGGCAGGGTCGAAGATATAACTCCGAGGCACATCCAGCCCCATAAGAAGAAGATCCGCCAAAAAGAAGACAAAACCCCCTTCAGAAAAGGGAATAAGATAAGTACTACCATTTCCGAAATTATATCCTATGCAAAGGTTAACAGGCCTTAGAAAAGAAAAAGAGAAGGAAAAATAGAACAAACGGAACCCTAGTGACTCGATTTATTTTCCAAGAAAAAGAAAAGATCTGTAAATGCACGTGCGTTAAAGAAAAGAAAAAAAGAAAGGATCCTATAGATATATATATAAAAAAGGAAGAAAACGGATAAGAGATGTTAGCCTTGGCCAGGCTCTATAAACTTTATAACAGAAAGAAAAAGACATTTTATTATAGTTACGATTGTGTTGCTCTTTAATTCATGTTGTATGTTGTGTTGATAAATGTGTCATTGTGTAAATATATGTATGAATATGTGCATGCATTGTTTTGCTTTGATTATTTGATGTCCATCAGTGTTGTTGCCTTGTCCCCCACCCCCGAGCCAACCAGGATCGATAAAATCCTGTCATCCAGATTTGGATAATTACCAGCCTAATCGAGAAAATCCCGTCATCCAACTTTGGATAATTACCAACCAATAAGTTCACCTCCGGACAGACAAAAAAATGGGAGACGGAGAAGAATTTCATGGTATATGAACCAACGTCGTGGTCCTCCATGCCACTTCACCGATTTGCCAGAAGCACTCCCCGCTTAGTAAACTCAGTGCAACGTCACAATATATATATATATATATATATATATATATATTTTTTTTTAATCATATCACCCCAAGCAAGGCTGGAGGCCACTATCACGCAAGGGGTTAAAGAAGGGTTGGAGGAAGAGCAGATAGGAGTGGCAAGGGAGGGGATGTGGAGAAAGAGAAAGACAGTGGGTCGATCAAGGCAAGAGGGCTACAAAAGATCCGGAGCGAGAGCAGATAGGAATGAAAGGTGAAAGGATGTGGAGAAGGGAAGTGGATAGATCAAGGCAACTGGAGATGTCGATTGATGCTACACTTAAACCGTTGGAGATTGTATTTGTCAGGGAAACAGTAATAGGGAAGGGAGTTCCATAGGCGAGATGTGCGAGACATGAAGCTATTGGAGTAGAAAAGACATCTACATCTAACAGTTTCCATGGTGTAGGGGTGGGAGCGGGAAACCAGCCTGGTGGGGCGTTTAAATTCACGAGGCCTAGGGACAAGCGAACGCAACTCCTCCGAGCAATTAGCGTGGAAGCACTTGTAAAAAAGGCAGAGCGAGGCAACATCGCGTCTGTGAGAGAGCGACTGCAGACGAGATGACAGATCAGGGCCAATCACGTTGCCTATCCACCTCTGGATCTTATCAAGAACCCAGAGGCAAACAGCAGGGGCCCCAGACCATATATGGCAGCAATACTCCATGCAAGGGCGAATGGTCGATTTATAGACTTGAAGGATCAATTCCGGGGAGAAAAATTTCCTGGCTCGGCACAGAGAACCAACTTTCTTTGCGGTGGCTGATGCAACTGACTCAATGTATTTGTTCCATCTCAGATCAGCAGACAGCGTGAGACCGAGCAGCCGCAGGGAGGAGCTCGAGAAGTTGGTCATCAGACATTCCAATGGGATGCAGGGATGGATCCTTATGATGGTTAATAGAGAGTAGTTTTGTTTTAGAGGCGTTAAAGTTAACCATCCATTTGTCACCCCAGATCACAACCGATTGGAGGTCCTTTTCAATTTGAGCTGCCAGGTTAGCTTTGTCCGCCTCACTAGATTTGTGTTTGAGGCAGGAGTAAATGGTGGTGTCGTCAGCGTAGATGCCGACTTGGGAGTCTATGGCGTCAGGAAGGTCCTTTATAAATATGAGGAACAGAGTAGGGCCTAGGATGGAGCCTTGAGGAACACCTGCGTTAGCGGGATAGGATCTGGAGATGAATCCACTATACACACACTAATATAATTCCATGAGAAACTAAGCAAGAGAGAGTATGATGAAGTAATAATTATGTATTAAATCAGGTGCATAATACTAAAATCATTTTAATGAATAAAGATACTATATAATGAACTTAATAAGAGTGGCATATGAAACAAAAAGAAATATGCCCTGAAATAATAGTTCAATGGTACAAAGTGAAACCAAGTTGATTATATTAGTAACGCAAACAGGAAATAAAAAAGCCAAGTGTGATTGTTGTTGGTGATGAAGAAATGTAATGTTAGGAAAAATAGTATCCCTACTTATAAATTAAGCCACCGAAGAGAGAAAGTGAATGTAACAAACTCAAATTCCAGTCAAGTTCATTACATACATTTACATACAAATACCCTTGGGGAAAGTATGAATTCATCTCTTCTCCCTCCAGCTATAGGTTGAATAGCAAGACAAACTGAATTCTATAGCCTTGATTGGCAACCAGTCTACTGCAGAAAGAAATGGCAACCTACTGTGGGAAAATTTTCTGCCTAACGAGTCATGAATTGAAAAAGACATGATCACCCAAGCATGTATCACTTATGCCAGAAAAGGGAAAGTATAATAGATACACACACAGCAAAACAAATACTGTTCTAATACATACATAAAGGAATTACAAAACAAAATCAATTGGCATAATAATGTAGCAATCCATAGTTTCTTCAAAAATTAAAAATATATAAAAGTAAAATTATATTTAATTTTGCTTCATAAGAAATGCTTAAAAAATATTCAAAGTTTCTTTTTTTCTTTGAAATGTCTAGTTTATCACTATTAAATATTCAGAAAGAAAGCCTTTCATGGTAAAAAGAATTATATCTGTATTTAAAGTCAAACAGGACCAATTAATAATCTAAAATTTAATGAGATAAAAAGAAAAATTCAAACATTAAAATACTATTGTAACAATGAAAAAAATTTTGTTTGCAGACTGGTTTAGTTAACATTGCAACAAATGAAAATATTTTCTATCTGCAAGTACTGAAGGATATTTATGGTAATCATTACCTTAAATTCATTTTTTATAATCACAACACTAGCAATTTATTTATTTTTGCTACATTAAAAGAAAAAATTATTTAAAATCTATAGCACCAAAGATATACCCTCATATTTCTGTCTGTCAGTCATCTTTATTATAAACAAAAGTTTTACAAAAGAAAAGGGATCTTTCAAGATAAAATTTTCATTGCAATTATGGTTCATTCATCATATCCAACAGTATTTAATATACATTGACATAATTTCTTATAATTATTATTTGAAATGAACAACATAAAAATACAAAAGGTTTAAACCAAAATTAATTTTAAAATTAGTTTAAAATTTTAAAGATTCTAATAAAAATATTATTGCTTTGAGTTGAACAGAACAGGGAAATTAAATAACATGGAAAATGAGAGAGAGAGAGAGGATCCACCATCCTATTTACTGACATAATGTAACCTGTTATAATCACTCAAGATCATCATTAACTTATCCTTAGTTACTTTTTGATTGCATCAACTTCTTAATGAAACAAAAAAATAATTCCATAGAAGAGTTAATGAGTACAGCAATTCATAACTGTCAAGGATAAATATAATATTTTCATTAAAAAATATAAACGAGTAGTCCAAAAAGTTTTAGCATTAGATATAGTATCCATTGTTTAGTAGGTACAAGTTTAACACTATATCTGGGATGGTGTCATTGTTCTGGTGTTACTAAATGTAACAAAACATGCTCTGTCTCTTTCTGTGGTGACTTCAGGGCCAAAACCTTCTGTTTACAGTACTAAATGTAACACTATGCTTGGGTAAAGATGTGGGATGTTTGATGTGTGCAGCTTTTTGCTGGCTTGGTGTTTACTCTTCCTTGTTTTTTGTTTCTAGCCTAGAAATAACACAATGGCTGATACTATCAATCAGTTTTTCTGGTCATTGTTTGGTAACATCCTGGACGAGAAGGCTTCTCCATCCGTAGTGAATTTAGATAGAATCTGAGGAAATCCCAAGCTCAGACTTGAAACATTATAACTCAAGCCAGTCATGTGTCACAAAAAATGTAACTTGACAGATTCCCAAAACTGATTGAAGTGTTGGAATAATGACAAAGATAAGAATAACTGTTGGTTACATGAGCATTTCAAACTAGCATGTTCCTTTCCTCAATTCTAATGCTTGATAGAAGTATACTGTAGTCTTAACTTCAAATCACTCATCCACAATTATGACAATGCAGTTTGCTTGTTCTCTCACATTTCAAAATGTTAGGGTGATAATCTGTTGGTCTGTTCTTATGCCTGCTACCTTGAGTAGCTCTTGGGCTTTGTACAGGGTGAACATTATTATAAAAAAAATAAAATAAAAAAATCTATGATTTTCTCTTCCTGTGTTCTCTCTCTGGTGGCCTCAGCAGAATTCATTAATTTGCTTGTAATAAATGTAAACAAGTCCTCAAAGGAGCTAAGTCTCTGTTTGCTGAGAGAATGAGGCACCATATTGCATAAAAAAAATGTTGGCTCTCGTGATTACTGGCATCTCTGTAATAGTGTATTAAATAAGTGTAAGTTCTCTAGCCCTCCTCTCTTCAATCAGTTTGATGTGTTACTATCTTCTGCTGATAAAGTTGAATGTTTCACTTGTAAATTCTCCTCAAACTGTACTGGAGTGTTCTTGCCTAACTTTCCACCTAGAATTTAGTCTCGTTGGAGTGATATGCTTATAATCCCTTCTATGGTTTCTGCTATTATCTCTATCCTGGATCCCCACAAAGCATGTGTACCTGATGGTATCCCTGTAATAGTCATTAAAAAGTGTGCCACCCCAAACTGGCCCCTGTTCTCTCTAAACTGTATAAGTGCCTCACCATCTCTTGCTTTCCTGCTTGATGGAAGTCCTCATCTGTTGTTCCAATTTTTAAGAATTTTTGTGAACCGTCCAACTACCTCTTTTTGGGAAACTCCTAGAAGCCTTAATCAATGTTGAATTGGTTAAGCATCTCAGATCACAGACAAGCAAGATGGCTTTCATTCCTCCAGGTCAACTGCTGATGTACTGACAATAATTGCAGAAAGTGTCTATCAAGCTAAAGATAAAAATGGTGACGCCCAGGCTGTAGCTTTGGACATTTCGAATGCAAGTGTTCTCTACAAACTGAAAAGTTACAGTGTCTCTGGACAAATTTTTGAATTGATCCAGTCTTTCCTATTGAATTGTGAAATGAAAGGAATTCTGAATTTTCACTCTTCCACTTCCTTTCATACTAAAGCAAGTGTCCCATCTCCATCATTGGTCCTACTTTTTTTTTGATTTTCATTAATGACCTTCCTGATAACATCAGTTCTCAACTTCATATCTACACTGATGACAACTATTTACACTTATCTTGATACTAAGACTGATCAGTTTTATACTGTCAAAATGGGAGCTGATACCCAAAACAACCATCAGTCTGTTGTTAACTGGGGCAAAGGATGTTAATTTTTGTAAATTTAATGCGCTCTTTTAATCATCTGAGAGAACCCTCTCTACTTTTTATCGGAATGTCTGATGCTGACCTCCAGGAGAGTGGCTCGCTGTGCTTTCTTGGGCTAATGTTCTCAGCTGACATGAAGTGAAAAGACTATATTGAATCCAATGCTAAGGAAGCTGCCAAGAAAGTTAGTTCACTGTGTTATGCTAGATGGTTTTCTCTTCAGAGTCTATCTTACATATCTACCATTTGCCCATGCTTAGAATATTGCTGACACATATGTTCTAGTGCTCCTGCTATCTAGAGCTCCTTGATAAAATCCAAAGAAGAATCAGCAATATTATTGTCCCTGATCTGGCACCTCGGCTTCAGTTACTTTCTCACCACCATAAGGTTGCTTCCTTTTGCCTTTTCTATAAATACTTTCATGGTAACTGTTCGGATGATGCCTAAACTCTTTGAATTTAAGCATAGTACTAGACTGGTGATGAAGTCTCACCAATTATAGTCGATTTACAGTTTATTTTCTTACACTTCTCACTTGTGGAATTTCCTTCCAGCTTCATGCTTTCCAGCCAACTTTAATCTGCTAAAACTTAAATGCAATGTCAATCACTATCTGATGTCCTCCTGATTACTCTTCCTCTGTTCTCACTCCTTAGAAATGTTCTTGTTTGTAACTCTTCCACATCCAGTAACTCCTGGCTTGGAGTGAACTTGATTACAAAAAAAAATTAGTGCACTCTAATTTGGTGTGTGTGTGTGTTTGTGTGTGTGTGTGTGTGTGGAATCCAGCCTGCCAACTTGATACCAATTGTGCCTTGGTACAATTAGACCATTAATTTACATGATCTAGGGTCTTCTTTGTTTCAGAAAACACATGGCCAGCTAGTCACGTGACTGAATTCTGATAACCTACTTCCTGAAAACTATTCTTCCTTTTAGACTATGCCGTTATACAAACAAAACGTATCATATGACCCATTTGTTGACTTTGGCCATGTTTTTCAGAAACTAATTTCCATATCTATGGTATTATTCTGCTTTATAAAAAATACAATGGATAGGTCTTTAAGCAAACAACTTAATCTCAAGGTGTTTTAGGTCATTTTTTGCTATTTTGTCCAAGGAAGTAACAAAGTACAGGGCCATACTTAGTTATACTAAATTATCTACAAGTTAATATTCACGCTCAATTCTTTAAGAACCCTTAAAGTCATTTAATTTCTTGAAAATAATTTTAATTAGTTCTTTTTCTACATTTAATTCTAATAACCATTAAATGCAATTATGGCTTCTCTCATTTCTCCTTGGTTCTATTAAATAAATTCAGGCTTTTCTACATTTTACAGTTTGTCAACAACTTTCAAGCCTCCTTCGGGCTCTAAAAGCCCTGCAAAATTAAACTAAAATCAATACAAATTAATCTCAGCAGTTATATCGTTTTATTATGTAAAAAAAGAGAAAATAGAAATTTACAAATAACCTATAGAAATCTATTTAATTGTATTTATCTTCATAGTGAAATACCTCATCCACCTAGTAACCAAAGATGTAAGTGAATATCTGTTCTTGTTAATTGAAGTTAAGATAACTTAATTTAAATTTTAAAAATAATAATCTTACTTCTAATTTTTAAAAATAGAAAATTTTCTTTACAGCATTTAATATGACAGAAAATAAATTTATCATAGAAATCTTCTTATAATTACTGATGTAATGAATATGCATACACCTGGGTTCCCCCTCACAGGAATATGATTGGCTGGTGTCAGCCATAAATACAGGCTGATGTGGAGGTACGTGGAGGACGGCCATTGGACGACGCTGTTGACAAAGCCTATTGGACTACACCTATTGCCTACAACTACGACAAGTACCAGTCGATTACAGCTACCTGCTAGATTGTACTACTCAGTTACAATAGCCAAAACCACTTAGCTACTTTGAACAAATATATCCCTTTCTACCTCATGAGTTAAAACAAAAGAAAAAAAATACAGTCGACAACATTTACTAATGAAGAACGTTAGAAAGACTTGTTCGACGCTTACAGAAAGTAATTTTTCCCTCATTTTTGTTTTAACGCTTATTTAACGAGGAACATTAGAAAAGGAAAAACTTGTGCAACGCTTACAGAAAGTAAGAAATTGCCCCCCTCTTGTTTGGACTTAGAAAATTTTATTGTCTACATAAATTGGAGCAAAGTTTTTCTTGTGGATACGTTGGCAGAATGGAACAAATTGCAGAATTAACTAAGGTGCTACAAGTCATTTTACAGCAACAATTCCAACAACTTATTCAGCTACAAGAAAGGTTTGAAAAGTTATTCAAACAACAGGAAAAAGACAGTAAATCACTTTGGGAAGACGTATTATCTAGGACAACAAAAGAACAGAGTTCTAGATTTTTTTCTGCTGAAGGATTTCGAATCCACTCTCTGAATTTAAATACAACCCGGACAGTGGTTCAACGTTTCTGGCTTATTTTCATAGGTTTGAAACAATATTTACGAAAAGATGCAAACAATGGTCTGATGAGGGGGAGAAAAAAAAAAAAAAAAAAAAAAATAACTATTGTTGCAGAACTTGGGAACAGAAGAAAATACAAAATACGCAAATTTAATCCTCCCAAAGAAGCCAGAAGAAATTGCATTCAGCGAAACAGTAGAAATTTTGTCAAAATTTAACGCACAGTGTGAGGCGTTTAAATTAAAGGAATTGTCAAGCAACATGTTCAAGTGTTTAATTTTTGTGCAGGGTCTAACGACACCGAAGGACAAAGAAATTAGATCAAGAATCCATGCTATCATGGAACAGGATCTGAAGACTACGCTACAAAAAGTAACAGAAGAATGTCAACGACTTATAAACATAAAAAAGACAATACTCGGATTGAGGGGAAGAGCATTTCGTGAGTACAAACTGTAAGACAACAGAAATGGATACAAAATAAAGAAAAATTATATGCAGTTCGTGTGGAGGACAGCATATAAAGAAGGATTGTTTCTTTAGGGATAAATAAGTTTTAATTGTGGGCGTGTAGGCCATAGAAGTTCCCATTGTCAGGCAAAACAGAAAAGTAAAATCAAAATCTCAAACAAAGGCGAACAAAGTTTTGTCTAAAAACGAAATTGAGGAGGGTCAAAGAAGAAAATACCTCAATGTAACAATAAATGGGGAGACCATAAAATTATTACTAGATTCAGGAAGTGATATCTCGGTGATAAATGAGCAAACATGGAAAAAAAAACGGTTACCCACCATTGACTAACACAGACAAAATTGCCAGGGGAGTGTCAGGAAAAAGACTTATGTTTAAAGGTGAATTAAAATGTAACATTTCATTCATGGGAAAAATTCACAAATTGAAAGTGTATGTGCTCCCTGGTAAAGTAAACCTCTTTGGTTCAGACTGGATCATATTGTTTAACTTGTGGGAATTACTGGTAAATTCTTTCTGTTACAAAGTGAACGTCAGAGAACTACAAGACAAAGCAAACAAAGATTTATTATGGAGTTGAAAAGTTAATGCCCTCGCGTCTTTTCAGAAGGACTAGGTCTGTGCACAAAAACAGAAGTCAACTTCAAATTGAAAGAAAATGTTAAACCAATCTTTAAACCAAGGAGAAAAGTACTAGACACAATAATTGAGGAATTAGAAAGGCTGGAAAAAAATTGGTGTAATTTCAAAAGTCCATTACTCGGATTGGGCGTCTCCAACCGTATATATAAAAAAGAAAAACTGAAAAATCAGAGTGTGTGCTGACTTCTCGACAGGCTTAAATGACTGTTTGAAAGACCATGTGTACCCTCTATCATCTCCGGAGAATATATTCACTAAATTAAATGGAGGTAGAGTGTTTTCAAAGTTGGACTTGTTGGAGGCTTACCTTCAGATTAAAGTCAGTGAAGAATGTTTGAAGTACCTGACAATAAATATACATAAAGGGATATTTAAACTAAATCATCTCCCTTTTGGATTGAAGGTAGCTCCAAGCCTATTCCAGCAAATAATGGACACAATGTTGGCTGGTATGGAGTATGTAATCGCATACTTAGATGAAATTTTGATTAAAAGTGAAAACAAGGCCCAACACAAAATGCGTATTCGAGCAGTATTTCAGAGAATTGAGGAATATGGGTTCAAGCTGAGTGCTGAAAAATGTGAGTTCTTCTTAAAGATAAAATATTTAGGGCAGATCATTGACAGTAAAGGAAGAAAACTGGATCCAGAAAGGGCTGAGGCTATAAAAAATATGCCAGCACCTGATAATGTGGCTAAACTCCAGGCGTTCTTGGGATTAGTAAGTTACTATAGCATTTATATCCCAAAAATGTATGATCTGAGAGCTCCTTTAAATAATTTGGTGAAAAAGGGTGCAAAGTGGATATGGTCAAAGAATGCGAACAGGCTTTTAAAAAAAAAAATAAAAAGCTGTCTATTAGCAGATCTATCATTAGCTCATTTCGCCCCGAAGAGGAAAATCATTGTAGCGGCAGATGCCAGTAATGAGGGACTAGGTGTGGTATTGCTTCATAAATTCAAGGACGGATCTATGAAGCCAGTAACACATGCCTCGAGAACATTACTGCCTGCGAAACGAAGTTACAGTCAAATCGAAAAAGAGAGTTTAGCAATAATTTACGCTGTAAAAAAATTTCACAGGTTTCTATACGGAAGAGAATTTACTCTGCAAACAGACCACAAACTGCTGTTAACAATATTTGGTTAAAAAAAAAAAATAAAAAAAAGGTATACCAACTCACATGGCAAATTGACTACAGCATTGGGGTATAATTCTATTGAATTATAATTTCAAAATGGAATATGTGCCTTCAAAGAAGCTAGGTCATGCCGATGGGTTGACAAGCGTTAATACCTAAATATACGGAAACACTGGAAGAAACAGTAATAGTGGTGCTAAGAGACGAAAGTGAATTGTCGGGTCTGTTATGCAACACTATTAGGGAACTACCGATTACGCTAGAAGATGTGAAAAAAGCAGAGAATGATGATTTCATTAAAAAAAATGAAAAAGCAAGTCTGGTTGAACGAGAAAACTAAAAAAGGAATAAGTGTGTCAACTTTTTCAATCTGCGAACAGGTATTACTATATGCAGATAGAGTTGTAATGCTGGGTACTCTACAAAAGAAAATTCTGAAATTTCACATTGGCCATCCAGGGATTTTGAGAATGAAACCTCTATTGAGAAGCTATACTTATTGGCCAAGGATGGACTAAGACATAGAAAATTTGGTAAAACAGTGCAGAGGATGTCAACTGGTAGCAAGGGATCCACCGGTAAAGATTCAACTATGGCCAAAGACAGATATCCCATGGACTTGGTTGCATATCAACTATGCAGGGCCTATAAATGGATCTTATTACCTGATTATTGTAGACAGTTTCACTAAGTGGCCAGAAATTGTTAAGTGCAGACATCCGACTGCAACAAATACAATAAACGCACTTAATGAAATTTTTAGTCACTTTGGACTCCCTAAAGTTTTAGTCAGCGACAACAGAACACAGTTTACGGGAAGTGAATTCAAGGAATTCTGCACATCATTGTCCAATAATCACATGACAACGCCAGTAAGATTGAATGGACAGGCAGAAAAATTCATGGACACCTTTAAACGAGCGTTGAAGAAAAGTCAAGGCGTGGAGATGAATGAAAGAAGTATTCAGAAATTTTTGGTAGTATATAGAATCATGCCAAACCCGAATATGACTTTGGGGTTATCGCCAGCAGAGTTAATGTTTGCGAGAAAAATATGCTCTGTGTTCGACAGGCTGTTGCCTAGTCCAGCGAAGAAAATTGCTAAAAATGAAAACCAGATGATTAAAGCGTATAAGCCAGGTGACAAAGATTTTTTCAAGAACTTTAGGGCTGGAAAAATGTATTGGGAAGAAGGAATGATAACCAAAAGAATTGGACAGGTCATATATGACATAAAAGGGGAAAAATTTCTGTGCAAAAGACATTGGAATCAATTGAGACCCAGACAAACTACAGAGGTCACAGAAAATACCGAAGAGATTCCAATGGAAGTCTTGTATGACGCATTTGAAATTCCCGTTCCAGTAAGTCAACATTCGCCAATGGAGGTATCCCCAACCTCAAGGCCAGAGGTACCAGTGTGTCAAACACCACCACTGAGAGGCGGATTGAGGCGAGAAAGACTTAGGAAAAAAGTTAATTGATTAAGTCCAGATGCTAAAAAGAGAAAATATTGAAGCTAAATTTCACGGGAAAATTTAGCTCAGGGGGAGGTGATGTAATGAATATGCATACACCTGGGTTCCCCCTCACAGGAATATGATTGACTGGTGTCAGCCATAAATACAGGCTGATGTGGAGGTACATGGAGGACGCCCATTGGACGACGCCATTGACATAGCCTATTGGACTACACCTATTGCCTAAGCATGTTGCCTACAACTACAACGAGTACCATTCAATTACGGCTACCTGCTAGTTTGTACTACTCCGTTACAGTAGCCAAAACCACTTAGCTACTTTGAACAAATATATCCCTTTCCGGGGACATATCAATTACCCAAATGAAATAAGAACTGACATCATTAATAAAAGTTTCATCACTTGCTTGATGCTTGTAATTTAGATATGTACATTATTGCTCAATTTTGTCTTAATTGACTAAAGTGACTATTTAATTGGAGGATAACAATGATAATTCTATGTTCTCTTTGCCTATTGGGTTTGTGAATTAAACAGTTTAATTGTACTTAAGAATATAACTAAAAATTCAGAATAAGATGAATTTATATACAATAAAACAGATTATAACTTATCTCTGTATGTTTTGAGCTATAACATTTATTAATTTAATAAATTTGTTATGCAATTAGATATTAAGATATAGTGACTGTGAGAGTATCTACATGATCAAGACATTTAAATCAGAATTAAAGTGCTAATTAAGATTAGTTTCACTTTAACTAATTAGGTTATACAACTTACAAATTGATGAAATATACTGTTTTTAAAACTGTCTAAATTTTAAAGTATTTTACAATATCTTTAATCTTTTTTTGTTTTGTTTCAGGGTAGTAAAGATACTTTGAATAATACAATATACAGATTTCACTAACAGAGATCGAGTGGTAATAGGAGACTAAGTATTTAAGTATCAAAGTTTCCCAGTGTCGCATAATAAAAATTGTATAATGAAATTCTCACTGATAATGACTTAATGCTTTGAAATTCAATAAATAACAATTTACCAAAAATACTCAAAAAAAGTGTGCAATATTTGTGAAATGTATAACATTTTTTTTAAATGTTATGCTATGAACTTTACAGCTGCCCAAAACAATGCAAAAGTAGTAGAAATGTCAAAATTAAGAAAACCAGTGTAATAAAAAATGATGTGTATATGTCAACAATGTTTTTAGTTATTAACTCAGCTTCATCAAAAACATAGAAGTACTCAACAAATTGTATATAAATACTGTTCTATAATAAATAAATAATATTCTATAACAGTCCAAATTTGAAATGTGGAATATTATTAGAATGAGGGCTTTATGAAAAATATAAAGAACAAATATTTCTAGTGAATATTAGTATATACACTGGGCCCTTTAAAAGACTTAGACAAGAGTGGAGGAAACATATATGAAGGTCAACAAAGATTAATGGAATTCAACAATCTAGATATAGGCATCATGAATTCTCTCAGTTTTTATGCTCTCAATTAAAATATATAAATATAATTTCCTGTGATTTTTTAAATGAAAAATGCATGTTCTAGTTTTATTTGATAAAAATTGAGTGTCTCTTCAATGTGGTCATATTTCTGTATATATATATATATATATATATATATATATATATATATATATATTAAATGCAACCCTTCAGTTGTCATGAGTGCACTGATGGACTAAAAAAATGGTACCTCAGCTGAACTAATTATTTGACATACTCACTTCACAAAGGTTTTAAAAGTGAACCTTGATTTCTTACCACAGTCAAACAATATCATTTTTTGTGCCAATCTACCAGTTGAAAATAAGCAATCTTAAGATTTAAATCAATTTTTTCATCACTTGATCCTTTTCATGTGACAGCACAATTGGTATTTGCAATATCACTGTAAATTTTTATCATCACTAATATATTTGATATTATAGACATCATTGTATTGCTTTAGAAATAATCCTCAATATCGTGACAAGAATGTAATCTTTATCATTGCTTTCTTCTATTAAAACTTTCTAAACCAAATCTAGGCTTTGACTTCACTAATTAGAATAAACTAATCATTGCAAATCTTATTTTGTGATATACAAATCATTAAAATATTTGTCACATGAACAAAGTTACATTGCATATATTTGAGTGTATGGTAACAAGCAATCATAAATTTGAATATCAAAATTTCTAAATTTTATATAATAAAAATCATATGATGGACTTTATGAAAAAAAAAGTCTGTATCCACAATAATAATGACGAATTTGGCAAAGATGAATATTTCATCAGCTGAAGCATGTTCTAAACAAAGATTATCAAAAATTTATATACTACTGTTGGTGAAAAGTAATAAAAAATTTTTTAAAAATATTAAATAAAAAAATGAACTAAATCATTATCTTAAAATATCAGTTACTGAATTCCCATCAAAAAACTAAGATTATCTGAGCAACAAGTAATATCTTGTAAGATATTTAACAATTCCTAATTAAAATTTTAATTAACAAGTTCTTATTACTCAAGATTTACTTATATAATTTGGTTTTATGATTACTCACATCAGATTTCATCAGAGAAGTTTAAGAAAAGTCAATAAATTTATATATGTTGAAATATTGATAAATGAAGTGTAGTCTAGTGCAACTAAAATATTTATCTAAGCCATCTTTTTATTTATCTTAAATAAATATCAGAAAGCTATTTTACTAAATTATAAATATTTTCACTTTTCTAAATAGCTATCAGCATAAAAAATTATAATACAATGTTAAAAAGCTATTTGCCCAAACAGAGATTAAAAAAATTCCGATGTTTCATCAGATTTGAAGTGAGCCTGATCAAGAACGCTTCAGCACTTTTTTATATAAATTAAAAGTGAGCTATTTGAAGATTTTATGCAATCAGATGATTCAGGATAAAAGTGACTTATGAGTATCATGCAAAAACATTTGTAAAACTTTCAAAATATTAACACTCACATACAGAACATGTCTGATTTGCTTATTTTTACTAATAATGTTTACTTTCATAGCTGACAAATTTCAAAACAATTCTAACACTATCAATAATATGATTAATTAATTTTTACTAGCATAACTAAATATCAAGAGAAATTACCAAATTATCAACATGTTTTCTAAAATGAAAAGTAAAGAATGGTGACAAGAAAATGCTCAATATCAAAAGCAACAGCAGTAACTAGCAAAAACTGAAATTTCTACAATTATAGAACAGGCCTATTGCAGTTGTTGGAACCTCTGTTAAAAAGGTATCTTCTCTAATGTCTAAAGGTTTGCTACATTTTATATTGGAAATTATTTATTTTACTTTGTATTTTCAAATACATTTTAAAGTAAATAAGTACTCTTACTAAACATGCTGATACAAATGTCAAGTTAGAGTCTATATGTCATTGGTGTTTCATATAAAATGCATTCTGTAATCAGTTCATGCATTCATAAAATTCATTCATATAATAATCCAAAAATTTTAAAAGCACAATACAACTGAACTGCTTTAACTTGAAGAATAAAGCTATTTGCAGTTCTATTTACAATTTAATAATAGTTTTTGTGCTCATCTCAATAAAAAGATCCCATTTTTTGTATAATTTTGTGACAAAAGCCAAAAAGAAAATCATATCAGCATTGCAAGAAAAGAAATGAAATGATTACTAATGACTGCATAAAATGATATTTTTTTAATTTTTAAATAATGAGACAATTTTCGTATGATTGTGTTCATTACTGTAACACAGCAAAAATGGCATATCAGATTTTTGTTAATACAAAACTGTTAAAAGTTTAAATTTGGAAAGTAAAGCAATTTCTATCCCAATTTGTAAGTAATTAGTGTGGGGTTTGCATTCATGCTCATTTTAAATAATCCAATTTGATTGAATAATTTCCCTTATTTATATACAAATGTATATATTTTATAAAGTGTGAGACAATACAAAACAGTGATTTAGTTCCTGATATGAATGTTGTTTCTTAAACAGTAATTCTTCTCCTCTTTTGCTTTAAAACTATTAATGTGGCCTTGCTTAGATCAAAATGGTATTCATGATTACTAAATACAATTTTCACTCATATGTATATATGTTATACACTCTTGTCTACAATAAAATGCTTGCTTATTCATAATTGAATATTTGAATAGAAAATCAAATAAATAAAATTCTTTAGAAGGACCATACAAAAAATGTCTCTGAAAATTTTTGAGAGAAAGGAAGGGAACTCTGAAAGATATACTCATAGATAATCAAAAGTATTTACAAGTTTTGTTAAAGTACTCAAATAGATTATGTACTTTATGGACTAAATACACATATGTAGTTAATTATAATCCAAATAAACATATAGTAAAAATTCTAGTCAGTTAAATGAAGAGGTATAGAGAAAATCAGTTTTTAAAATGTCCAAATAAAAAAAAAGTTCATGTGTATTCTCTGTAGAAATAGCCTGATAATATTGTTAGCATAAAACAATGTAGCAATGATTTAGTGTGATAAATATAGTTGAGTTGGATTAAAATTATAACAGTAATGTATATATAATTACAAATAAGATGAAAATTCCAGCTTATAAGTATTAGTTTTGAGTTTAAAACAAAATACTTTTGCACTGCATTCATGCAATTTCTTTTGTATCATTTTAAAATGCTCTACATCTCCCTTTTCAGATATTATTTGAATTTTTTCAATATTTTTTCTTGTATTTTACAGAGTATTGAAGCAACTAAGAATAAACACAATTTTTGTTATTATTCTCTGAGTCTATACTCTACTATTGTGCTGCTGAAACCACTTGCAACATGAACAGTGCTTAAGGATTGAGTCAACTTTAGAAAAGGTTATGTTTCATTGGCTCTAAAAATTCACTTCTGTTGTTCTGGATCACCAAGTGGAACCTGAACCTAGTCATGACCACAAGTTGTCAATCGACAATAAAGAATTGAGAGAAGTCATAAAGGCTCATCCAGAAAAAAAATAATTCAGGCATTGGAGGCAATGCTGAGATAGCCTATACATCAATCAGAAACATTTGGTAGAAGGCATCAAAGTGAAAACAAAGTTGTTACCCAATAATTTGACTGTTGCAGTGTAATGCTGCAATTTTCCTGAGAGTATAAAACTGTTGATCATGTGCTGACTGTTAATGAGAAATGAGCATTACAAAGAGAAACATGCTTGTTGGGCAAAAAATACATGAAAATTGATTTTGCAATAGAAATTTTAAGTAATAAATATAGAGCTACATTACTTCATGGAAATAGTTAACCAACAGGACATAAAAGACAACAGAGCAGAAGTGAAGTAATGTTTGGAGCCAGTATTGAAGACATTAAAATTATATATATCTTGAAAGTTGATTACAGTATTATGTGTAGAAAATTATTGTAAATTCTTGGACAAGATGTTATTTTCGAGTGGTAGAAAACTTGTAGTTCATCAGTAGAAGAGATGTATATGAAAATGGAAAACAATATTCCAAGATCTTTGGGAAGCAATAAAATATGCTACAAGTAATATTAATGTCAAAATAGTAGAAAATCAATAGAAGAAATCTAATGAAGGCTATAAAATAGCAAAAATCTTATATTAACATGTAAAATATGAAAATAATTTATTCAGGTATATGGAATATTGTGTTAAATATCTTTCTCTGGCCATATCTTTTGAATTTATTTATAAATAAAAAATTATATTGCACATGGCTTACATAATAAAACCTGATATTCACAAAAAATTTATTAATATGCTTAATAAGAATAGACTGAAACTCATACAATATATTGATCATGTAATTATATCCTGAAAATGTTACCAGTATCAATTGTTTAATACCAATTTTTTTTCATGAAAATATTAACTTGCATAATAAAATGACAGTGTAGTGTTCCCTGACAATATTAAAATAGTATGCTGTCAACATTAGTCTTGCAACTCAATACTGATCCTTCCTACAAATTCTAGTAATAGAAATTTGTGCAATCATACTAGCTGGGAATAAATAATTAAGTTTTAAATGTGTCTTTTCATCATTACCTGCCTCAATATGACCTTTGTACTGTTATTTTGAAACAAATATAGCTTTTTGTCGAGTTTAAATTACTCAAATAGCAGAATACCTAGTTAAAAGATTTATCAAAGAAAACTATTGAAAGTCCAATTTTAAATAATTCTTTGCCGTAACTGGAGAGAAAGTTAATATTTTATACAAAAATAGTTAAGCAGAAAATGAAAATTAGCAAATCAAATCTGATATTCTAACAATTTAAAAGTCAAGTAACACACTATTACAACCTGTCTATACCCTATGATGTTTTTAAACAATATATTGTCAATTATCAAGTTAAAATTTCACTCAAATAATTAAAAAATGTGTAAATCTAGGTTTTAAAAATCTTATTTTTATTTCCCGCAATCATCAATTGCCAATTCTTCTGATAAGCAGAACAATTGATTGAATAATGTTAAAATCATTTCTGGCTTCAAAGACATTTCAGTGGTTGCATCAGAATTAAATTCTGATTAAACCCAATTTATAATCTAACCAAGAGAGTTTAAGCAGTATGGATCATTTATCATACCTGATCTTGGATCCAATCAACTATGTTACAGTCTCTTTAATAAGGAATCCAGTAGATTCATGTCATTTACCTTGCACTCAATCACAGGTGATTAAATATTGATAATCATTCTCTCTAATTAGCCTATAGATCATTTTACTGGAATACTTTATTCAGACAAATGTAAATGTACTTCCCAATGTAAACTCATCTAAATGCTTACAATATCCTATAAAAAGTAGACATCTTCAAACATTGTATAAATGATCTTTTTTAAGATGATTCAAACTCTACAGATTCTGCATAAATCACTGATATTCTCTCATCAGAAACAGATCAAAAATATCAATTTTGAATGTAAAAAAATCCTTTCCTATCAAAATCTTCTAATAACAGCCAATTTTGCAGCATTTTACAAAGTATAGAATTTATTTTAATAACTAGTCATAAAAAATAAAGAGGTAAGAATTAAGGAAATTAAATGTGATTCATGAAGTATGAAACAAGTTTGACTAAATTGAAACAAAAAATAGGTGTTCACAACTATTATTATTGCCACACCTTGCTGTTCATGACTCAATTCTTCAAAATTTTTTTATCATCTTTTTAAATTATTTTAACTATACATGCAAAGACAAGATTTACTTAATTTACTGTTTATTATTGATATTTATTCTCTAAAGAAAACTCGTATATTAAAATGTACTAATATTATAGAATACATAAAATCAATATTAGCACCTTTATACAATTTAGGAGAAAATAAATCAATACATTATAGGGTATAGCTTTCAACAATATAAATGCTTGCACATATTCAAGTGCCGAGTTTAGCATATATTAATCAAAAAATAAAATAAATTTACAAGAGATTGAAATGAAAATTTACAATATTTACTAAAAACAAATCTGTTAATTTTTTTTCGTTTAAAATTTATAGCTTTTGGTAATTCAGATTAAATAGATTTAAGAGTTTTTGTCTAACATTTAAACATGAATTGTTAATGATTTTTAATTTGGATTATACTCCCTTATATTTATTGCTTTTTATTCTATACATTTCAGCTAAATCAATCTCTAGTTTTAAGATAAAAAATGTCCAGTGCAATGTCTCATTCTATTATAATCCAGTATATGGATAATGTGTGCTATCACAGTACTTTTACTAACTCATTCAGTTCTACTATGCACACTGTTATGGTAATTGTACTTTACTTGTCATCTCACTCTAGTTTACATTTTTGTATGGTTTTCAAATAAATTTTTCAAATTAAAAAAAAAATCAGTGATAAATAATATTAAAATACACTATCTCTACATTTTGGTGGATATGTAACCATCAATAACAAGGTTGCTAGCAAAAGAATCTCAATTTCAAATGAGGGCCAAACATTGAATTTTGAGCTTCCCTGTGGCCATGGCCATGCCCATACTGTCATCGAACACAGTATTGTCTTCAAGAAAAGCTTGGTTTTATGCCTGACTACAGTTGAACCATTGGATGGTTGATTTTCTTTAGCAGCATATCAACCATTATGGGTTATTTAATGCCAAAATCAAAATATTTTGAACAGTTTTATTGCTTCAACTACAGATAAAATGTATTGTTTGTCATTTTGCTATAAAATGTATTGTTGGTAATTCTGCTTTAAAAATGTATTGCTGGTATTTTTACTGTAAAAATGTATTTTCATACTTTCACATTGGTTTGTTTTTGTTAGGGAGTTTACTATTTACCCATAGATGGACCCTAACAGGTGCTACTACCCTGGGTCAGGGTGGACCTGGGAACAACAGCAATTAAGAAGTGATCAACTGAACTGTGAGTAAACACCAAGAGAAAGGATTTCAAGCTGAAGTTGATAAATTTTAAACAAATGACATATCTATTTCTTTACATCTGTATTTTTTTAATCCATGAGAAATTGTCAACAGCATTAAATGACTGAGTGAATGAACATCTGAAGCCCATTTTAAAACAGACTTGTTTCATCAATAGATATTACAGTTTAAATCTTTTTCATATATTTTCTTTAATGATGCATTTTAAAACTGTACAAAGTACTTATTGTATTTTGTCCAAATTGTCAGGCTCTAATCACTTTCATCTTGCCTAGAGTTTTTATGTAGGTACCACAAAAAAAAAAAAAAAAAAAAAAAAAACAATATCTAAGTTTAAAATACACTTTAAAGAATGAAAAATCTTTCTTGAACCTTTAATTTTACTTTTAATTCCAAGCTATTAGATTAAATTCAATATTTCCAATAAGCAAAATAGGTTTATGTATTTCAAACCAAAATTTAAATTGATTGGAATCTTTTTTCACTCATTATCAGTAAAAGCTGTAAATGTATTCATATTAACAAATGTCAACACAACATAAATCACTTTTTAAAAAAAAAAGTTACAAAAATAAAATGTTACTTTCCTGAAACTTGAAAAAATTAGCTAGTTGAAATTTAATTTGAATCAAAACAAGTATTACTTTAATTCAAAATATCACAGAAAAACATTTTAACATGGTGGGATGGATTCTGAGGTGTTTACACATTTATCAACAGCACAATGTTTGGGAAAATTTAAATAAGGGGAGCATAACTAAAAAGAATTATTTGACAAAGATGACATGAATACCTTTTGTATATAATTCTAAGCAATCTAATATTTTATTGAATTTTAGGTAGTTAAACTTGCCTTGAACAGTGCATTTATCAATGACTGGGACATCTGTTAGAAGGCAGCACAGGTCATAGTAGAATTCATGTTTCTTTAATGGATACACTTGGAGTGTTGGACTATATATACTGAAAGGTGTTGCATATTATTCAGTGGGAGATATATATAGACGATGTAATTGGTGGAGCCAGTTGCTTTCAGTGAGCTTAGAGGCAATATTGTTTCTTACAATGATGCCTACTCCCAAGTGGCCTCTCTGTGCTTTGCCTGACCAGTATAGAATGTAGTCTGGTTTGTGCTCTTTCAGGCAACCTGATCTAGAAAAATGAATCTCACTGAAAACAACAAAGTCAATATCCAGCCTGTCAAGATCTAAAGTAATTAAGGTAGAATAACATTTTTCTCTAACTTTGTCATTTATGTCTCACATCAGCCTCAGATTCCAGCAAGTTTGAAGGATAGTTTCCATTTGGTCTAAACTGATCTTCAGGTTGCATGACTACTTATAAAAGATGCTCATCAGCCACAGTAAAACAACTGGGATGAGTGGGAAATAAACTTTTTTAGGCAATCTTTTATATGCCCTTCACACCGTGGAGCAAGTAGTACTGTCTCCAGAAATAAAGACCATTTGGTATGATATGCACCCTCTAGTTTGCACAGTTAAGTTCTTAAAAGGAGTATAATTTGCACATAACTAACTACACCATATAGATGAGTTTGTTTGCCATGACTCAACAAGGTCTCTGAGACATATAATTTTTGTCAAAAGTTTTCCTATCTTAGGCAGAGGGCTGAGCTGGCTGTAGAAGTTTGATGTCCCATAGAAATGTGTAACCATAAGGCCAACTAGAGCAGGGCATATGCACTGATACTGTAAGACTTTAGCAATAGCATGGTGTAACAGAGTGAGAGTAACCCTCCAACTACTGTGGCATGTAATCCCACCTTAAAACTTCAGGTAGTCCAAGAATTGAGTAAAAAGCAAGGCTTTTTGGAATGTGAGTTTGGGAGAAACTAAAGAAAAATTTGTCAATTAAATCTAAATGAGGAGTGGAGTAATTGCAAAAAAATAATCAAATAATTTAAATGAATTTCAATAAATGAAATTGGTAAAGGATATGCTGAGAGCCACTGAAAATTTTGAACCAGTGGATAACTTACTAAACATATTAAATTGTTCATAATGAATTAAATCCAAAACTCAGTCCTACTTTTTCCTAGGTGGTTTGACATGACCAATAGAACGTGAATAACTTCAACTTAGTCACTAAAAGTCATCCAAGAGCCAGACTCATGTTCAGTTAAATGCTATTCATCTAAAGCTCCTTATTTGGCCAGGAAATTTTACAAGTAAATCTTTTGGATGTCAACAAATACGTATCTGCTTTTCAAACAACGAACATATTCAAGACCAGTGAAATTCATGAATAATTTCGCTTAATATATTATGCACATGATACATATAAAACATGTACTCAAAGTATATTTGAAAAGAGTCTTAGGTTCATGCTCATTGAGAAAGCTCCCAGAAAGAAAATATGTCCAATTGTCACATTCACATGATCAATTTCTGAATGAAGATTGTTGCTGTGTTTTGCATAGAAACATATAATGAAAACACACATACAATCCCTGCCAAGAAAATATTAATGATTTTAAGAGAGAGAATTCTCCCCATTCTCACCTGTATTTGAAGAAAGAAAAATAATCTGTAGGACTATTACAATAATGGTTGCCTCTGAGACTTACTATCTTTTTCAGTGAACTTTACACACTGTGTAGATGCTGTAAAATAATGCTATTATTTAAAATTTAATGTTAAATACAACAGTTTTGCCGTTCTGAAAAAATCCCAAGAGCCCTTTTTAACATGTGATTATCACTTGATCAGAACCCCACTGGAGGATATTTTAACCAGGGCTGATTGACTTAAGCATTTAATACATCATAATAATGCAAGACAATTTCATCTTGATCTCCAGATGGAATTCACTGACAGGATGAACACTTTCAATAACCCAAGCAATGTCCAGTGACCATGATTTTGGTTGGATAAAACATTACAACTGCTGCCAATGACCAAGAAGACAATGTTCAACTAATAGTGTATGGAAGAGGTCACAGAACCACAATGGAATGATTATGGTATTTAAAACTAGTGCATGTTAAAATTCATGGTGGGAGATAACTAAATACAGTACAAGAAGATTTTTCACTTAGTATAAGTTGTTATGGTAAGTACAGACTCAAGAATATACTAAAAGTACTTAATATCTTTACCTCACTCTGAAAACATGTTAAATATGAAATATACTGAAGGATGAAAAAAAGTACTGTTTTATTTTCTCATGGATTCTCATCTATGTTTTAAAAGTGTCAGCTTGAAAGTGTAGTCATTATGTCTTCTAGTTTTTAAATGATTTTACCCTGCATTTGAAATGCATGTTGCCAAAATTTATTCATTAAAAATAGTAAAGCACTATTCATAAACTTTCTATGCATATTCTAGTGGGTTTCTTGAGATTTAAACTTGTTTCTAATATAGCTGTTGATGCTTGAAAAAGTGAACTTCAATTTTAGAGACCTTTAAGAATCTAACAAGTTAAAAGATGAACCAGAATCTGAACAACTCTAAGACAGAATAAATTAGAGATGGAGTAAATTGAAAGTTTGAATAAATTAATTGTTGATATATTAAAGGTAAAAAAATAAAAGGACCACAACATGCTATAATATTATGCCTTGTGGGTTTACATGGAATATATTTACCTTCAATAAAATGCATTAGGCAAGTGTGTGTGTGTGTGTGTAAGAGAGGGAGCACAACAATTTTGTTTTGATACAAATAAATAGCATTTTTTTTTTGCTTGGACAGCCTCATTTTCCAGTCAACAGATTAAGAGCTAGTTTAGTGTCTTTACCACATAGCTAGTCCCAAACCAGCCAAATTTTTACTTATGCGTCCATTATACTTTCTCATTTTAATATAATATGCTGACAGAGTGTCTATATTTACTCAACTAATCAAGAGAACTAGGGATTCTAAATAATTTTGGAATTTGAAACTTAATGTCTTAAATGAAAACAATACATATGAATTTTAAATATAAGATATTAAGAGACAAGCACAAAAATTATATTTTTCTATAATTATGGAATGTTGAGATAGATATTTTATAGTACGAGAATGGTTAAGATTGTATATTAATTCTTTTAGAAAGAATATGAATTTACCAGTCAAAACAATAAGCTTGTGGTGAATGTTGAGAAAAAATATTTTTGCATAAAGCCAAGCAAATTCCAGTCACAAAAACATTTCTTTATAACTCAATGTTTTTTACATTCATCCATCCAATATATGCATATAATACTAAATGGTTATGACCTAATTCTTTGATTTCTTCCACTACCCCACTATTCACACTCAATAGTGTCAAGATATTAGAAAATGATGGTCTACTGACTGTTAATCTCAGAAACATTAACTAGGTCAAAAAATTTTGAAGACTTGTTTTATTACCACTTTGTGTGCAGCTGTTTAGGTTTTTACTAAAGCAATAATACTCAACTTACATAGAAGAAAAAGTGGGTTATTATCAGCTGAAGTGTGCCAAAACCACATGAAGATGCTAATGAAGAAATATACACACTCACAAGTCAATGCAGTAAACTAAGAAAAATTACTGAATAATTTTTGCTGTGATAAAGGCAAGTTTCTGTTAATGTGAAAAAAAATTAATTCAATAACAAACATTATTAATTCTACCCAC
Source organism: Acanthosepion esculentum (assembly GCA_964036315.1). Classification (NCBI taxonomy): domain Eukaryota; kingdom Metazoa; phylum Mollusca; class Cephalopoda; order Sepiida; family Sepiidae; genus Acanthosepion; species Acanthosepion esculentum. The sequence continues at coordinate 24,570,775 of OZ038497.1, read as the reverse complement.
ATAATATTGTAAAGCTACATCTGCTAGTTTAAACTGTATAGCTTTGTTGTTTTTTTTACAGGAAAGATTAAAATTAAATCTAAACTGATTATATACATTTTTCTTTTTAATTAGTATCACCCAAAGCAAGATAGTACAGCCACACAAGCAGTTACAGGATGTGAAGGAATTAAGAACAGAAACATTAGTAATGAGTAGAAAATGAAAAGAACAATCAGGCAGACAGCAGATAGCAATTGACACTGTATTTAAATGTTTGCAGATTAAAGTTGGTTGGAAAGCTGAAAGGGAGTTCCACAAACAATAAGTGCGAAAAAAGAAATTGTCAGCATAGAAGTTACAGCTACATCTAGCTAGTTTAACTGTAAATTGATGAGATCTCGCTGCCAGTCTAGTATTGTGCTTAGTTTCATACAGTCTAGGTATCATAGCAAAGAGCTCATCCAAACAATTACCATGAAAGTATTTATAAAAAAGGCACAGAGAAGCAACCTTACAATGGTGGGCAAGTGACTGAAGCCAAGCCACCAGATCAGGACCAATAATATTGCTGATTCTTCTTTGGATCTCATCAAGGAGCTCCAGGTAAATAGCAGGGGCACCAAATCACATATGACAGCAATATTCTAAGCATGGACGAATGGTAGATTTATAGATACACAAGATAGATTCTGGAGAGAAAAACTGACTTGCCCAGCACACTGAGCCGACTTTCTTAGCAGTTGACCTAGATAGGAAAGAATTATAAATAAATACCTCCAAAGAAAAGTGATACCTAAAGTTTAAAATGCATTTTTTAAAATGAAAAATCTTTCTTGAAGCTTTTATTTTAGTTTTATTTTATTTTCAAGCTAATAGATTAAATTTAATATATCCAATAAGCAAAATACTTTGCTGTATTTCAGACTTAATTTAAATTGATTGGAATGGGTGTTTGTTCAGTAAAAACACTAAAATCATCCTTATTGACAAATCTGTCAACACAACATAACTCTTCATTAAAAAATATTTCAAAAAATAAAGTGTATTTTTCTGAAATTTTATTTAAGGAAAATTAGATGATTTAAAGTTTAATTTAATTTGAAACAAATATTACTTTTAGTTTAAAATATTGTAAAAAAGCATTTATTTAAAAGTGTTTTTATGAGGTGTTGACAACACTCAATAGACTTATATGTTTACATATAAAAAAATGGTTACTGAGACATTAGGTTTATAAGTCTCAAAAATTCATATATTGATGTCTTCAAGGACACATGACCCAGTGAAAAAAAGTAATGGTTGAATCCAGTGACTTGACCCAAAAGAGTTGTGAGTTCAATAACTGGCAGAGGTGGAAAAAAACTTGGAGAGTTGATTTCAAGGGAGATAACTGAGACATCCAAACGAGGCATGGCACATGGAACTAGAACAATATGGATATATGAAAATAAAGGGTTCAGTTCAAAATTCCAATCACCAAGGCCAGAGTGTATAACAGCCAAAACGTTGTGAATATGGCAATGAAGATGAGGACAGCAGTCCTAACAATATAAATAGTGTAAATAAAGAATTTACAATTAAACAATTATAATCATAGCAACGAATGAACTTCATTCATTTATGAGAAATCTTAACCCAGTTAGAAAATTCATTAACTGTAATATTGTTCCTAGCATTATTGTTTTCAGTTAATTATTGTCAAATAAAATTAATAATTAAATATATAATTTAAATTGATATTTAAAGGCATAATGATTATTAAAATACCAAACAGGATAGCATGTGTGAAAAGTCTAAAAGAAAGTGAAAACATGTTAATTGCTAAAAGATGATAAACAAATTACCTGAATGTGGATATTAAATTTTCCAACTCTTGGAGCTGAAATCTCGCGAGTCTGAAACAAAAATGAAAATTACAATCAGTATCTCAAAGAATGCATGCAATTAAATAAGTATAAACAATATGAAAGACTGGATAAATCTTACACTAATAAAATCTATAATTTGAAAACAAATGGCAAGATAAAATTCATATATCAGCCTAAACAACTGCTAGTTTTCCTCAATGATTTTGTCTATCTGAAGCAAAATATTAATATGCAAGACATATTTAAATGACAGCTTTAATATTACTGCAGCAGACTTGAGCTTTCAGATTAAAGGATAAAAAAAAAAATTAAACATGGACCACACCTTAAAGATACCTTACAGTTAACTGAATTTCTAAAATCCAGAACCACATAGAATCATCATTTTTCAAAAGTTTGGTGAAATTATTTTACTAAATACTATGCAGGAATCATACAAACCAGTAAAAGCAAATATTTACTTGGCTTACTTTTTCTCAAAATCGGTATAACAACTTTTTATATATTACCTGAAATTTTTGTTATAAATTAATCAGTTTTCATAAATAAAAATAATGTAGAATAACTGAAGAGTCTCATCAAAAGGTTTAAAGATTCTTAACATTGCTACAACATAAAAAATCATTAAGGTTTGTAAAAATTAAGTCATAGAGGTCAAAGTTAATGAAGATATGAATCAATTAATATGATCAGAAATAGTAGTAAAATATAAATTTCAAATACTTTGAAGATCAAAACCTATTTTTAAAGAGTTGCTTATCAAAAGGTCTTGTAAGAAACTGATTCAAAAAATTATTTCTAAAGTTGATCAGAGCAATACATGTAATTACATTTTATATTTCCCTACCAAAATTGAAAATAAAAATTTATTTTTATAGATTATTTGAGATATTTGAAATATTGTGAAATGTTAATACAAATTATCAACATCAGTCAAACATGATAATAACATAACTTCTCATTCAAATGTTATACTCTTTATGAAACAAAAATATTTGTATATTTCCAATAACTTGTATTTCAAACTGAATTGAGTAGAATTAGTTTTTTATTATCAGTAAACTTTATTTGAAAAAGACTAGCTTATTTAAAGTTTAATTACAAATATTACTTTTAGGTTAAAATATCACAGAAAAATATTTTTAACAGGATAGATAGACACATGTTTGAGAATTTTTTCTCAGGGGGGAACATAACTGTATTAATTACTTGACAATTACAATGTAAACACTTTTTTTATATATTTTTTTTAACTACTCGATACTTTTACAAATTTAAGAAAATATTTTAAGCAATGTAAAATTGCATTGAATTTTAGGTACTTTGGCTTTATATTCTAACTTACAAATCCATTTGTTAAGGAAATGTTAGAAAATTACCATAAAATTTTAATTTTACTCTAGTTATCACTCTTATTTTCTGATAATTACACATCTGGACATCTTTATTTACAAAAATTAACACATTTATACACACATAAAATAAATGCAAAATTCTTTTTTAAAATATTACGGTCGTTGAATTGTAGTGAGCATTTTCATTTATAGACTTAATTTAATAATATTACTAATAAAAATTAATACAGAATATTAAAACATTTAAAAGTTTATAAATTATTCTAACTGAAATATTTTAAAACTGAACACAATTCTCATAAAAATTCAGTATTCATTGAAACTTTTTTTCTTAAGACAATAGTGTCCATAATATATTTTATTCATAAAAACAGTTAAAAGTTTTTCGAATTAAAGTTTTATTGCAAACTAATTAAAGTTTTATATTCACACATACCTTTCATTTTTACTCACACACTCAAAGAAAAAATAAGCAATCCAGAATATCCACCCAATAGCACCCACTCTTGCCTAAAGAAACAAAATAAAAACTGGAGCCAATTTGAGCCTAAGAAAGAACATAAAAGCCCATCAAAGGGACATTTTCAGCTGTTGGACAACACCTTGGCCTGTGTTCACAGATTTGTTGGAAAGTAACCTCCCATCTCCAAGAGACTGCTAGCCAAAGGCCATCTCCCCAGTAAGTCACAACTCATCTTCCATCTCCTTCCTTACGCCTCAGTGGACTTTTAAAATTGCACTTAACTCTTTTTTTCGACAAGAGACATCTACACTGATTTATCATTTATTTAATTAAAACTCCAATGTTTCTTCTTTGTTCTACCACCATACACTTATAACAATTGGTGTCAAAAGCGTGCAGCTGGAACAAGATGGACCACAGTGAATTTACTTGCCACAAAATGCTAGAACTAATCAAACAACAATGGGCAACCATTCTCAAACTGAAAACAGACCCAGAATTCACAAGCAAATATCAAGTCAGAATCACTGACAAACTTCAGGCAGAACAACAGGAAATGCTGACGTTTCTCGACTCTTCCCCTGTCAGGATCACACTCATCCCAGACCTCAACAGACTACAAACTGCTCATGTGACTACTGTCCTTATGTGATGCTATGCACGATATAAAACATTCCCATCCAGGTAACGATGTCAATTGGTTCATAACCAATTTAAACAAGACATACTCAATCCATGTAAAACCCGAGCTCACACATTATCCAAGGAAGGAAACTGAATTTATTAAAATCATTAAGCAACTTCTCGATGAGGGCATATTCCAACAGATGGAGGATTTTCAACAGATCACTTCCTCATACAAGCAGTTGAGGGCCTACCTGCTAAGAAGCCACAGAAGTCAAATGACAAACTTTCAGCACCTCAGCAAAATGTGGGATCTGCAATGACGTGATGGTGAAAAAAGATCACTGATTTTGCAGGCCTGCTCAAGATCATGATCATACACATGAATAAAAAAAATTAAGGACTCAGCTCTGAACATATACCTCCATCTCAAAGATGATGGACAGCCCCTACTTGGCAGGTGGCATAGCAAACAGCATCCAACACTACCTCAACTGTGGCATAAAAACAGACACTATCCCTAACCTGACCACAGTCATAATGTACATGCAAAAACAGCAACCATATACACAAGTAAGTGAAGCATCAAATACAATAGATACAGCAATGGATAAATCACTCAGTATTGTATGGCTAAAACACTTTTATGACACTCAAACACAATGACATAATGATGAGACGAAACCAGAAATGCATGCCCACAAACAACTCCAAAAACAGAGACAACCCTGCTGTCTGCTAAAACTACATGAGGGGCCTCACATATTTCAAAGGTCAAAATTGCCATTAATTCCACCCACCTCATGCACAAGCACATGTTGCAACTGTATCTGCAAACACAACAGCCACAGAACAACTTGAATAAATAGACATAAACGAACTTCATGAAATGGAATTTTGGTCAGGACCGAACAAGATGTGATGGCCCATCCCCAGTACAGGGCATTAACAAAAAGCATCACCTCTTCAACTTCCAGCATCTACACTCACGCCGATCTCCTTTCACAAAAATAGATAACACTATCACTGACTTCACTTTCTTTGAGACAGGCATCCTAGACTCAGGGTGCACCACTTGCATCATACATATCTCCTGCCTACCTGAGTAAGCAAAGAAACACATGCAAACTTCAAGCATACACATAAATGGAATCAACAGCAATGTTTCTGTCATTGGTAAAATAATCAGCGATATTACTGTGGGCAACACCAGCTCGCCAACATTTCAGAACATGAATATACTGGTCACTAATACCACTATACCAATCCTTGTCAGCCAGAACATTTTGTCATGACATGCTAACATTATATATCATATACAATCGAGATGCCACAGTCAAATTCCACCAAGCCTTGCCATCAGGTGACATAGCTCATATAGCACCAACTCACCAGAAATGGCTCACATCTGCATATGGAGCTCAGCTCATCACAAGTCAGCCTATGGCAAAACCCCAGGTCAATATCCAGTCCTTAGAGCAAAAACTGGACTGGCTTAGGAAAAACATAGACATAGTCCTCCCTCCTCACCCCAACTGCAATAAAGTAGAAGTCACAGCAGCCCTTCTCATCAACTCCACCAATATCATCGGTAATAAAGACAATAAGGGCACATTCATTAAGCCAGTGCACATACCCACTAATGACCAGGCCCACAGCCAAAAGCAATACGCAAACATTAGAAGCTGACGTCAACATTGAAATTCAATGCATGGTCACTGAAGGGATCGTCAAATTCTGTGACAACCCAAAAGGCTTCAACAGCCCTGTCTTTTCTGTCCGAAAGAAAAAACAAACAAGTCGATGTAGTTGCCAATTTCAAGAGGACTCTCAATAAGGTACCCACAGATTTAGACCTGTATCTGATGCCAATGATCAATTCTATTTTCAACAAGATTGGTAAGGGAAACAAGTACTTTTCATTCCTTGATCTCCATAACAGATACTGGTAAATTGCTATCAACCAATGGGACTGCTACAAAACTGCATTCACCTGATGTTACCAATACATCCATTTAGCCTTCGACTAATATCTGCTGGTCACCTTTTCTCAATGCATAGCTGAGGAATTGACCACCATCATTTCACAGGAGAATATCTCGTCATACATTGACAACCTCATCCATGCCCAAACCTTTCATGACTACACCACACTGGAACAGCTATTCCTCACTCTTCAAAAATTTGGGCTGATACTCAACCCTGAAAAGTGCATCTTTCTCACTTCAGAAGCCAAATTTCTATGTTGCATTGTCAAAAGTGAAGGCTTCAGAGCCAACATTCTTGCTATTGTCAAGATGAAGCCACCCACTACAAGAAAGAATCTGCAAAGTCTCATAGGATGTCTCGTTTGGATACACCAATTTCTGGAGACTCACCTTTACAAACGAATCAAGACAGTTACATTTTCCCAATTGATGGCCCCTTTACATCAACTCAACAGGACAAACAAGCAGCTTGGAAAGAAAAGGCTGACAAGGCTTTTGAAAAAATTAAAAGACACCTATCACTACCAATCATCTCATGTCCAGATTTCACTCAACACTTCATGTTCACCACAGACACTAGTGACATAGCATGTGGTGCCATCCTCATGCAGGAAGCTGACAACAGATGGAAAAAAATCATAGCTGTTGCTTCCCACACATTCAGCCCAACAGAACAGAACTGGTCCATTACCAAACAAAGCATTTGCAATAAAATAGTATATATCCAAATTTGACTACTTTCTGCACAGCCAACCATTCATTATTTTCACTGACCACTGACATATCTCAACCAGCATGAATTCAATAATGTGAAAATTCAACAATGACAGGAAGAAATATCCAGACATAAATTCATCTTAGAATACATGGAGGGTGAGTTGAACATTTGCGTCAACATGCTCAGTAGAAGGTATGATCTAAAGAAGACCAACCTACCAGCCAATCTGACAGCAGCAGGCAAAACATTTAGACTTCAGAACTCCAATCTTCATATCTATGTCCCATCATGGTGTCTCAGAGAAATCAAGGCTACATAATTGCTCCCTGTGCCACACATATCACAGAACCTTAAACTTCACAGACAGGCTGCCAATGCATTTTTTGTCTACTAGACCATCTCAACCATCTCTACAGAAGAGGTATCCAAACACCTTAACATCACAGCTGAACAAGCTTCCAATGATACTCTGGCAAAGATTATACAAGCAGTAGATTCAGGCGAAGCATCTACACTTACCATCACAACTGATCTCAGTGACCCCCAGGCAATGATCTGTCAAAAACACCTACAACAGTTCTATCTAGAATCGGGAACACCTGGCTTAATGCTAAAAGACTCCTAAAATATGCTCACGGTTGTCATACCATACAAGCTCTAATCCAAATACTTCCACCAAGCCTATGACTGTATCAACCACTCTGGTATCCCTCGGATGTCCACCCGCTTATCAAACTATTGGTGGGAGTTTGAATGAAATACCTGCACTGAACGCAAGGGGAATTACAGCAAGCATCCAAATTGGCCCAACAAACATTGCAAATCAGGCAAAAGACCTTTCAAGGTCATATACTTCATCACGATGCCACTCTCAAAGGGCAAACGCAATATCTTAATTTTGGACAGCTTTATCCAACAACTCACAGTCATTCCCTGTGCTAAAGATCATGTGATCAAAACAGCTCATGGATTCTACCAATTCTTCCTATGCTACCAGGAGATACCCTGCCCTGTATCTTCTGACCATGGCACCCACTTCACAAGTGAAGTGTATAAAAACTTCTGTGAGATAACATCAATCACACAGCACCTTCACTATCCTTGGTGTTCACAAATTTCCAGTAACATTGCACATTAAAGAACCCACTATATTCTCTGCAAGGACAGGAACTGTGAATTATCCAACGTCCTTAAATCGGTTATGACATCTATGAACACAACAGCGCAACTGGCATTTAACTGTGTTACGTCATCACCAGTTGACATCCCAATGTCAGTTTACCCAAACTACCCCACCGAAACATTACCAATGACAACCCTGGTGCTGATAAACACAAGTTCACCAACACGTTGCCCTAGCAAACAATGAAACCAACCACAAGATGAACAAACATCTGAACCTGCTCATCTATAAGGATTTGATACAGATTGGAGACATGGTCTTCGACAGCCCACATACCATATCTGCCTTGGACAGGTAGTTACTAAGTCATCAAAACAAACAACATAGTACTCCAAATTGCAAATGGTCATGCCAAAACTAGTTAGGTCCATCACACTCATGTACATCACCTTGTACCTTGGCCTGACCACCTTATTTATATGAACTTGCCACCTCCTCCACAGTCTTTCCAAGGGATGCCCAAATAGGCACCTCATCCTTCATCTGCCAACCATGTAAACAATGAAGACTACAGATCCTGCGATCTCACAGTCATCAGTCCCAATCTTCCAAAGAAGAAATTCCAAACAACAAAAATGCAGTCACCTGCCAAAACATTTTTAAAATTTCATTATTATGCACAAAAAAGCATCAACACACCAACCTATCCATGAATCAGAATAAGGTCTAGGGGAGCTGTTACATTCTTCCTAAAACCAGATCTTCTGATTCATGCTGCACTAATTTCCACCACTGTCCAGATGTGAACACTCTGAGCGCCCAAGGCTGGACTAAAACTCCGTCAATTGCACAAACTTCCGTTTTTAATCACACATTCAAAGAATGAAATAAGCAATACAATCCAGAATATCCACCCAATAGCACCCACTCCTGCCTAAAGAAACAAAATGAAAACTGGAGCCAATTTGAGCCTAAGAAAGAAAATAAAAGCAGAAAGCCCATCAAAGGGACATTTTCAGCTGTTGGACAACACCTTGGCCTGGGTTCACAGATTGTTGGAAAGTAACCTCCCGTCTCCAAGAGACTGCTAGCCAAAGGCCATCTTCCCAGTATGTCACAACTCTTCTTCCAACTCCTTCCGTACGCCTCAGACGCCTTTTACAACTCTACTTATTTCTTTTTTCAACAGGAGACATCTTCACCGATTTATCATTTGTTATATTTTACTTTGTTTATTTCTTTAAAACTCCGTTGTTTCTTTTTTGTTCTACCACCGACACTTGCATATATTTTTATTTTATTTTTTTTTTATTTAAAAAATTAAAAAGACCATAAAGAATAAAGACGTTTTTTACTATTTCCACCGGCGCTGAATAATACACTTAAAAAAAAAAAAAAAAAAAAAAAATTAAAATTCCGTTTTTAAATACTTTCCATTTTGGAGCTGATGAATTTTTGATAAGGATTCCGATTAGTTGTTAATTCAATGCTAATTTATATAATTATTTCCATTCTTTTGATGTGATCAAACAAAAGAAAACATTTGCGAAAGGTTACTGCTTTTTGCGTGTAACTAGTGTAGTGTCTGTATGTAAGTGTACTGTACTGACTGTTTATTTATTGTTTTAGTTAAAAAAAATATCTAGAATATGAGTGTGGATAGAAAAATTAAACATTTATCACCATGACTGATGACAACCGAACGTAATTGTACATTAGAAAAAAATGCCGGCGGTGACATGACATGGATCACGTAGGCATTTTTTTAAAAAAAGCTCTCCCCCAGTCTCTAAAGACATTCAACAAATCTATATCCCCAATCAGCCAATCAAGTGCTATTTAAATACCGTACTTTGCAACTCCTACTACCATTGTGTTTAGTAGTAGTAGGACATACCCACTTTGTGCTTGTTTTAAAATCCCCCGCCTCCTGATGTAATTTTTTTTCCGCAAGTAAAAAGGGAACGGGACCGCGTAAGAAACATTGACAACGGTTGTTACGCACGTGGGAAGACATCTTAAGCGTTTTCTTTGCAATATGAGACGGAGTAAAACAGATAACACTTCATTTTCTTAAGTCAATACATTGATCGATATTTTTGTTTGCTGTACATGTGCACATCGTAATTCATTAGCTTCTCTTTCTTTTGGCCAAGCATGATCTTGCCGGTAATTCTTGCGATGAGTGAGTGTTGGATCCGTTTCATTTGTTTGTATACGCACACAGACATTTACTCTGAGCACATTTTCATTTAAGTTTTACGTAAAATTAAATAATACGCACATGTTAAAATGAATCATGGACAAAAATAAGGGAAAAAAACGTACTTCGAGCCGGTGTACTTTGAAATTAATAGCTCAAAAAGTCCCATGGGGCTATCGACCCAGCTCAGACAGTACTTTTCCTTTGTTGGGGGGGGGGCAGGTGGGTGATGTCATTACCTGGCGTCTGAAACGTCCCCAAAAGGGGAAGTGCCGAGATGGCATGAGCAATTTTTGAACGGCTTTGAGAATGGGCGTACGGATACCTACTTCGTGTATTTCACAAAAACCTCACTGAAGAGGCGCTAGTAACCCTAGGGTTCAAGGTATCCCCAAAGGAAAGTGCCGAGAGGGTTGAGCAATTTTCGTCCTTGGTCCCATCCCATCCCATGTAAAGTGTGAGTGGGACTTCCATTTTAAACTCGATTTCGCCACATTCTATTCGATAAACATACTCCCTTGGTTCAGGTAGAACCCTAATGGAGATTTAAAAAACAAAAATATTCCCAAAGAGAGCGCAGCAGTACCTTTCCCATTGCACTCACTCGAGTCATCAGGGTCAACCTCTGATGCCTGAGGCAGACGTCTCGAAAAGAAGGTACGAAAGGAACTGAGAATTTTTGCTTCTACCTCCGCATACGCCGGCTGGGACTGCACATTAACAAAGCTTAATTCAAATTTGCTTTCGTGTAGCAGAAGCAGATGACTAGAACTTACCGGGTCATTTTTTTTTACCAGAAAACCACAAGCTCAATTAAAAAAAAAAAAAAAAAAATGAAGTGTATGCTTTCTGTTCCAAGATGCCATCCCCTCCTCCCATGCAGTACCTGTGGTATTGCACTGAAAGAAAGAGGGTCAGAGTCAATCCCTGATTTGTCCAAAAAAAAAAAAAAATGACCAATGTTTTTTACTTAATCCTATGGACGTGTAGGATTTCCACTTTAAACACGGCCGTGTGCCATATTCAGCTCGAGTGGGGCTGTGAGATAGGCATTCCATTTTTTAAACTATCTTTATCTGTTCATGATTTTTCTTAAGCCTGCTCCCCAGAAGTTTGTCTAGTTTCCTGGGACCCGTTCCCCTACTGTGCTTCCCAATTGCCAAGGGAGCTTGATCATTTTTGTTACTGCCCACACATGTGTCGAATCTTCTCTCGCGAGGAGGCGTATAAAAAGTTACACTCAAGAGGCAAGTATATATTTTACAACACAAAGCGCGCGAACGTACACACACAAGAGATTTTACACAACAAAAAGCATAAAAATTGCGTTTTTTGTTGGGGGGGGGGGAGTATTACACAGAAACAGAGCGCTCGTGTGTGTGCATACAGACATTGATTTATTTATAAAATTGAAATGTGATTCTCTCATGGTTATTTAAACTCTTTTTTTGTAACTTTTTTTTAAGTTGTCGCTAAAGCGAGACTCTGCAATTTTAAGGAATCAGCATATTTTTAATCACAACTTCTGAACAAGCTACGAAGTGGAAGACATGACTTCTGAAGAAAAATGCAAAATAAGAAAAATTAAAACTTGTTTGTAAGCTAATTATTCCAGTAAAGGTTAATGAAAAATAATGTTACAAAAATTATTTAATGACAAAAGGCGCAAAAACAAGTTTTTCATTTTAAAAGAAAAATAAAATTAGACAGATTTTATCAAATAAAGATTAAACTAAAGAATGTACAAATTAATGTACAAATTAGAGAAAAGCAATAAAAATGAGAGGGTGACTACAAGTTGTTGTTTTTTGTTTTTAAACATCGCGAACAAGTTTCAAGAATGAATGTAAGCACAATTAGCGAAAGAAAATCTTTCAATAAAGTAAAAAGTAAACAAACACGAAAAATGCATATTTTTAAACTTAAGGAGCATACGACTATTTTGAAATTAGTAACTCATTTGAAAACAAAGTCAACAGTTAATTTTCCAAGATTTCCAAAAAAGGCATCGATTATTTATTTGGAATGTGTGTGTTTAAAACACGTTTTCAATGTTTGCGTGTTTTTATAAGCATTCGTTCGCTCGTGTTACAATGTGAATTACAAATATGAGAGGAAATGTTGAAAAAAATGTTAAAACGAACAAATGTCGCAATACTGAGTAAATGATACAACTGAGTGAATAAAAACGGAAAATGATTTGATGTTTAAAAAGTACAAAAAATAGCAAAACACCACGTTGAAACTGGGTCTCTGAAGAATAAAAATCAGTTGAGTAAAGATAATTACTATAGGAAAGAAAGAATTATCTTTCGAGGTCGCAAACATCAAAAAAGGCGGAGCATAAAAAATTATGACAATAAAAGTTTGTTATATATATGTATATAATTAGAGAGAGAGGTGTGTGTGTAATATCGAGTATTGGAGAAAAAAGCGGAGTCAGGACAATAAAACGACAATGAATAACGGTGGGAGGGGTGACACGTACGGTACCCTGATTTTTTTTTGATTTTTTTTATTACTTATCTTTCCTACAGTTTCGAGTACGCAACAATCAAATATCGCTAGAAATTAGCTGAAGCCTTTTAGACACATTTAGATCAAAAGGTACAGACCAGTCTAAGATAGAAAAAAATTAAAAATGTGAATAAAAAAAAAAGTGGTCGGAGATGTTGCTCATGATGGCAAAGGACCCCACTTTTCATTTATATTTTTATGGCGTTACCACCTCAAACTTCAAACCTAAAAACCAGGGAGATATATATTTTTAATCTTTTTATTTGGAAGTTGGGTAAGGTTTCCATCAAATACGGTAAATAAATGTTACTAATTTCCGACATGGCATCGATAATCAGATAGGAAATTAATAAACAACAAACTTATATACGCGATCCCATCTTTGACTCCGACGACGATAGTAAACGTCTACTCTTCAAAAATTAGAATTAATAAAAATTTAAAAAAATTAAATTAAAACTAACAATCATTATTTACGAAATGAGGCAACCCCACAAAAAATTATTTATTTATTTCATTTATTTATTATAAGCAGAGATTCCTTTTCTTCTTTGTTGATGCGTGGGATGGTCCTGGTTGATTATTGGAAAAGAGAGAGAGAGAAAAAGAGAGAATGAAATAAAGTACAAAGATAGTAATCCAAGCTTTAGAGAAACGGATCAATAATATCAGGCCAACATAAAGCAAGTTTGTTTCTACTCCCAACACCTTTACTTTATTTAATTTAGAGAAGGAAAGATAAAATAAAATAAAAAAGGCAGAGGAAAAAAAAATAAAAGAAAGAAAAACCAGCAGCCATCAAAACGCGCGTCTTACATACATAACTTTTACAAAAGGACGAAAATGGACGGATTGATTAATAATGGCACCCACCCTCACGAAATATGAAAATGTTATTCTTTAAATGTATAAATAGATTTAAAACTAAAAGCCGTTATTTCAATGGACGCTATTCTTTGTTTCATATTGAAAAGGCTTCCTTCTTTTCTTTTCAAAACGCACTTTCTTAATTCTTTTTAGGTTTCATAATTTGCATAAAATGCAAAATTATGTTTAAATTCATATTCCTCTGTAATACACTCCAGTCATGCATTAAATACATTTTTAGATAAATAATTTCATTGAATACTTTTGATATAAATGTTATAAATACTTTAGTAAATTAATTTAATAATAATATTTTTATCTTTTCTATTTCCACCTCAGGGAATAAAATGTTTAAAAAAGTTAACTGTTTTTTAGTTAGTGCCAATGCAAAAAAAAAAAAGCCCTTTCTTTCATTGTTAACATTTTTTTTCTTTAAATTCATATTTACCTCAAGTGTTCCAGCCATGCTAATCCGTGAAAAGTTGTGTTGATCAGAAGGAAAAAGTATCAGCTTCGGCTATACAAGAACAAAAATGCAAAGATTGAAGAAGACACCAAACTGACGTTAGCTTTAGCCTTGCAGACGACGCACTCCAAACAGCAACTGGGGATGACTGGTTCTCGTCTCTCGTTTGCAGCTACTACATCGACAGATTTCGTCAATTTCCGCTAAATTCCGCGACCCCCCTCCCACTTGAAGCGTCTCTCTTTCTCTTTCTCTCTCTCTCTCTCTCTCTCTAAATGCCTTTCACTTTTGTTTTTCTTTTCTTCTCTCTTTTTTCTCTTTCTCATGTTCTTTCTATTTCGGTAATTTCCGATAATCTCCGGTGTTTTTCGACGAGAGAGACGCGTTAACAGACAATCGTTTCGGTCTTTAAGGTAAAGAACGCAAAGAAAGTGCGTACACAGGCGTACGTGCAGAAAGAAAAAAGATTTATGTATATATTCACACTTTTAAGTACAAGCTTATGTATAAATAAATACACACAACAATTTAAACAGACAGCTTATGCGTTTTCTCTAGATAAGACAACATGCGCATTTTTTATTTTATTTTTGCCATTGAACCGCAAATGGACACGCACGCACCTAAAAAAATTCATAAGATGATTTAATGAATGATTGAATATTAGTTATTTTTCAAATTTAGTTAATATATTCGTGCTACACTGCGGTTCATACAGCCCCAAAAACACACACTAGCAATGCGCTATCATTTTTCATCTTTTGATACAGTTGTACGAAGAACAATAGTTGCAAGTTCCATACATACACACAGAACACAATATAACGTACACGTGATTACGCACTTGACTGCAGTTGAGTACACATATTAAATAAATTATAACAGTTTATTTTGAATTTATATTACTCCCGTGTTCATGACATATTCATGCTTGCTTACACACACACACACACACACACACACACATTTACAAAGTTATGTACGCAATCAAGAGCGCGTAGGAGCCTGTTCGCAAATCAAAGAAAGCTACTCTTGAGTATTCATATTTACGACAATATAGCATTAAAATTTTTCTGACTCTGCGACCTGCGGGTACGTACGTACCCCTAAAGACGGAGAAGCAAAAATGATAATATCAATTTTTTAAAATATGTGATTTAAAGACTAAGAAACAAAAATTTAAAAAAGAAAATGTCAACGCAACGCTAAAAATAAAATTGAAATGATGAATAATATTTTTATAAAGCGTAACACGAAAAAAAAACAGCAATTAATTAATTAAGCATTCATTCATCCATAAATCAATTCTGTACCAATAAAGAAGAATAAAAAAAAAAGATTTAACTGAGAATTTAAAATAGGATTTTTTTTTCTTTTTATTATATACTTTTTTGGTGGGTAGAACGGCAGAACGAACGTGGACCAATTTTGCCAATTTTTTAGATTGTACACAAAAATATAGCAATTCAATTGACAATCACATAACTTTGACGCTATAATGGATCGACCTTCTTTAAAACTTTTAACAGCACTTGAGGTCATTGAATGAAATCAAAGCCAGACGATTCACATGATGAGAGCGGCAAATACAAAACTTGCTTTCCGATAGACAACATAGCAGCAGTGATCAATATTTCACACTTACTACGACCTTAACGAAATGAAATTTACTTTGCTAAAAAAAATTATTCATTTATTTTTCCAGCCTTAAGTGTCTGAGTTGTTATTGGGGGGATACGATTTTTAAATAATATAACATTTTATTTGCAATATGAGACACTGTAAAAAAGAAAACAAATTCTAACACGCTATTGACCTTTTATTTTAAAACTGTCAGCAAAATAGATTTGCTCTCGACACACACCCACGAAACTCTTTTAAAAGACTTGCACCGACTTGATTTTTGTTCTTCATTCCTTTCTTCCTCTCTTATGACTCTTTCTTCGTCCTTTTTCTAGCTACATTAATTTTTATTTTTATCCGTCGTGGAAAGAATTATTAACCCGAAACCGTCGTGTATCAGTGAGGAAACAAACAACCAAAAATGGCAATAAAGATTACAAATAATATTTTTTAAAGATATTTTTCTTGTTTTACTCCCAAAAATGTTAATCGCCCAAAAAGGCAAACATTTTTTTTTTTTTTTTGCTGTACAGTTTTAACGGCTATTTTTCTTCTTTCTTTTTTTTAAATAAATAAATAAATAAATAATTATTTTTAAAAATCCTGTTGCTTCAGTCAGACTACTCAACAAGAAATGAACAGTGTCTATTTTTATTTAAATAAATAAAAGAAAAGAAAAGAAAGAAAGAAGATTTTAAATTAAAAAATGAATAAATAACCTTGGCACTATTTAAGAAAAAAAAATTAGAATAAAATAAAAGATCCAAACAGGTTTATTTAAGTTTGTTTACTTTCGCTAAAATATTTATTTTAATTTGTTTTCTTTTTGTTATCATCAATCTTTAATCTACCTGCCTCAGAAATTAAAACAATTCAATTGCGCATTATTTCTGTGTGTGGATGTGTTTACATTTACAATGTTATTGGTGTAAAAAAAAGTAAATCTGCCAAGTAGTAGTATACTTAACTTGTATATGCGTTTTTATGTAAGTGGGGGAACATAAATTTAATTATGTTTTGTCTTTGTACTTGTACGTTTATGGACCTGTAATCAACAACTTAAAAACAAGAATATCTTGAATAACGAGAGGGAAAAAGGAGACGTTTTTATGCGTATTGTCTTTTTATTCTTTTTATTCGATTCCTCAGATAAAGAAAATGAAAACCAAAAGAATGCACTTCTTTATGATGCTTTGTTTGACTTTGATGTATACATAGATATTAAAATTGGAATTCCTGTATTTTACAAATACTTTTGATTAAATTTTGAAATGAAATCACTTTCTTACAACGTTCTTTAAATCAGTTCGGTACCTAAGATGGGACCTCACCTCTGTCATGTTAACCTTTCTTTGAAGAATAAACCTCGCAATTGCGTGTGTGTGTCAAGTTCACGTCTTACTCTTGTTTTATATATCAGTTATTTCTGGGCTATTTTAATTTGCGCGAAGTGAATCTAATTCTTTTTACAGGCCGTGAGGATATAATAATTGTATTTTTATGACAGTTACTAAGCCCCAATAATACCTATTCAGCTTGATTTATAGAGCATTGCATTCAGTTTCACTGTTTCATTGAGGATTGAACTCGTGGAACTTATGTAGTGTTGTTGCAATTTATATGAAAAGAGCATAAAAATTAAACAATTCATAAACAAGGGAAATATATTTAATTTCGCGACTTGTCCATATTTTTTAAATTTAAAAAATTATCATTCATTACAAGTACATTCATTAATTTCGGTCGGAGCATCGTGAAAAAAAATATTTTTCTTCTCTTAAAATTTTGAAAAGCTCTCAAATTAGCAATAAAGTTGCCCTTTTTAATTAACGACAATGTTGATTAAAAGTTTAGTGATTTTTTTTTTATGGTGACTGAATACCATTTTTTTTTAAAAATTCTATATATGAATTATTAATTAACGACTTCGTGCATTAAAACAGTTGTGGTGCATTTCAAAAGAAAGAAGGTAGTAGTTGTAGTAAGGAATCGTTTTGCACAGTTCATTAAAATTAAAAACAAGCGTAAAAAAATAACATGTTAATATTTCTTTCTTTTTTCTTTTTTTTAATTTACTTAAAGATATAACGAATGTTTTGGGCGATACTAGCTCGCTAGTATTTGGATTCTTAACTCGTTGAAAAGAAAAGAAGGGACAGGTTTCATATTTTCGCAGATTCGATAACGTGGCGTCGCTTGTGTGGAGAAATAAGGCTTCTTTTTTTTTTCGAATGAACGCGAAGACTTTTCGTCTCTCTCTAACAACTCGAGGCCATTATGTTGAATCACCAGTAGACCGTTTCAACTTAAAAGTCTTTTTAAGGAAAGACATCTTCTGAACTGGTCATTTCGCAATCCACAATAAAAATCTTGGAACAAGATTTTGTACTGAAACCATGAACCAGCTCTCTTTTTTTTTCTTTTTTTTTTTAAATCAGTGCGAATAAGTTGCTTGAAAAAAAAACCCTGCATGCTCTTTACACAGAGATTTCGGCTCCATTCTGTAATGCTTTATTAATTTAATTACAATCCATAATTTGCTAATAGTGTATTCGACTTATTAATTATACATGTCCCATGACACCGAGCAATTAATTTATATAGTGATCTTGGACTAAGTACAATTACATATTACCAACCTCGAAACTAACATTGGTATCTGATACTGTGGTTTAGGGGCAAAACATGACAATGAATAATAATAGCAACAAGTAACAGAGACATTGTCTAAAATAATACAAAAGACAAAAAATAATGTCGAATGTGGAATATGAAAACAACTCTAGTCTTTAACTGGCGCCAATGCTTGACTTCATTGTTAAAAATAGATAAATATAAAATTCACGGAAATGTCTTTGGCATACACTCGTAAATGCGCATTTAGAAATAAAGAAAGAAAGAGACACTGTCTAACAACCAAACAAAAATAAAATCATTGAAACATCGATTATTATTGTTTTTGATTTTAAAAGGATTAGAAGAAAGTGCAAACTTAAACATTTTGTTTTATCACAGAATAGATTAAATATTTTTTTAATTTTTTTTATTTTAAATACCCAATCAACTAAACAGGGAAACCTGAAAAAAAGAAAAAGATTACATTAAAAATGAAAATAAACACTTATGAAATTCAGAAGAACAATTTTGGCCTTTTTATTTATTCTTGCGAAAATACTTTTTCTGTTTTTACTTAATTTTTTCGTTTTTTTTTAATTCGTTGAATATACTAGTTTCACTAGTTCATTTAAATATCTACAATCGAGAATTCAATACCTAAATGAATCAATACCACTTCTTAGAACAAGAAGAATTTAAAAGTTTTAAATGGAACAATTTTTGCAAGAACGGTAATCCATGAATTTCTTAAACTAATTTCAAATTAATCGTGTCTGTGTATAAAAGATAAGGCTAAGAGCGTGAAACAAATTTCTAAGCAAACTAAAAACAAGTGACTTTTTAAATTATGAGTATTTTCAATACCTCTTCTTGTTTTCAATATCTCTTGTCATTATTTGCACATTTACTTTTAAACGAATAACTAACTACATGAACGTTAACGTTATTTAACAAATAAAAAGATACTTTAATTATATTTTTAAAGGACTAGTAGAAAAATATGTAATAATAATTGTCCCATAAACAGCATTTCTGTTATTTTCCTCGAAAGTTAGAAAGATCTGATGTGAACTTAGCCGTCTAGTTTACAAATGTTATCTAATATTTGTAGACGGCTACGTTCCAAGTGATTTTAAAATTTAAATAAACATTATTGACCAAGTTTCAGAGACGATTCTCTTTTTTAAAAGTCATTCCTATTAAAAATGTACACATTTAATCCTTTTATTGGAAAAAATGAATAAAATGCGTGCGCGAAATCTGAAATGAGGCAAAAACAGCCAAACTGCTTCTACTTATGACGACAACAATTTTTCAGTAAGTAAAAAATAGAAAAGGAAAATACAAAAGATAATGACTTGTGACACACAAAAAACCTTGTGAAAACGTCCTCTGAACAATGAACAAAGATTGATAGGACAGTATATTGGAAAACAAACAAAGACCCGATTAAGATATGTAGAAGGACATATTGATGTGGTGCTGAGAAATGACACATATAACCTTGTAATTGGATAAAATAAGTTAAGTAGAAATTATTAAGAATTATTGATTTTTTGTATTTTTAGTTTTAAACAAGAGTTAGAAAAAAAGTAAAAAAAATATATATCGGGAGTACAAAATAACGATAAAGCCTGAAGGCAAGGAAATGAGCAAATTATTAAAAAAAAAAAAGTTGGTGTGTTTACGACCACACACACTGGCAAAAATGGTTTTAAATTAAAATTATTTAATAAAAGATTTATTTTAAAGTTGGACACGAAAAGGTTTTTTTTCACCGTAATAAACGAAACCTATCTCGAGAATGTCTTTTTGAAATATAAAGGAAATTACAATGAACAAAAAGGTTTATTTGTCACATAATCTACCTTACTCAAACTAATTTCAGAATAATCTAAGAGATAATAATTCTGTCCATCACACACTGTCTGGGTATGACTTTGTATGCGTGTACATGCCTATGTCCCGTGTTGCGCGTGAGAGATTTAAACGTGGTTGTACAATTTTAAGTATGCACAAGTACACGCATACACGCACACAAACACACATACAGATATACACATACAATTTGACTGAGTATGAAATAAGACAGCTGAAAAATAAAATAAAATAAAAACGTTAATTTTTTTAACCTTAAAAAATAAAATTTTATTGAAGTCCTTCGGTAATAAATATAATTGTTTTTTAAAGTATTTTCCTTTAATTTCGTAGAAATGTTTTTTGGTGTGTCATAGAACTAAAAAATATATATGTACATACACAAATACAAACGCACATACGCACACAATTTGAATAAACCTGAAATGGACATCTGTGTAGGGAGAGCTAATTTCCCTTTTGTCTGACAACAAACCTCGAGTAACAGGAAAGTGTATATAAGCTGCTCTTCTGAAGTCATTTTATGGCTCCTTATGGACAAAATTTTTAGATTTGAAATTTGATCATCTTGCCATCAGCGAAACAAGGAGTACCTGACTAGTATTATCAGATTTTATTATGCAAATCAATGTTTTCCTAAGAGAATTGGTAGAACCCGACCAATGTTGGCAACATTTTCAGAATATATTTTACATTTATATGAGTATGTGAGTTTAAGCTTATAAGTTGGTGGGGACAGGTTTTATTATACAAAGTGTAGTATAAATTATTATTTATAAATAATTCCAAGATATAATCCAAGGAAATATTTGATTAACACAATATCCTATATA
Organism: Acanthosepion esculentum; assembly: GCA_964036315.1. NCBI lineage: Eukaryota > Metazoa > Mollusca > Cephalopoda > Sepiida > Sepiidae > Acanthosepion > Acanthosepion esculentum. The sequence continues at coordinate 24,549,651 of OZ038497.1, read as the reverse complement.
GCTGAATAATAAATGACTGCATTATTTTACTTCTTCAAATTGACATTCTACAAGCTTCATTAGTTTTTCAGACATTGTTTTTGCTGTTTCGACTTTAACATTACTTATTGTAGTTTTTATTGTTTCCAACAGATTTTCTTTGCTCGAAGATTGTTTCCTTCCCCATTTTTATTAGATTGTTCTCTGTTGGGAGACGGGGACCATTCTATAAATTTGGTGTCTTTAAAAAAAATTTTTATCAAGGTAGGTAAAAAGTCAGAATGCAGAATATAAAAGAGTATTGTTTTGCATGGATATACTCTCTTTTTGTGACATGACTAATATAAAAATATATTGTCCAAGAACTTGCAACAATTCTCTTCATTTACTGTGACACTATCAATAACTTTGGAGAGACCTATAATTTTACTGCCTACAATACTAGACCAAAACATTACTCCACCTCCATCATATTACCTCTTTACTCATGTTGGTTGACTATTTTAATGAAAGACTCAACCTGTGCGAGTGCGAAATGATAATAACTCCCTTTACCCATTCTCTTCAATTCGGAGGACTGAAGAAAAGACGGAAAGGAATTCGCGAGCCTATGTGAAATTTTCTTTGTATCAATGAAAACCTTGCCTCTACAGAAATTGACCGTGAACTGAAAAGAAGGAGTATAACTCAGAGTCGATCCTGATCAACGGCAACAAATAACGTAAGCCTACTCCCTCGCATCGGTCTTCAAGTTCCTTCCAACCAACGTGGTTACCATCTAGCTGACCCTTCACTCGTTAACGCGTTGCTGAGTGGTTACTGGTATCGTGCTGATGAGCACGGTTCCACTTGATCTAGCTAGCGTTTCTCTCCTTCACGATCCTTCACTCCTCTGCAAGGTTGTGTTTTTGAATTTAGGGGGGTGAGAAAATCGCTGATGAAGTAAACTGAAGCGAAGAACAGGTCGACGATGAGGAGCTACAGAAAAAAGAATTGCCTCGGGTTAAAAATGTAACAACGATTTGTTTCATATATGATTTACTGTATACAGCAGTTTTAACCCTTCCCAGTTACTGTTATAATCAAATGACACTGGGGTCCCCTTTTTGAGTTTGCAGATGTGTTAGTAGTAATTTAATTTTTTAAGTTCTGATCTTCAGGGCTAGTACAAGGTCTTAGTCAGGAGATCTTGGTGAGTGATATGGATTTCAATAGCAGTAATGTGGGAACAAAGTTGTCCAAACCTCCAGCTTATATGGGACCCTGCCTCCGGCAGGGATGGGGTTGTCCAGGGTCTAGGTTTGGTTATTAGGACCAACATTTTCTAAAATTCCATATTTTCATTATATCTTTACTCGATGATTTTCCAAATTTAGGGGTTGTCCAGTCCCCTTTTGAGTGGTCAGAGGAATTAAGTCGCCCCATAACTCCAACTTCCTTCACGTCTCGTCTTGCACCATCGCTCTATATAGGCGGTGCTAATCACTCTCTGCCTCCTCCCATTTTTTCAGCATCTAACCTCGACCCATTCCAAGGGCTGACACACCCGAGACGAATCCTAACTTTCAGAATGCATGTGTTGAAACTTGACTAATGCATGGAATAATAATGCAACACAAAATGTACTTAGAACAAAATGTATTGAAACAAGAAAATGTACACAATATTTACATATAGTCTTTTGTATATTCCTGGGAAGACCGTTCCTGGAGAATGTGTTGACTAAGTCGCAGTCGGGCAGAGTCTCTAGTTGAATCTCTTGATTCGCCTTCATGTCTTCCCGGTACCAACCATATTTATATAGTCGGTACTCCACTATGCAAATTAGGTGGATCCTACCACAACACCCCCCTCCCAAGCCTTGGAATCCCTTTTGGATTTCAAACTGGCTTCCTATATGGGATGATGATTATGGCTATTTCTTTGTAGATCCCATTTGCATACTTCATATGTATATGTCAATCCGCTTAATTTTAATATCTTTTCCGTTTTGGAATCACGTCCAATAGGTCCGTGAACTTTCGTTTCCTACCGGATCTTCTCGGTTCAGGAGTATTCTGCGGAGGTTCTACTTGAAAAATATCATACATTACATCAATGGGATCTTCCTCCTCATCCGGTATACTCTCTTCATGCTCTAGAACGTAACATTTTTTAAGTTGGTTCTGGTGCCTTTTATGAGTATTCTTCGGCCCTTTAATTATGTAAATCAGGTCACCGTTTCTCTTGTCCACTATGCCTCGCTCCCAGAACTCAACGTTGTTTCTGTAGCACTTGAAAAACACCTTCTCTCCCGCGGTTTATCTTTTTCTAGCTGTATACATAATATTCTTTACTCTATTTTTTCCTGGCAAAAGTTTGTCAAACACTGACTTAATTTTCCTAGCGAACATTAGTTCAGCTGGTGCTATGTTTGATTGTGTTCTCTGGTTTGGCGTGATTCTGTATACTTGTAGGAATTGCTGAAGCGCCTTTTCCGTTGGAACTCCTGAGGCTTTCTTCAGAGCGCGCTTTAACGTATCGACAAATCTTTCTGCGAGTCCATTGGATCTCGGATGATACGGCGGCGTCGTTATGTGGTTAATTTGATATAATTCACAAAATTTCTTAAATTCTTCAGAAGTGAATTGTGTACCATTGTCACTCACAATACACTCTGGCACACCGAACCGTGCAAATAGTTCATGCAAAAAAGTTGTTGTGGTATTGGACGTAGGCTTTTTGCAGCGTAGTACTTCCGGCCATTTTGTAAAACTATCTACCACTATTAAGTAGTAATAATCTTCTACTGGACCAGCAAAATCAATGTGTAATCTTGTCCACGGATGATCCGTCTTGGGCCATGGTTTGTGTACTATAGGTGGTGCCTTAGCTACTAACGCACACCCTTTACATCGATGAACCATGTTTTCGATATCCACATTCCTTTCCAATATACAAAGCTTCGCATTAAGCTTTTTGTTCTATTAATCCCCGGGTGACCCATATGAAAGTCCCGTAGGATTCTTTTCTGCAACTTTTTTGGTACTACTACTCTCTCACCATATAATAAAATCCCGTCACATATTGAATAAATCTCCTGCACTTTTTGGTCATTTGCTACCATTTTGCTTTTTATTTCTAAAATGAAATCATCGCTTTCAGCTTCTTTTTTTATTTCCTTTGATGTAACCGGTAGCTCTCTTACAATGTTGTTTACCATGCTTTTCACCTCATAATCTGCTCTGATATTTGCAATAATTGATTCTTCGAATCTTTCTTCTTGACTCGGTACGAGTCTTGATAAAGTATCCGCATGAATTATATTTTTGGATGATAGGTGCTTTATGTGAAAATCATAATTGAGAAGAATGGTTCCCCATCTTAACAGTCGATTTGCCGTATAAACGGGTAACCCTTTCTTTGAACCAAAAATAGTGATCAGAGGTTTATGATCCGTTTCTAACATAAAATGTCTGCCGTAAATGTATCTATGAAATTTTGTTATGGCAAAAATGAAACTCAGAACCTATTTTTCTATCTGTGAGTAACTTCGTTCTCCTGGGAGTAACTTCGTTCTCCTGGGAGTAATGCTCTCGAAGCATGTGCAATTGGTTTTCTAGAACCATCTGGCATTATGTGTTGAATACACGCTCCTACTCCGTATGAACTAGCGTCACTTGCCACTACAATATCAAGTTTTGGATTGTAATGGGTTAAAAAGAGGTCGGATGTAAGCATTTTCTTTATTTCATCAAAGGCTTTCTGACATTCTACCGTCCATTCGCATGCCTTGTCTTTTTTTAGTAGTTCATTCAACGGAGCTCTTAGATTGTACATTCCTTTAATGAACGCTTGATAATAGTTTGTGAGCCCCAGAAAACTCTGTAGCGTCGCCACATTAGTGGGCGTCGGCATGTCTCTAATCGCAATGGACCTTTCCGGATCTGGAAATCTGCCATTTTTGTTGATTATGTGACCTAAATACTTAATTTCCTCCAAACCAAATTCGCACTTTGATTCTTTCAAAATTCTGAATCTTTTTAAATACTTGATTGAGGTGCTCTCGATGTTCGTCGACGTTTGCACTCCTTACTATGATGTCATCTAAGTAGGCACACGCAAAGTCTAAATCATTCAACATGACGTCCATAGCTTGTTGAAAAATGGCTGGTGCCACTTTAATACCAAAAGGAAGCCTGTTGTACTTGAATAAACCTCTATGCGTGTTTATCCCTAGTAACTTCGAACATTCCTCTTCGACGGGAATTTGGAGATAGGCATCTGATAAGTCGATTTTTGAAAATATCACTCCGCCATTTAGCTTGTTAAAAATCTCCCCCGGACTCGGTAACGGGTAATGGTAGTCCTTAATTACCGAGTTCAACCCTGTCGAAAAATCAACGCAGACTCTGATTTGGTTTGATTTCTTTTTTATGCACACAATCGGCGCAGCCCATGAATTAGATTCTACTTTCGAAATAATTCCCATTTTTTCCAACCTATCAAGTTCTTCGTTAATTTTCTCTACACTTGCGAAAGGCACGTTACGTTTCTTTTTAAAAATTGGCATAGTATTTTCCTTTAATTCAAATTTAGCTTCAAACTTGTTACATCTTCCAAGACCAGGTGTGAAGGTTTCCGGAATTTTTTTCTTTAATTCATCTTTAATGTCCTGTCTTGTTTGCGTATTACTTTCTACTTTTCTGCAGAATGAGTTTAACGGTTTATCCCACAATTCGAATGTTTCAATAAAATTTGTACCCATCAAGTTTTCTCCATTTTTCAGAATTAAAACTTTTATTTTTTTAACGATCCCGTTCAATTTCATGGGAAGTACAACCTCGCCTTCGAAGTTAATTTCCTTTCCAGTTACCGTTCGAGCGAGTTTCGTTGACTTCATTATTGTAGGCCTTTTTAAAATTTTCCATGTTTTATAGTTCATTATTGTTAAATCTGACCCCGAATCGAGTTGAAATTTGATATTCTTTTTAAATATTTCAGTCGTCACATATTTCCTCAAATCCCTATCTGATTTGATATTCGAATTTGTTTGTCTAATTCGGCTATTGAATTTTTTCGTTTTACAACACGATCCTTTGTGACCATTCTTGTGGCACACGAAACATTTCTTATTTCTATATGGGCAATTTACCTCCCAGTGTCTTTCGTTACAACGTCTGCAATTATATGGTGGGACCTTTTTTCCATCCTCGTTCTTTTTATTTAATTTTTCTTGTCTATTTTTAAAATACGCCGAATTTTTACTCCAATTTTTTGCTGATGGGTAATTTGACTGCTTTTTTATTTTTTTAATATAAGCAATGCCAGCTTCTTCGATTTTTTGAGACTCTTTCTTTAAACTTACGGCCCGTTGACACTCCTCTTATAACTTTTGCAGGGTAAGGTTTTGTTCAGATTCGAGTTTAGACAAAACTCTACGTCTTATTTCGGCACTCTTACTGGATACCAGTCCTTGAGCAAAAATTAAACACTTGAATTCTTCAACCGTAATCTCTGCCAACTTCAAATGTTTACATTCGTAAATAAATTCTTTATTTTGTTTTGCTAAAATTACCCGTGTGTTTCCTCGTCATTATCATCCTTCATTAATCTTCTTGGCGTGGGTAAATCAAATGTTTATTTTAACCTCTAAGCCCCACGCCACTATAAACCCATTCATGAACTCTATCCAATGTAGCTCTACATTCATCACTGACGTTCGTTTTGAGAAATCGGTTGTCATGTACCTTTTGCTCATATTTCGTTTCTCTTCGTGATGTTTATTTAAAGATGAAAATTTAACGGTTTTAATGTTTTTAGCCTATGTTCTTAATATCGTGTATCTTTTCTCTCTACATTCGTAGCACCATCTTCTTTATATATTTTCTTGTTAGTCAATCCGCTTTGCTTGTTTATTAGTGTTGACAGACAAAGTGTTCAATGCGGTGACTTGGCCGAAATAAGATGAAGCAATTTATTCATTTTTCATTTTGGTATTTCCAAAAGAAGCTATTAAAAAAGAAAATTGATACGGACGTAGTAGAGTGCAGGTGAAATTCAAAACAATTAATTTAAGAGCTATCTAAGTGCTGCAATACAAGCACATTCCAAAAATAAAATACATACATGTATGATAGCTACCAGTTTGTCGAGTATGACCATCACAAGATATCATTGTAAGGCGTAGATGTGCTTTGAACGGATATGACTCTTTAAACCGGAAAGAGACTCCATAGTATTAGAGTCACTTGAATGCTAATGACTTGTAAGGCAAATTCGATAACAGTGAACACCACAGCAATGCAACATTTATTTACTTACTAATAGTAGTCTGGCACAAGGCCAGAAGAGCGGAGTCCGTTGTCAGTATCGAAGTCATACAATGCTAATAACCTGCAAGGCAAATTCGATAATAGTGAAAGAAACTTTTAAAATACATGACACAAAGTTGACAGACATAAGAAACATACATTTTGCTGTCATAGATCTACTTTTGTGACTGTTTGCATGTCTGTTCAGTCTACTAGCTGACGTGCAAACATTTTTGTAAAACTGACATGAATTATCAGTATTTAATGTCATTTTATAGTTGGTGCTCAGTTAAAATGACTTCGCATATGTTAATTTTTTGGAAATCCTGCCACAAACATCACAAGTGAGGTTATTCGTGTCACCTATATGGTCTGGAAGTTCTATATCAAAACCTTTTTTGAGAATTTCTTTTCAGTTTTTCTTTTGCAATCTGAGAACTCTTGAAAGCAAATTTTCTATTATTAACCATCTTCCAAAAGGTGCTACAGTCATTTGCAGGGATTTGGTTAGTTGGTTTTGTTTAACGGCATATCAACATGTATGGGTTATTTAATGTCGAAATATACATATTTTGAACACAATTTTTTAGTTTCAACTAAATATATTTTGAACGTAATTGTATGCTTTCAACTACAGATAAAATTTATTGTTGTTCATTTTGCTTTAAATATGCAATGTTGGTAATTTTACTATAAATATGTATTGTTAGTTGGTTGATTTTGTTTAGCGGCATATCAACATCTATAGGTTATTTAATGCCGAAATCTAAATATTTTTTACGTAATTTTATGCTTACAACTACAGATATTTTGTGCATAATTTTATACTTTCAGGGCAAAGGTATGTTTCTTTAGATATATAGTTTGTAGATCATAAAATATATTGGTGTTAACTTTACTATAAAAATGTATTTTTATATTTTTTTAGTGCTATACTGATTATCATTTTGCTACATAAATTGTTGGTCATTTTATTATAAAAAATGTACTGTTGATTTTTGTTTGGTGGTTCACTATTTGCGCATAGCTGAGATCCCAACAGATGCTACCAGTCCGGGTTAGGGTAGAACTGTGGATAAAAGCAGTTAAGAGGTGGTTCCACGCTCCTCAAAACCTCCAATCTTCCGATCGGACGCCTTGCTTCCGGATGTAGTTTATCGTCATACCCAGGACCACATTTTCATGGAACTCCAAGTTATATGCACTGATGTTTACAAGTTTCAATGATTTGTTCATGCCACACTTATGACGCTTCTTTGGCTTATAGGCCGGTCACTTTCCGTTAGCAAGCTGCTTTGGAATCCTGCTTTTTTGTTGTTTGTTTTTTGTTTGTAATTTTTTTTTTTTTGCTCATTTTGACCAACTCCACCACAAACAGTATTTCAGAATTGTTGATTTTGGAACCATTGTATTGCACTCAATTTGAAAGTTGGGGCTTGACATGATAAATAATGACACGCAATATTTTTTTCCGAATCTATAGCATTTTTTGAGGAAACTAGTTTAAAGATTAAGTTTAGGTTCAAAATCGTAGCGTTGGAATTTCATTCCGGTGATCAGTGAAAGCCTTATAGCATGCCTTATAAAATTTATAATTTACTGAAACTTTACAAATTGTATATGGACAAGATGTATTTTTACTGTATATTATTACTAAATCATTGTGCCATCAAACAAGCCCTTCATTTACTTCAAAGGGATATTATACTGAACAATTTAGCTATATCATGATGCAATATACATTAGTTTTAGTGTAAGTTTCAATAAACAATTCACATTTAAAACATTCTGTCAGATAATTTTTGCCCAGCAATAATATGGTGTTATATACACTTTTATTTATTTTTTGTTTTTATTAATTACGATCTAACAAATCTTATAAATTGAGTAGCCTTTTTGTAATCTATTACAGTTTTTTTACATAGTTTTACTTATCAAATATAGTAAAAAAAAGCATTTTATAGTGATTCATAATTAGAATTCTGGTTCGAATATATTTTCCATTCAATGTATCTAATACAAAATATATTATCTCTATTTGGATTTATTCTTGAAATAGTAAAATTTTGAAATCGGTTTGTAAGCAAAAACCTGCAGAAATTACGTATTTCTGTACATCTTTTTCAGGCGATCTTTAAGACTAAACTCTCAAAAATTGATAAAAGCTCATTTTTGGTGTCATTACTTATGACATCAAATCCCAGCTTTCACACTGAGTGCAATATTGATTTTCTAAAAAAAGTCAAAATCAGCCTGCCCTATTCTACATCACAGATACGCATTCTCCAGTTGATTCCAAGCGCGCTACGCAAACATTGTTGATAAAAGAGCTCAATGAGATTCAAATAATCGCGATAGACAACCTACGTTTCACATGCTTTCAATAACGATGTTAAAAGACAAGCCAGTTTAGTCCTGGGTATGACGATAAACTACATCCGGCAACAAGGCTTCTAATCTGAGCTTTTGAAGAGCATGGAACCATTCGTAATTGCTGTTGTTCTCAGGTCGATCCTGATCCAAAGTCGTAGCACCTACCATGTATTCAATTGTAAAAGCAGAATAACATATATCATATTTTTATTACTTCCAATCTCCCAACTGTTCTGGGTATGGTGATAAACTACATCCGCGTCCTGAGCAAGACGATAGACTATATCCAACAGCAAGGCCTCTGATCAGGAGGTTTCGAGGAGCGTGGAACCACCTCTTAATTGCTGGTGTTCCCAGGTCCACCCTGACTCGGGGTGGTAGCAGCTGTTGGGTTCCCAACTATGGGTGGCTGGTTAACCCCCAAACTGAGGTCAAAGTATTATGAAAGTGTAAAAATAGGTTTAAATACCAGCAATACGTTTATGTAAAAAATTATTACCAGCAATACATTTTTGGAAAAAAAAAATATTACCAGCAATAAAAATTTTGTCGGCATTAAATAACCCATTGAGTTTGATATCCGTAAAACAAACCAAACCAAACCAATCTCCCAATAACATTTAATTTTGGCATTAAATGACCCATAAGGATGTGATATTGCCGTTAAATAGACCAATAAATTAACAAGTATGGTACACTTAGTAGACTTAATCACTTTCAAAATCTCATAGTCTCAATAGTTAATTAACGAATGCATTAATGGTCTTTTAAATTCTCATCGTAACTTCACTGTTCGTTAGAGTGCGACCAACATAAACAAAGTCATCAACCACGCTTCTTCCTTTTTTAATATTTTCACCCCAAGCAAGGCAATAAAGCCACTAGGACGCAAGAGGTTACTGAACGTTAGAGAATATGAGAAAAACTACTATGAAGGAAAGAAGACACTAAAAGAATATAAATTAAGAAAACAGAAGCTAAAGATTGGCATTGGCTAGGAGGCAAGAAGCTGGAAGAGAGTTCCACAAGTGAGAAGTGCGATAGGAGAAACTGTTAGCATTGTTTCTTACGGTTGCATCTAGCCATTTCAAGTGTAAAATGACGAAACCTTGCCTCCAATCTAGTACTGCACTTAAATTAATAAAGTCCAGGTACCATAGAGGAAATTCATCAGAACAATTACCATGAAAGTATTTATAGAAAAGAAATAGGGAATCTACAATACGGTGGTGGGAAAGGGATTGAAGCCGAGATGCCAAGTCAGGACCAATAACATTGCAGATTCTTCTTTGGATTTTATCAAGAATCTAAATATATGACAGGCGCTTATACGCTTATTTCATACAAAGATATTTGGCTCTATGTAAGGCTTTCCCAGTGAAGATTGATACAAAACTACAGTTTTTTTAGACATAGTAAGTTCCAGAGCAGTGTAAGCCCTAGCGAAAACGTCCATTGGGCGTTGCATAACATCCTCAGTTTGAGACACAAGATCGCAAAAATCTGCATACAACAAGTCTCGTATAAGGTTAACAGATACCATCGTCTTAGCCAACATTCTCCTGATATTAAATAGTTTTCCAGAGGTGCGATACTGTATAATATATAGGCCATCCTCACATTCCTTGAATGTCATGTAAAACACCATTGTAAAGCAAAGAGCAAATAGGGTAGGGACATGAATGTCTCCCTGCTTTACTCCATTCTTTACTTCAAATGGTTCAGACAGCTTACCGCCTCCATTTATCCACGCTTTCATTCTGTCATGAAACATCGAAGCATGTTAATAAATCATTCTGGGCAACCAAGCTTACCCAATATTTCCCACAAAGTAATCCTATTGACTATATCAAATGGCTTTGCCATATCAACAAAGCCTTGATACAAATCCATCCTTTGCTCCACACACTTCCGGATCCATGCTTTCCAACCAACTTTAACCTTCAAAAATTTAAATGCAAAGTCAATTGCTATCTACTCTCCTCCTGATTACTCTTTTCTTCGCGGCCATTAGTAATGTCTCTCACTCTAATTCTTCCACACCAGTAACCATTTGTGTCTTAGTGGCTTTATTGCCTTGTAGAAGGTGAATTCAATTAAAAAAATGTCTTGCTGAAAAGATAATATTCATGGTATTCTGACAACACGAATACAACACGGCGATTCTTGAAGCAAGTCATTAGAAATATGCTGCAGCAGTCGGCACATAAACATTATCCTGCATACAACTTTACCAAATGCAGGCAGAAATGAACGCCCTACGTAGTTATCGTAAATATCTGTGCCACCATGAATACTTTTGCAAATTACTACCATTATTGCATCCCATAATTCGCCAGGGATACATTATTTTTTCCAAGAATCTTGTAATAAATGATTTAGATGTTTAGTGAAAGCCCCTACCCAACACTTTCGTTTCTAGGCATGCGCACCATTCAACCCAGATGACCGTCCACTATTCAGCATTTTTACATCGTTAAACGACAGAGAAGCGGTCAGCTCTCACTTAACTTTGTTAGGAATGCTAAAAAATCCTCACACACTGAAGAAGGGCGATTGAACAGCTACTCAAAATGTTCACTCCATCTTTTCAATATTCCATTAGTGTTACAAATAAGAGTATTCCCATCTTTTTCTCGATGTGGTTTCGCTGTTCTTCAGGGGGGGGGGGTATATTAAAAATCCGAACATCCGAATTTCAAACAATACTCAAGTAAAAATAAAGAAAACATGGTTATGTCTGTTAAATAAATCATTTGTATTTACAAAAAAACTTATGAGTTAAAGATCAAATGAAGATCAAATGTAGATCGGAATCTGACAGGATGATAAAGAACAAATAGAAAATGTTTAAGTGAAACATGTTAGATTGATAAACATTTCCTTGCAAACAAATATACATGAATTTAAAAGAGGCAAAAAGGAGTCAAAAATAATCTTTAGTTAAGTTAAAGTCTTTGGGTAGTTGGTCCACAGGAGAAGCTGAACTTGAAAAAAAACTTATAAATAATTGGTTACATAAAAGTTGACTGTTAGCTAAGAATGACTTGGCTAGCATTACTCATATTAAATGGAAATTCACTTTAATAAAAAAAAATTTAAAAGTTTGAAATTTAAAACATCATCTCAAAATCTTTTTTCCAAATATTTATCGAAGATCTTCATTATAATTATTTATTGTCGACATAGTCTAATTTATTTTTCAGAAGCCAAAGGAAAATGGAGAATGCTCCACTTTGGTTCCTGGACGAATTCTTTATTTTGGCTCTGGCCGTCACCAAAGAGACACCACAGCTGCTCATGCCTTTGAACGATGTATTTTTGTTGAGGGTAAGATCTACGGACAGTTGTAAGAAATTCAATCGTTCAGTATTTTTTTTATATTAAGAATCTGTTCGAATTCTAAACAATAATAATCTTCAAAAATTTAAATGCAATATCAGTCACCATCTTCTGTCTTCCTGAATTCTGGTTTTTTTTTTAAATTTTTATTGTCCTTTACCCGCACTAAAGTCTTCTCATTCTCTTTCACCCTCAATAACATCTGATATTTTAGTGGTGTAGGAAATTTGGTTGTCCGGGGTTTTTTATATTAAAAATCCGATCATCCGAATTCCAAACAATACACAAGTAAAAATAAAGAAAATATGGTTACGCCTGTTAAATAAATAATTTCTATTTACAAAACTCATGAGTTAAAGATCAAATGAAGATCAAATATAGATCGGAATCTGACAGGATGATAAAGAACAAATAGGAAATGTTTAAGTGAAACATGTTAGATTGATATAACGTTTACTTATAAATCGATGCACGTGAATTCAAAAAAGTAAAAAAAAGTGTAAAATAATTTTTAGAGCTGAGTTTGGGTAGTTGGTCCATAGAAAAATCTGAGGTTGAGAAAATCTTTATCATTTCACCATTTAGCCTTCATAAAACAAAGTTTACGTTTGACCTTCTTTTTCGCATCCTTGATATCATTAATCAGTTTTTGTCTTTCATCG
>OZ038497.1:24484502-24534502 GCA_964036315.1 Acanthosepion esculentum | reverse complement strand
AGTTTGTTAACACACCATTGTCTCTAACTTTGTAACGCTCCCGTTAATTAAGCTGCTTTTTATGGTTACCATACCATTGTTAACGCTAATAGGAAATCCTTATAAATGATTAATTCTGTCAGGGGTTTAATAAAGATTTTATAGTCCTACGTATAGCTGAGTTCAGGGGGTATTTTCCTGTTAACACCCTATATGGATAATTAATCGTTCCCCCTGTTAATAGTGGAAATTGGTCATTATTATTGCTGCTTTCGAATTTCTGGATCTATTATAATTAAATTGTTGGAATTTGATTGCTTTGCCTGTTAAAAGGTCTTCTGTTCATCAGCTGTAATATAAAAGTAACATTGGTCCGTTGGCTACTTCCCTTCCCCTGTACCCTCTCTCGCCTTATCGTGATTTAGCCTGGTGAGCTAGTGATCACTGCCCGCCGATATAGATGCGGGGTGTGGACAGGTTTATTAGTAGAATAAATAACCATGACGAGAACCCCGTTTTAAGTTTAGCGTATAGCACCATCTTAATGACTTATCGTTTGCTTTCATCTTGATAGTTTATATTCTTATGTTATCTTATTGAGTGACGACGAAGAATACTATAAACTTGACACTTTGTTAACATCTAAGTTTGATAATAATTATACAGTCAACAGGAATTCAATATGGAAGTTAACTTCGAACTCATCATAGGTTCAACATCTGATTGGTTAATCAAGGACACCCCCCCTAGCATGTTAGAAATTTAGTTTTCTCTCCAAACTCTACAATTATTGCCTCGCTGCTTCCTACTTTGCAGCTTGTTGGAAGTCCTCCTCTGTAGTTCCTGTTTTTAAGAACTCTGGAGAACCTTCCGACAGCCCCAACTATCGACCTATAGTCTTCTACCGACTTTCGTTAAAGTATTCGAGGATTTAATTAATGCTGAAGTGTATGTGTGTTGGTGTATGGGTATGTGACTGTGTACGTATCCATATGTATATGTATGTTTATATGTGGATGCTTGTGTGTGTGTATATATATATATATATATATATATATATATATATATATATATATATATATATACATACAGAGAGAGAGATTGGTCGTTAATATTGCTGCGTTCGAATTTCTAGGTCTATTATAATTAAATTGTTGGATTTTGATTGCCTTTCCTGTTAAAAGGGTTTCTGTTCATCAGTTATAATATAAAAGTAACATCGGCTTACTACGGATTCACTCGTTCGAGACGAACTCTAACGCCCCCCCCCCTACTTTCCTTCTTCTCTTCCATCTTTCCCCTCCCCACTCCCGCTACCTTGTACTTTGGCTTGTTGAGCTAGTGGTCACTGCCTGCTGATATTGATAAGGTGCGATGACTGGTTTATTGGTAGAAATAAATCTTATGCCTACAATAAGTAACCATGTTGATGACTCCATTTTAATTTAGCGTATAGTAGCTTCTTAACAAATTATCGTTTGATCTCATCTTGATAGTTTACATTTGTATGTTGTTTTATTGGATTAATTCCAAAGAATACTATATAGGCTTGACACTTTGTTAACATCTAAGTTTGATTTTAAATAATTTGTGCATCAATAGGAATCCAATATGAAAGCTAACTTCGAACTTATCATCGGCCCGACATTAGATTAGTTAATGTAGGTCGCCCCCTAGAATGTTAGAAATTTAATTTTTTCCCCTTCTCCACTTCCTGTGAGGGTATTGCTGCTCTTAAACCATAAAATGGTCATTTATTCTTCAGTTAACCACCACTGCCCGAAGAAACACCTATAGCGCTGAAATATGATTGCAGTTACGTAGCAGTTTATAACATGTTTTTGTTTGATGAATAACCCTTGAGTTACATGATAAAATCTCACGCCACCAAGTATGTTATTTAGATATTTCTAATAAAAACAGATAAGCTGAAATTCACATGGTATAGTTAGCATATGCGTGCGTTTGCTTCTCTCTCTCTCTCTCTCTCACACACATACGCGCGTGCGCACACGCACACACACGCACGCACACACACGCACGCACGCGCGCACACACACACACATGCGTATGTACAAGTCAATCTACAACTACATGCAGTCTCTCGGATCGGATTAAAATTACTCCAAAAATAACCTTATCTGCTAGACCATCTGCAATTACATATGCTAGTTCCACGACCTTTCCCGAATCATTACGCTCCCCACGGACCATAATTACCCATTTTCCTTATCTTTTGCTTCCAATCCATCTTCGACCTTCCTGTTCCAAACTATATTGTTAATTTGCTTCTTTCTGTCTATTTTTTATGATTTGGGATTGACCACAAAGCAGAAGTTTCATTTAAATAATTTAGCCAAAATCTGTTGCTTTTTTTATTTATTTATTTATTTTTTATTTATTTATTTATTTTTAAGAGTAAATATAAGTGAAGTTATGGATTCATTTTATTCTGATTATAAGGATTAACGAAAATCTTTAGCGGAGTGACCCTTTTATGTGGTATTCTTCTTTCTCCAAGACGGATACTTAGTAAGAAGTAGAGTGATTTCTTTTTAATCGAATTCACTCCAAGTAAAGCACTAATGCCACTAAAACACAAGGGTCATTTGATGTGGAAGAATGAGAAAACAGAAAATTTACTAAGGAGTGAGAACAATAGAAGAGTAATCGGGAAGACAGAAGACAGCGATTGACATTGCATTTAAACTTTTGAAAATTAAAGTTGACTGGAAATCATGGAGCTGATTGAGAGTTCCACAAGCGAGAAGTGCGAGAAAATAAACTGTTAACGTAGAACTTACGATTACATCTAGCCAACTGAATGGTAAATTGGTGAGACCTCGTCGGTATTCTGGCACTGCGCTTAAATTCATAAATCTACGCGACATAGTGTAGAGCTCATGCGAACAATTACCATTAACATACTTATAGAAAAAGCAACTGCATGGCGATGGGAAAGTGACTAAGCCGAGATGCCAGGCCAGGAGCAATAATATTGCTGATTCTTCTTTGTATTTTATCAAGAATTTTCTAAATATATAGCAGGAGGACCGGACTATATGTGGCAGCAATATTCTAAGCATGGGCGAATAGTAGATTTATAAATATGTAAGATGGACTCTAAAGAGAAAAAGTGTCTAGCACGACACAGTGAACCAAGGAATTGATTGATTTCTACCGAGAATGTTAGCTCGAGACGGCGCAACGAGTCACTCTTCTGGAGGTTAGCATCAGCCATGCTGATAGAGAGCAGAAAGGGATTTCTCAGATGATTAATAGAGATCAGTTGACATTAGAACGGTTGCATGAGATGCTTTCTCGAATAGGAAATAGAAATTAAATTACAAACAATTTATACAATTAACAACATTTCTTTGCCGACAATGTTTAACCTTCGTGTCAGTAAAAAAAGGACGGTTATTCCCTTAATACCGCTATTACTGTATGAACGTTTGACTCCCTCTGTAATGTTTATTGTTTTAAAAAACAGTAGTGGATTTATACATGTTCTTGAAAATTGACAAAAATATTAAATACTGTTTATGTGTTTGATTTCTTATTTACAAGAATAGTTTTATACTTACAAGATTATAAAATATGTGAACCTACTGGTCATATCCATCCTCTACTACGGGCGTGAGACTTGGACACTCCTGGTCGTGGCATGAAAAAAAAACCCAGGCGTTCGAGAGCAAATGTTTGAGAATGCTCCCCGCGTCTCCTACTAGGAGCACAAAATCAATAACTATGTACGGAGTAAGGTCTAAAGTCCCGTGTGCAATCAGGAATCTTTCCTCGCCACTATTAAGCATCGGAAGATGTTAAGGTTTGGCCTCGTCAAACGGCTTAACAACCTCTGCAAGACCATCAACAACACTGTTGAAGCCGGATAAAAGCGAGGACGGTAACGCAAAAAGCTGGCCAGACAACATCAACGAGTGGACGGACAATACAATGCCGGAACACCTGAGAGCCACCGCCAACGGATCATCATGTAGGAGATTGTCTGTTTCTTCTGACCTTAGGCCACCCCGGTGAATGAAGCACTCAAAGGACTGATAATGATGATGATGATGATGATGATGATATACCTACTATAATGAAATATTTATATTTACCATTTTATAAAGAAATGAACGAGAAAAGAAATTTTTATTCATAAATTTATAAATATATCTGCGAACAAGACAATTTAAAGCACATAATGACGAATAATTGTAATTATAAATTTCCAATAAATGCATTTTCCAGTTGTTTTTTCAGTCATTTTCTCTCGACACATGAATTCACTAAAACGATTTTATAGTTATTTATGAAATAGCAAGTAATATTGCATTGTAGTTGGTTTACATATTTTGATAATTTTGTAATTTTTTAATAAATTTTTTAATTTATTATTGGAAGCCACATTATTAACAACATAAGCTATGCAGGTGACACAGTGTTGATTTTTTTAATGTTCCATGTCCTTTCAGAACGTAGGCAATCATGGCTCTCCACTACCCTCTATCCTTTGCAGCTCTCAACAAGTTCCTTCCCTCTGCTTCCTTCCCCAGACCACGTTCCGTCATCCACTCGCTTAAGCCGGTCAGGTATGTTACGCGCTGTTTTCCCTTGTCTCTCTTTCCCTCTATTCGACACGTAAGTATCAGATTCTCCAGGCCCTCCTTCCTCATTATGTGTCCCAGAAACTTCAGCTGCCTCTTCCTAATCTTAAGTATAATCCCCCTCCTTGTTTGCAACCGCTCTAAGACTTCATTGCCGCTCACACGCTCGGTCCATGATATCCTTAGCATCCCTCTGTAGAACCACATATCTGTCGCCTTGAGTCTCTCCTTCATCTTTGAG
Source organism: Acanthosepion esculentum (assembly GCA_964036315.1). NCBI lineage: Eukaryota > Metazoa > Mollusca > Cephalopoda > Sepiida > Sepiidae > Acanthosepion > Acanthosepion esculentum. The sequence continues at coordinate 24,529,672 of OZ038497.1, read as the reverse complement.
GAAATCGTCCAACATTCGCTGCCATAAAGAAGGATAGATGTCACGTAACATCTCAGTATTATTTTCTTTGTTACCAAAGAGCAGACACAGGTAGTGAAGGTAGTGAAGGAAAGCGAGAAGAAAGGACTAAACATAAACAGCAAGAATACGGAATGCATGGTCGTTAGCAAAAAGATGAGCCCAAAAAGCAAATTACAAATTGGAGATGCCAAAATCGAGCAAGCACAAAAATTTAAATATCTGGGAAGTGTTCTAACAGAGGACGAAAAGTGCGACAACGAAATCCGAAGACGTATTGGGATAGCGAAAGATGTATTCCAAATGCTAAGCAGAGAAATAAGAGACAGAGAAACTTCGTTAGAAACAAAGAAAAGAGTATTGAACTGTTACATATCTGTCCACCTGTATGCTGGACAATCTCCTCAAAGACGAAGAATAGCAACAGAAATGTGGTTCTGTAGAAGCATGCTGATGATAGCTTGGACCGAACATGTGAGCAACGACAGGGTTTTAGAGAAAATGGAAACAAAAAGGAAACTTATAACAATGCTGGATGAGGGAACAGGGTTTAGGAGAAATAACGAAAAGACAAAATTTATTAAGAGCTAAAATGGACATGATGTTGTGGAGAGCTATGATCGTCTTTGTTCTGAGGGGACACAGAAGAAGAAATAATAAATCTTTGTATAAGGTAAATAATAAATATCATATTGTAGTTGGTTCACATAAGAATATAAAAAGAGACAAACGGAAGTGCGTATGTAAAAATGTCATTATTCGAACGTGGTACCACGGATATGGTCTTTTCTGCAAGGCGATTACAGAAAAGTGTTATTTGTAACGTCAATGGAATACTGAAAAGATGGCGTGAAAATTTTGACGAGTTACTGAATCGTCCGCCTACAGTGAATGAGGATTTTCTCAATAGCATTCCGAAAAGACCCGTTGAGAAAGAGCTGTTCGCTTCTCTGGCACTTGGCGAGACAGAAGCAGTTGTAAAAATAGCTGAATAATGGACGTTCACCTGGGTTGGCTGGTATATGCGCTGAGGCCTAAAGCATGGCGAGGTTTGAAACACCGGTTCCCGTACGATCATCGAAGTTAAATAACGTCGAGCTTGGTCAGTACCTAGACGGGTGACCGCTTGGGAGTACCAGGTGCTATAAGCTTGGATGTGCAGATCATGTAATAGATAATGGTTCGGAATTGTTAATCGGAGAGCTGAGGTCGTTATATTCACTTACGTGCAAATACCCCTGGGAAAGGTATGATTTCACCTCTTCTCCCCCAGCTATGGATTAATTAATAAAACTTGTATCACTAAACAATTACTCTCTCTAACAACAACAAAATTCTTACAATCTAAAAATATTATAAATAACCTGTAATGGGTTGATAAACCGTAGAAAACGAATCAATCAATTAATCATGGCGGGAAGAGGCACTGTGACTAAACGTCTACATCTTGTATTACAATATTGTTGTGGAAAAGAATGTATTCCTGACGACTGGCGTGATGTAATTAATGGTATTATTTGCAAAGCTGTTCCTGGTGGTAAAGATATTTACGATAATTTATGGGAAAATGATATAAAAACCAATCGATAAAATAATAATAATGAATAAAAAAAATGAATCAGAAATAATAATTTTCTCATGATGCTAGTAATAAAAGAATCGGAAATTTCATTACCCTACTTATCTTCGTCAAACAGTCGTTAGGTGACACTGTTTAGATTCTATAAAAGGACAAATATTTCCTTCTCCTTTCTCTTGCTTCAAGATGTAGCAGAACATGGGTGAGGCCGTTCCCACTGGGAAGCGCCTCTTTTTCCCGGTCGACTGATAACTAAACTCTTTTTACACTTTCCAACACAGCTTTCGAACGTGGTTTTGCAGCTTTGAGGTACTTCAGTTGTTCCATCTCAGTGCAAAGCTGACTTGCCATCAACAATTTTAACCATTTTTATCCTTACCCTAACTTACGTCTGGACCAGAAAAAGGAAACGGACCTACTAAGGAGACATTGACAACTTTCTTTCCTTACAGATACTATGGAAAAAAAAACGAATAAACGGCCCGTAGTAGAAATCCAAATTTTTGTTGATTCTATATTAATTGTTTATACGTGAACTCACACATCTAAAATACACCAACAGAACCTTTGAATTCTATAAACTACAGAGGTATTTCGTTTCTGTATGTATTTGGTAAAATTTTACGTAGGATAATGTTGGACCGACTGCTCCAGCATATTTCTAATGACGTGCTTCAAGAATAGCATTGGGGCTTTCAAGCAAACCAGAGTACCGCGGATATAATCTTTTCTGTAAGACAATTAGGAGAAAAGTGCGTGGAACAAAGGATGGACTTGTATCAAGGCTTTGTTGATTTGCCAAAAAGATTTCATGCAGCCAACAGGATTATTTTGTGGAAAATATTGGGTAAGCTTGGTTTCCAAAAAAGATTTGTTAATATGCTTCGATGTTTTCATGGCGACACGAAAGCGTGGGTAAATGTATGTGGTCTGAACCATTTGAAATAAAGAATAGAGTAAAGCAGGGAGGCATTCATGTTCCTACCCTATTTGCTCTTTGCTTTACAATGGTGTTTTACATGACATTCAAGGAATGTGAGGATGGCCTATATATTATACAGTATCGCACCTCTGGAAAACTATTTAATATCAGGAGAATGTTGGCTAAGACGATGGTATCTGTTAGCCTTATACGAGACTTGTATACAGATGTTTGCGATCTTGTGTCTCAAACTGAGGATGATATGCAACGTCTAATAGACGCTTTCGCCAGTGCTTGAACTGTTCTGAGACTTACTATGTTTAAAAAACTTGTAGTTATATATCAATCTTCACCGGGAAAGCCTTACGTAGAGCCAAATGTCTTTGTGTGAAATAATCGTATAAGCGTGGTTATTGACTTTGTTTATTTAACAAGAACATACCCACTGAACAGTGACGTTTCAAGCCGAATTCAAAAGGCTAGTAATGTGTTCAGTACATTTGTTGAACGGTTGGTATATGTAAAATTTTATTAAAGACGTTGTGGTTTACATTCAAGAACAGTTCCTTATTGGTTTGATACAGTTATTAGCTTAGATATTGTGTTTGCGACCGGTGGTTCGTTTGGAACCCAGTAGTCCGCCAAAGGAGAAATGAGACAGCATCCTGTGGGTAAAGGGAGAATGAAGATGAAAAAGAGAGGTTATTCTCTTTTCTTTTATACTGTTTTTTCAATAACATCTCTAGTTGTAATTAGGATGAGTTCCTCTGGTCTACCGTATATCCTTTTTTTTTTTTATTATTAACTTGATGAAAATTGTACATCTGTGAATTTTTACTCACTCGTAATGGAATTCTTATGCATCTACAAAAATCTTTTCCCCTTGTCTTTGTGACAGATTTTATTTAACTTATTAAAATTAATTACATTTACAAACTACGCCAAAAATGAAAATTAAATGTAGTACGAACATTGCTGACTACTAATCTTATCAAAATTTTTTTAAAATCCAGGAACAGGAAAGAGATAGCACTAATTTTGTAAGCGCTTTTTTATTTCTTTTCTTTCTATTTCTTCCTTTTGCTATTAGCTTCAGGTGGCTATGATCTTCGGGCGAAACATGACATAATGAAACGAGACTGCTCCTGGGAATTGTAACCTTAAAGCAGCACCTCCCTCTTGCACTAAAAGGGAAAGCCGTGGATCGCCCTGACACCTTTATGGTACTAGCCGTAAGAATCGGGCATTTTTTTTCTGTCTCTACCTACACGTACACAATGCGGGCTTTGAGATGAAACTGGATTAGAGTCACATTTTGCCTACGTGGGGTGGCAAATAAATCCAATCGCAGGCCTTTTTAGCTGGAAATTCAACAGAGCTGCAATTTGTTTCCGAAAATATAGATTTGGTATTAAGGCAAACATTTGATAATTTCTCCGTTTTTCTCGGATAAGAAGTAATTATTTACATTATTACAGTCAGACGATTGTTTTCATCCTTGTTGTTATTGCCATAACGTTTCAGCTATTGTTCACTCCGGCTTTCTTCAGGAGTTTGTCGATCCAAGTAACCTTCAGGGGATTTTGAATATTTTTTAAATTTTATCTACGGAGTAGATTGTTATCGTTCCGATGTCCATGTCTAGAAATATTTCATCTTTTTTTTTTTTCTTCTTGTACTGTTTTGTTATTGCTAGTCCTTTTTCCCTTAAGATTACCCAGATCACCTGATGAAAACCAGAGGACAAAACAGTCGAAACGTTGTAATAATAACAAATAACAATTTTATATTCTCTTTCTTTCCTTACAAATTGAGCAGGTAAAATTTCTTCCCCTAGAGTTTGTTAAATTAAATATAAGGTTGTTCGGAAAATAATGTCCAATTTTAAAATCAATATTTATTCTTGAATTCATGTATTTAAACGATGTTTAAATCAGTCAAAGCAGGAACCTTGAACCTCTGTACATTTCTGCCATCGAGTTACAAGGTTTTTATGCCTTTAAAACTCTAAAGGTTTGGACGCCAAGAAATCTTTTAATGCAGTTTCTGCATCTGCAACGTAACGAATCTTGGCTTAAAAAATGTCAAGATGCTGAAAAAGTGGTAGTTAGTGGGCGAGAAATCAGGGAGAATTTGGTGGATGTGATAAAGTCTGGTATCCCAAGTCGGTGAGCATCTGCGGTGTTACCCTAGAAATATATGGCCGAGCATTGTCATGAAGGAGAATTGGACTTCGTCGATTAATCAGTGCCGGTCGCATTTTGCTTAACTGAAGGTGCATTTCATTCAGTTGCTGGCAGTAAAGTTCGGCAGTGATTCTCTGGTTAGATTCCAGAAAACTGTAATGGATGACGCCAATGGCGGACCACCAGCCAATCACCATAGCCTTCTGTTGATGCAATTTCGGTTTGGGGAAAATGTTTGGGTGCTTCCTTGTGATCAAATCATTCAACGGATATATTACGATTGTCATAAAGGATCCATTTCTCATTACAAGTCACTATTAGTTCAAACAAATGGATCATTTGAATTTTGCAGATGCAGCATCGAACACACTTCAAGACGTTGAACTCTTTGACTTTCACCGTGGAACCCATTTATCGAGTTCCTTCACCTTGCCAATTTTCTTGATATGGACCGATATTTTGAAATGTTGACACTTTGATGTTGTTTTTATTCGATTAGTATTTTCAGATGTTGATTATCAATTGCAAATCGACGTCTTCGACTACCTTGATATCCCCCACTACAGAATTTCCGAAACCAGCGCCGTACTGTTCGAACAGAAGTGGATCGTACACTCCATGCTTTGTTAATGTTGACAGCAGTTCGAGAAGCATTTATAACTAACTTGAAATCATGCAAAAAAAAGGGAACGCTTCTCTTCTTTTTTCATGTTCAAGATGACAGGTTTTAAATTAAAATCTGAAAGAGATTGATATGAAATTAACAAAGAGGGCATTTTAATCATTAGGAACGAGTAATATATTTTTGCCACTATTATAATCATATATAAGAACGCAATTAAAATGTTTATTCTAAAATCGGTCATTATTTTCCGAACAACCTAATACTATTTCCCAGTGTATACAAAAGGTGCGTCAGGTATTTGTGAACAACATTCTGGAAGAGATTGATATAAAATTAACAAAGAGGACCCTTTAATCATTAGGAACGAGTAATATATTTATGTGAAACTATTATAATAATAGATTAGAACACAATTAAAAGGTTGATTCTAAAATCAGGCATTATTTTCCGAACAACCTAATACTATTTCCCAGTGTATACACAGTGTGCGTAACGTATTTGAGAACAAAAATTCTGAAAAATATTTATATGAAATTAACAAAGAGGACATTTTAATCATTAAGAACGAGTAATATATTTTTGCAACTATTATAACAATTTATTAGAACACAATTAAAAGGTTAACATTGAAAAGTAAGAAATGTTCATGTGTCTTTGTATTTGATTTTAGTGAGAGCTCTCTACAGAGTATGTATCGTGTCTTGTATTTCAGTACCCATGTAGACTACAATGCAATGTTAAACACAAACCAGGCCCCGTGCAGTTCTCATTTTTTAATTATGGCGGAATCTCACAAGTAACCATGCCAAACTGAAAGATTTTCAAAAATTATTAGTAAATAACTTACTATTTTGTATTTGTTTGATTTTCTGTGCGAAAATCACCAGATATACAGGTAGACCAATACAAAAAATTATAAAAAACGATAACAATTTCTTACACATGAATGTCATCATTATTATCAGTCCTATGACGGATTGTGCTCGTAGGGTCACTGCACCGCTGAGAACCTGACCAGATTCCTTCTTATGTTTCGGTTGCGTACCAATATCTGAATCTCTGTAAATTATTTTCTAGTCCATTCTGTGACGTCGTCAGCTCATCTTTTCCTTCCGTTTGCCAAGGATAGAGCCCTGGGAGACTCTGCATTAATATGAAATGATCTAGATGCGTGCCCGTTTAACACGACCTTCAATTCATGATTTTTTTTGTTGGGGAGGGTTGATTTTTGTTAGGAACGACTGGATTAAGCAAGATATTCATCCAGAGACACCGTAGCTCTTTAGTTTGAGGTGAAGGCCATCAAGCCAAACCTTGTTGAACGCCTTTGAGCTATCTTGAGCCACAGCCCGAGTTTCGCCATTCTTATTTAAAGCTTGATAGACAAATCCAGTGATGGCCATTAACACATAGGCGGTAGACCTTGCGAAACGGAAGCCATATTGTTTATCCGAAAGGAGACCGTGTGAAGTAAGATTTTTAACCAATCCTGCATTGATTAGAGATTCTAGTACTTTGACAAAAAGACGTAAAAGACTAATAGGACGATATTATGAGTAGTTAGAATGTTCTTGACCTGATGGGCATTGAAGTTGCCGAATACAAAGATATTTGCAAACGAGTGTAAAGAGAGAGCCTTACCTATACTATCAGAAATTATGTCTGGCAAGCAACAGTCATGAGAGGATGGGGAACGATAAAAGAAGAGATAACCGATTGAGTATAGTTTTCCTCGGAAAACAAAATAGCTATAATAACTATTAACAGCTTCTCTCTAGTGATAGGGCAGGTTGATTTTTCAATATTTTTTTCGGGATATTAACATTACACTGGAAGTGAAAGCTGGAGTTTGATGTAATAAGTACTGACATCAAAAATTAGATTTATAGCTTTTACCAATTTTTGAGTATTTAGCTTTAATGATCGTTTAAAAATACGTACAGAAATACCTAATTTTCGCAGGTTTTTGCTCATAAACTTGTCGGAGTTAGCTCCTCCTCAGTTCCTTAATCCTTCAACAGGGGTCTCTCTCCCCTGGCTATAAATACTGGACCCTTCGCCTCGACCTCTCTTTTCGACTTAGGCCTTGGGCCGCCACGGCGCGTGGAGACGAGGTAAAATCTCTCTTTTTCCACTTAGGCCAATATGTGACCTCTCATAGATACAGCGTTTCCCAAATTCTGGGAACACGCTAAGAACAATACACGTACGTACGAACACTCACAACACACACACATAATTTCTCCATACAAACACTATGTAACTGTTCATGTCTTTGTGTAACTTGTTATTAATATATATTTGTTTGCACATATATGTCGGTTTTGTTTGTTTTCTTTGTCTTCTTTGGACTTAATTAAAGTCCAACATTCTCATGTAGCTGGACCGGCTAGCAGGAAATTTTAACCTTCTGATATCTCTTCACATCTTCACCCCACGGTCCGCTACAAACTGACTTAAAAATTTTACTATTTCAAGAATAAATCCAAATAAAGTCTTTGTATTAGATGCATTGAATGGGAAATGTATTCAAGCCAAAATTCTAATTATGAATCACCACAAGCAAAATATGCAATTTTTTTACTGTATTCGATAAGTTAAAACTGTAAAAATGGTAAAAGTTTACAGAAAAGATTAATCAATGATTATGATTTTACACCATTTGATAGATAATTAATAAAAACAAAAAAATAGATAAAAGTGTAATACTGCTGAGCACAAATTATCAGACAAAATGTTTTAAATTTGCATTGTTTATTGAAAATGACACTAAAATTACTTCACTGTATAATATATTGCATCATAATATAGCTAAATTGTTTAGTATAACTTCCCTTTGAAGTAAATAAAGGTCTTATTTGATGGTACAATGATTTAGTAAAATTGTGCTTGTGTCTTGTTTCTTGTCCATATACAAATTGTGAAGCTTCGGTAGTTAATTTAACTGCTCTTTCCACCCCTTGAAAATGTGCAGGTAAATTCGTTTTTCTTGAGCTCAAGGCTTTAAATGGCCACCGTCGTTCTATTCATTAGAACCTCTTGTAGTTCATTATTTGAAAGAAAAAAAACTTCTGTAAGCGCAGCTTCCTAAGCTCCATTTTGTGAGAGGTTAATCAAATTGAAACAGTGTATCGCTTCAGAGTTGATGAATGTATTTTTTTAAATCTCTTCTTTGATAGTTCGCTAGTTCTGAAACAAAAAAATTATAGTAACATTGGTTATGTTTTTGTGATGTAATTTGAGAGAAATTTTAAAATTAGTCTTGTAAATTGACATAATTAATTAAGTGTGAATAAATGTTTACTTATCTAATGGACACTTTTTTATAGGCTCTTCCTTCGCCTCCAGTTCATCTGATTTCAGCATTGAGAAAATAATATTTCTGGAAGCAAGGCGAAACCTTGTGCAGTCAATTTTTTAATGCAATATTCTATATTTCGGTCGACTGTTGCATTATTCTCTGGATCATGTTGAAGATATACAGTTATGGAATTTATTAGCCTTTTTTTTTTCATTTCAAACTAACTGTATATAATTCAATTATAAAATTTTATAAGGCTGTGCTATAAGGCTTTCACTGATCACCGGAATTACATTCCAAAGCTTCAATTTTCAACCTAAACTTAATCTTTTAAACCCATTTCTTCAAAAAACGGTAACAGTTTAAAAAAAAAATAATGTCATTATTTATCAAGTCAATCCCAACTTTCAAATTGAGTGCGATACCACGGTTCCAAAATAGACCTGACCTACTCTAACTATACTATAATATTATTAAAGTGATAAAAAAGACATGTTAAACAAAGATTAATAACAAAAATAATGTTACTGTAAAGTGGTAATATCAAAATCAAACACTGTTAACAAAAAAGACAGCTAACCCGGGTTATCGGACCTCTCAAATTCGATTTCGCTCAGATGTTATATACGGCTCGCAACAAAGATACTGTTTCCTGTTTTATGATGCTCACCTACGACGGCAGAGGTGGAGGGTGGGGACATAGTGATAGAGTTTGAACCTTTACGCCTGTAACCCATAATATATTTACCTTGTAACAAACAGCAATTTGGCAAAATGATGTCTGACATGAAAGCGCGTCGGAAACAGGCGGGTGTAATTAATTTTTCCGTCCGGAAAAAAAATTACATCCATTGACATTTATCGACACCTGCTGAATGATTTTTTTTTCTTTTCAATCACTTCATCCCAAGCAAGATGTTAATGCCATTAGTATGCAGAGGTTTTACAGGGAGTGAAAGTCAAAGAGAAGATGAGAATAGGGAGGATTGAAGATAGGACAAACAATGAGAAGACAGAAGATGGCGATTGACGTTTCATTTAACATTTTGAAGATTGTAGTTATCAGGGAAGCAAGGAAACAGGAAGAGAGTTCCACAGGTGGGAAGTGCCAGAAAAAAACGGTTGCATTTAGCTATTTCAACAGTAAAATGGCGGTACATAGATGCCAATCTAGTAGCACGCTTAAATTCATGTAGTCGGCGCACCAAGGTTTTTTTTTTCCCGGTCGGAGCAGTTGCCGTGAAGATATTTGTAGAAAAGACAAAGGGAAGCCACGTCACATTGGTAAGAAAGTAACTGAAGTTAAGATGCCTGGTCAGGATCGATTACATTATAAATTCTTATTTTGTATTTTGTCAAGAATCTCGATATGTTCAGCAAGCCATATATGGCAAGAGTATTTACGGAGACCCAGCACTGGATGTGAATACAGGCAATGGGCAATGCGTAGTTGAAAAGTAGCTCTCTCTAACGGTTTTATTTGCTCTCTGTACTATTGCACTTTAAGCAAAAATAATTAGGAGGCATTACTTTCAGAGCGTACACACACATACACAAACACATACACACACACATATATATATATATATATATATATATATATATATATAAAACAAATGATAAATAAGGTTTCAAATGCATTTTTTTTAAATTAAAAACCATTCTAGGTTTTATTTTAGTTTTCCAAGCTAATAGATTAAATTTAATATTTCCAATAAGCAAAATACTTTGCTGTATTTCAAACCGAATTGAAATTGATTGTAACAGTTTTTCATTGTTTTTGAAAACGCTAAAATCAACGTAATTCTTTTTATTATAAAAAAAAGTTTCAAAAATAAAATATACTTTTATGAAACTTTATTTGAAGAAGATTAACTGATTTAAAGTTTAATTAATCTGAATTAAAACAAATATTACTTACTTTTAGTTTAAAATATTTCAGAAAAGCAAAAAGTGTTTTTTATGGCGTGTTGACACACTTATTGATAACCTGACGCTTGGCATTTTTAGTAAAGTGCACATAACTGTAAAAATTACTTGATACAACGTGAACGCCTTTCTTATATATTTTAAAACTATCCAGTATTCTTTAAAATTTAGGAAAATATTCTAAGTAACCTAATACTTTATTGAGTTTTAGGTACTTTGGCTTGATAGTTAATTCAAGCCAATTCAATTCAGGTTAATTCGTAATTAAGCCAATTCAATTCAAGTTAATTCTTCAACAAGCGAAGACGCTTGTTGAAGAAATATTAGAAAATCATCAATGATTTTAAAATTTAGTATAGTTACACCTCTTATTTTTTTTCATATGGACGCCCATATTTACAAAAATATAAACACATACACAAAAAAATTTAAAATTCTTTTTAAAATACTGGGGTTCAGTGAATAGTAGTAAGCTTTTCCATTTATGATTAGTAAATATAGTTTTTGCTTAACAATATCACCTAACTGCTAAAGATTTATACAGAGTTTTAAAAGATTTAAAACTTTATAAAGTATTTTAATTATTTTTTTTTTTTAATAAAAGCAATTTTTGTAAAAATTCATTATTCATCGATTTTTTATTTTCTTAAGGCAATAGATAAAGACAATTAAATGCTTTCCTAATTAAATAATGACTAAGTTTTATTGCATCTTTTATTTTACGATTCAAAACAAATTTTCTGTAACTGAGGATCCTGTTTAACAAAAGAGATTTGATGATTTAAATTCTTCAAGGAATTGTCTTCATAACTAAAATAAACATTCTACAAAACTGAATTTCTCGAAATTTCACAAAATTAAGGGTTAACAGATGTAACGGCTTCAGGGTAAAATTTCCGACTGACGCGAATTCAGCCGGTTTTCGATTCTAGCCAGAGGCAACCGGACGTCTAGCCACACTGATGAGCTGTGATACAGCGAAACAGTCTGTCTGTGGATGACAATATATATATATATATATATATATATATATATATATATATATATATTTACCATGACGTTTTGAAAACGAAACATTTAAAAAGTAATTCCGTTCTTCATAAATGTTAATGCAATTTCAAACGTTTACTGTCTTCTTGATCACTCTTCTTTTATTGTTATCGCTCCTTAATAATGTTTCTCTTTTTTCTTATTCTTTGACGCTCAGTAATCCCTTGTCTTAGTGGCTTTACTGCCCTGCTTGGGGTGAAATGATTAAAAAAATAATTTGTGAATAAATCCTGAAAGTTTTATTAAAACTAAATAATTATCTGGTTTTTGCTAGAATTTCCAAATCAGTGTGTTTTTTGCACTGCAAAAAGACGCTCAAATTTCCCATACTAGTTTATGGTTACCCGTTGACACACAAAAAATAATAAAACACATTTTTAACCAAAATTTCGAAGGTTCTATAAAGGAATAAAAAATATAATTTAATAATCCAAAAATCCTTTGGTCTTTCCTCATAATAGTAGCATAAAGATTTTGATGATAAAACTTTGTTTTTATTAAGATTGGGACATTTTTTCATCATGGTATAGTCATATTTTAACGAATCTTTGGAGTTACCTATGTTATTGTTATATATGTGATCTTTTATTCTTTCATCCCCGAATGTTATCCTGTTCCTCTATCTATTGTAGTTCCCGTGGAAATAAATAAAAAGCATTACTTATGGAGCAACTCACATTGTTCTCTCGTCCCCAAATGTTATTCTTTTTCCTGTATTTGTTTTAGTTTCCGTGGAGATCAATAGGATGCATTACATTTGGAACGTCTCTCATATATAAGTATATGTCATATGTGGTCTTTTGTTCGTTCGTCTTACAAATTATCATGTTCCTTTTATCTGTTGCCGTTTCCGTGGAAATAAATAGGAAGCATTACTTTCGGAGCAACTAGCATTGTTCTTTCGGCACTATGCTATTATTCTGTTTCTATATTTGCTATAGTTTCCGTAAATCAATAAAGCATTACTTTCGGAGCTTCACCCAAACGTTAGATGATGTGTGTGTGTGTGTGTGTGTGTGTGTGATCTTTTATTCTTTAGCTCCCGAATGTTATTCTGCTTCCCGTATCTCTTGTAGTTTCCATGGAAATCAATAGGGGGTATTACTTTTGAGCAATCCTCGTAACTAACCATAGTTCGCTCTATCTTTCTCTCCTCCTTTTTCTGGATGGTTGGATCAAATCCACGGTTGCTTTTATTTATTTTTGTTCCTGCGTAGGCTGTACTTTTTCTTCATTTTTTTTTTTTTAATTCCAAACCGGAGTCGGAACGGAATAGAATTTCCTATCGTCATCCATAATTTTAAATGGTGGATAAATTATTAAAATGTCCTAATCATGTTTTTTTCTTATTTTTAAAGCAACATTCTTGGAGTTCATTTCCAATTTATGTGAGTGAACGTTTCGATTTTTAACTAATTAAACTCCCGTTATTTGATAGGACGAAAAAAAAAAGGTTCTTATCCGGTAACCAACGGAGCGGAGTGAGTCACTAATATCCGTAAAGTTACCTTCTGCTAGTAATGCATTCTAATAGTAAGACTGCATAAAATGAACATCAGAGAGAGAGAAAGAGAGTGTGTGTGTGTAAGAGTAGAGGGAGAGAAAGCAAAAGCGACGCATTGAATATGGAAGTAACTAGTTCACGTGTTTAGAAGGCAGAACTTGGCTTAGCAACGACCAGGAAGAAACATTCCTTCGCATAGTACTAGAAAATAAAATATCGCCCGGTTTGTCGTAGGGTGTAAAAATCAGAGAATCATGTTCTTGTCTCGAGCCCAAGTTAAAAAACCCAGCAACCTGCATTTCCTGCTTTCTTCTGAAGACGCGGAGTCAATTTATTTTTATTTCGATGAAATTTTATACTCCTCTGACTTTGTAAAGAGAAAAGATTAAGTACTATGCAATTTGTGTGTGTGGCTTTTTAGTAGAAGTTAGTTCTTTACGTAAAAAATATCGGGACAGGAAAGAATCTAAGTGCATTATCTGAATCTTGGATAAGTTTTTGTTCCCCTACCCCAAGCTTTCTGCAATTCTTTTGTTTTAAATTCTGTACATTTCGGCAGTAATTGTGCTTAAACATATCTTATTAAACAGAATAGACATTTTTTTTTATATCTATTAATTTTTTTGACAGTTTTTTCTAGTAAGCGAATAACGTTTGGTTTTTTAGCAACTGTTGTTGATGTATAAAATACCGAAAATTCATATTTAGGACTACGCTGTTCAATTCACATGTCATCGTCAGGTGGTGTGAGTAAAAAATGAAAAGAAAAGAAAATCAAATTTGTTTAAGCAACGCACTATTTTTTTAAAAAGTGTCGTTATCGTAGGTAATTTGCTAAAGGAAAGCCTAAAAGTGAGCATACCATGTTTAAAATATCCCAAACTTAATAAAAACAGAGTTTTGCCGTCAAAATCTTCATATTATTAAGTGGAAAGAACAGAGGATTTTATTATTTTTTTTTATCCTTTTTACTTACAGTATTGGAAAAAAATCTTTTTTTTTTACGTCAGCAGTAGAGGGGGAAGTATAGGAAATTTTAGCTACTTTTTGCGGTGAAAAAGACATTGATTTGGAAATTCTTGCAAAAAACAAATAATTATCTGGTTTTAATGAAATTTTCCGGATTTATTTACAAATGAAATTATTTTAGAAATTTGTTTTTTTAGAAAAAAATTACATGTGTTATCCCCACCACCACCACTTATTTAATTTTATGAAATTTCAAGAAATTAAATTTTGTGTTACTTAATGTTTATACAGTGTAACTCGGATATAAGAGAAACCCGGATATAAGAGAGATTTTCTCTGGTCCCAAATTAGAGCCTGTGTTAATGTATATATAATAGACCAAACCCTGATATAAGAGACTTCGTCTCCTGTCCCGACAACTCTCTTATATCCGGGTTACACTGTATTAGTGAAAAGTAGGACTCCTTGGAGAATTTAAATCATCAATTTCTTTTTGTGAAACAAGAACACTAGTTACGAAAATCTAGTCTGAATCGTAAAATAAAATATGCAATAAAAAACTAAGACATTTAATTAGAAAAGCTTTTAATTGCTTTTATGAATAAGATATATTATGGACACTAATGTCTTAAGAAAAAGAATTATCTATGATTAATGAATTTTTAAAAGAATTGTTTTCCTTCTTAAATACCAATTAGAATGATTTATAAAGTTTTAAATCTTTGAAATTTCTGCGTTACTTTGTGTCGTTTTAGATGATATTGTTAAGTAAAAACTATATTTACTAATCATAAATGGAAAAGTTTAATAAAATTCATCGAACATCAATATTCTAAAAATAATTTTTAACTTTTTCGTGTGTGCATAAATATGCCGATTTTTGTAAATATGGACCTCCATACGCGACATTATCCGAAACTAAAAGCGATAACTATAGTAAATTTAAAGCTAAAGTACTTAAAATTCAAATAAAACATTAGATTATAAAGAATATTTTCATAAATTTTTAAGATTATTGGGTAGTTATAAATTATATAAAAAAGCACTTACGTTATATTCCTCAAGTAAATTTTACAGATATATCCACCGTAGAAAAAATTAGATAAACTTCGGGCTGTCATTCAAGCGGTCAGTCTGTCAACGACTCAACACCTAATCAGCTTCCACCATGTTAAAAAATGCATTTCTACGATATTTTAAACTTAAAGTAATATTTTTCCAAATAAGATTTAAATTTTAAATCAGCTAATATTCCTCAAATAAAGTTTAGGAAAAATATATTTTATTTTGGAAAAATGTTGAATAAAGAGAATTACATTGCGATAACGGAAGGCTAAAAATGGCGCTAAAATCAGCGATTTAAAAACGAAAACTCCTTTCAGATAGTTTAAATTAGTTTTAAATTACGGCAATGTGTTTTGCCTTTGCTGTATGGAAAAATTTAACCTGTTCGCTTGAAATTAAATTAAGGTTCAAGGAAGACTTTTCATTTTTTAAAATTCATTAAACTATAGGCATCACGAATCTTTGGAGGTACTTTACCGTAAGTAACTTACGTTATAGTTTTTTCTTTTTTGAAAGCAGAACTCAGAATGTTTAAAATTTTTTTACATATGCATTGACGAATACGGGGTCTTAGACTGTAGTTATTTTTATTAATGAATGGTTGCTTTTGTTGAATGTAAATCGCTATAATAATCTTTAGTCTTTTTCTTTTGCTATTTAGATATTATGGAGTATTTTAGTATTTATCGTTTTGCAGTGGTACAAAATTTTATAAAGCGATAAAAACGGACATGTTAAAACAAGACAGGTTACAAAAATTAAACCGGTTAAAACGGAAACAAAACTAATAGAAAAACTTTCAAAATTAAAGCGATAAAAACGGACATGTTAAAACAAGAACAACATTTTTTAAAAATAAAGCGAAAAAATCGGACATGCTAAAATTAGAGGAAAAATTTTAAAAATTAAAGTAAAAAAATCGGATATGATAAAAAAAAAAACTAGCTACCGTTTAAATTAAAAAAAAGTGAAAAAAAATGTATTTTAGATATTTTAAATGTCTTCTTTGAAGTTAAATTTTGTTCTTATTTGAAAGAGCCTAAAGCTAAACCATATTAAAAGAAAAAATGATTTCCGTGTGTAAATAAAATTTTAAAGCATTTTTAAAACAGCACTTTTACTCGTAAAAGTAAAGAAATTTATAAATCTCTTAAAAATCTAATATTTGTCCTAGAGGTGTGTTTTGAAATTAATTACTAATTTTAAAGATTAATTAATTGGATTTGGTGAACGTAATTCTTACTTTTTTCTTAAAGCATAATCAAAATAACGTTTATTTACGCATGATAACCTGCGAGGTTAGAGGTTATCAACTACAAATACCAATGCAAACCCTCTCTTAAAAAGCGCGCAAATGTTTTTTTTAATTAAAAGAAGTATGGACACCAGCAGTAGAATAGTAAAGAAATTGGTATTTAAGTTTAAAAATAAATAATTTTAAACCTTATATAACCAATAGTTAAAGAATATATATTTTTTTTTTATTTTACTTTAAACGCTTTTATGAAGGCTAGTAGAAGAATGAATCATTTTTATGAGTTTTATTGAATTATTTTTGGTAAGGTTTAGAATGAATTTTCCATATGTTCACACGTGATATTGCATAATTCTTTGACTGAAATAATATCTTTAGGGATTTCTTTATATAACTGTAAAAAATTTCGCGTACACACCCACAAATAGAGAATCAAACACCCGCCCAAAATATTTCCACAAAGTTTTCTAATAAAAATATCAGTATACAAACCATTCGTTAATGAATAAGTACTGCAAACTTCGTTTGAATCAGATTTTTCATTTTTTTTTTAAACAGATGGTTGCGATTTTTTTAGTATTATTTCGAAAATAAAATGAATTCTAATTATTGTAGACCATGCGGTGTGTGAATGGAAGAAGAGAAGATGAGTTATCTCTAGGTTAAGGCTTCCGCTGGCCGGTCCAGCTACATAAGAATGTTGGACTTTAATGGAGTCCAAAGAAACAAACAAGACCGATATACATGTATGCGAACAAATATATATTAATAACAAATAGATTAATACACGAATTACAAATACATTGAAGACATGAATAAAATGTTACAGTCTGTATGGAAAGTTGTGTGTGTTGAGTTGAATGTTCGTACGGGGTGAATTTTGTTTTAGCGTGTTCCCAGAATATGGGAAACGCTGGTTGTGTATAAGAGTTCACATATTGGAAATTTTAAGAGAAAGTTTTATACCTCGCCTCACGCGCGAGGTTGCGGCCCGCGGCCGAAGTCGAGATAGTTGCTCGCACGTGCGCGTAAGCAGAGAAAAGAGAGAAAGAGGCGAAAGGTCAGCCAGTGTTTATACTCCCGGGAGAGAGAGACCCCTGTTGACGGGTTAAAGAAATGAGGAGGAACTAATTGCGACAATACCTCCCCTCTGGATTAAAAGTTGTAGGAAACGAACTTTTAAAATGTAAAAAGTTTTGAAGATTATTCTTGTGTGCTGAAAAGAAAATGTGTCTGTGGTTGCGAATCGTGCTTCGACGAATGTGTTTGTGTTGTCGGGGTTGTATATTTCTCTAGTGAGTCAGAGAAACGTCGGTAGTGTTCAGCGTTTATCCACGTTGAGTTGAATTTGTCGTCCCGTCAACCTGTTTGCTGACCTCGTCGTACTTTTGCTTGAAAGGTGAGGTTGTTTTGGGGATGCGAGTATAAAATTTGCGCCCATGATTTAAGCAGCGTTGTGTGAAGTTGGGTTGCTGGTCAGCGACGATGGTCGGCCAAGTGAATGATGAGAAGTGGAAGCGCGTTGCCATGTTGAGCTGATGTAGAATATCTACCGAGTGTTGACGGGTTAAGGAAATGAGGAGGAGCTAACTGCGACATAATCAAATGATAACTAATTAAAATAAGTAGATTTTTTTTTAATTTTTAGAATTAAAGCAAACAAAAAGGACATGTTATATTTATGAATAAAAGGCAATTGTTTTCATAGTTAGTATACGATAAAGATTAAATATTGCTTTGTTGTTGGTTCACATATTTTTATAATCTTGTAAATAAATGAATAATAGCTTTTAATAGTTTGTTGCCAATTTTCGAGAATAAAGAAGATGAAATTTTGGGGTTTTATTAAAATTCTAAAGATAGCTTTTTAAAAACAATAAAAAATTTTGAGAGAGTATACAATAATAGCGGTGTCAAGAGATTTTTGACACGCCGTGTTTTTTTTTGTTTTTTTTGTTTGGTTATGTTTGCTAAACTTTGCCAATAAGTCCTCCCCTTGGTATCACGAAACTCATTAACATCCATAAATTAATCTTCGTTACATTTTGAGAACCAGAATCACTACTGATAGATCGACTTTTATGATAATGACATTCGTTCTTTAAATCAACTCGGATACAGACACTTGATCCTATCATCTCTATTGTGATAAAATCTGTAACATTAACAATCAATCTTGCACAATAGGCTGTAACCTAAAATCAATAGACATTATTTTCTGGTTTCTTTTCTTGAATAAGACTGCCGAGATGTATTTGACAGAGAGATGCTGTTTTATAACACGATGTAACTTTGTGTTGGAGTTGTCTGTTCAAATCACGTCGGAATCACTACTTGTAACGAAAAGGGATTGCCAATTGTAACGACATTCGGTAACAATTGTTTTTAATTTCCATATAACTTCAACACGTACATGGATTTAAAGAACTAGGTGTCATATAGAGGCAAAGAAGAGAAAACTCAATTCTTCAGTGTACTGTGAGCTAGAAAGTGACAGTCTCTTTGAGAAACTCGTTACCAGTTTGTAGGGGGGTCTCGTTTGTTGATCTGGGGTATTAGCTTGTGATATATATATATATATAAAGACAGGAGGAAAAACTATTATTAGCCTACGTGTTTCGTCCTCTGAGGGACTTTATCAATGCAAATGTAGGATTTATTTTGTTGCACATGTTTATATACAAGAGTAAGGATGTCATTGGTTTATCTAGGCTTTTAAATTTGAGAACGTTTATGAATATTCATCAGATGGTTGAAAGGTCAGTCAAAATATGTGGAGGACACAAAGTGCCATTATATATATATATATATTTATATATATATATATATATATATATTATCTCTGATACTGATATATATTATACTCTGATATTATTTCTAATTACCTTGCTGCCTTCCATCAGCATGGCTGATGCTATCCTCCAGGAAAGTGACTCGTTGCGCCTTTTTGGGTTCACATTTTCTGTTGATAGGAAGTGGAAAGACTATATGGAAACCATTTCTAGGTCAGCTGCTAAGAAAGTCGGTTCATGATGTCAAGTGAGACAATTTTTCTCTCCAGAATCTATCTTACATATCTATAAGTATACCATTCGTCCATGCTTAGAATATTGCTGCTACATATGGCCCGGACCCCTGCTATTTACCTTGAGCTCCTTGATAAGTTCCAAATAAGAATCTGAAATATTATTGGTCATGATCTGGCGGCTCGGCTCCAGTCACTTCTCCACCGTCATAATGCTGACTCTATGTATTTTCTAAAAATACTTTCATGGTAATTGCTCGAATGAGTTTTTCGCTATGGTACCTAGTGTTTTTGAATTTAAGCGCAGCAATAGACTGGCGCCTTTTCACTACGGTATGCTGTGGTCATAAAGACCTGTTGGAACTGCTTAGTAATTTTGACGTATGTCGGAAGGATATCAGAATAAACCAGCACCTATACTGGCAGCAAACCACCTGTATACGGATAGAAAATGAGTTCAGCAGATATCCAGAAATAAAAAGGAGTATAAGACATATATTTATTCTGTGCTATACAGAAATGTGGCACAAGGCCTAATGGGGGTTGGGGAAAGGATGGTCTTCTTCTGTCTTAACTATAACTTAGCTAGCCGGAATCACTGACCCAATCGTACGAACAATATTCCATACACCAAAACAACACATTCATACGTACCTTTCTTACCCCAAACACCATAATGCCTCACTGTCTCTATGTAAATACTAACTAGTTCCCATATTTACAATTCATTGTCTGTGGAGGCAGGGAAAAATAACAATTCTAAAAACTACCCCAATGAGTATTTACAATGTGTATACAAAACTATCTACAAGAAACTAAAGAAAATATTGTTAGTAATAAAAAAAAACACAATCACTAAATGTGGCAGAAATGTCAGTTCACCGACCGAAATCAATGCGGGACTATAAGAGTATAAATCATTCATTCCTCCGAAGCATACACACTGACACGCTCTCATTCAAACACAACAACAAATACGAAAACACTCACACGAAATGAAAGACGCCCCGCATCCACCTGTGAACAGATCATTCCTCGTAGCGCCGACCGGAGCAGTCTGCCGTTAGTTTACCAAACGGATCATCTTTTATGGAACTATTCGCTAAACTAATTAGGTAACGTCATAAATCACAACTCCTAGCCCCCACATACGTTTCAGACCGAAATATTAAGGTCGAAAATGATCAGAGATAGATAAGGGTGATATTTCTAAGTGCATTGAGCTGCCGTGCCCAGTGGCACCCTCAACTCCCAGCTCATTTAACGAGCAAGATCGTATATCACTACGGTTACTTCACCGAGAATAGATCTATAGTATCCGAAGTAGTCCGCGAAATTTTTATATCAAAATGCCACTTTATTACTTCAAAGATTATGGTTGGTATTGTCGTCGCCATCATTATCATTAGAATTGTTATAGTGATTGATAATTAAGATCGATGATGACGATGATTGCTATATTAATTGGAAAAATGGTTCTAATTACTTTAAAAGTAGGCAACCATCTGACTGCTTGATCTTAATTCCCTATAAGAAGATTACAACTGCGTATGTGTATAAGGTACGGTAGTAGAAGAACACAGAGAATAGGATTTTTGGCAAACTTGGACCTGCGCACTGACAAAAAAATTTCAAAATAACGCTTTTTCCATTGACACCGCAATTATTTTAACTACCTTCACACTTCAGCAATGTTTATGGCTTTAAAATCGATGATTAGAACTGTAATTAAACCTAAACATATGAGGAAAGTGAATTTAGACATTTTCTTGATAAATGTGGAGTTACCCCACTTACTTTCTTAAAGAAAGTGCCGCTAGCGGACGCTCCCGAAGCCTACAAAACATTCTGTCACACCCCTTTCCCTCTCTTTCCACTTTAAAAAAAAAATCTAGCTTTCAGATGTAGTCGCAGTATTACATACTGAGTAGCGTGAGTTCAGTCTTTTTTGGACGACTCAGCTAACCGGTCGAACTCTCTGCCTCTAGGCAGAGGGGAACTCTCTGCCTCTGGGCAGGGAGGAACCCGGACGAGGCTCCGCCGAAGGGCAGAGCCTCGTTCGGGGAGGTTGACCAACCCGATCACGTTTATACGGGTTCTACGGGCAATTTTTGCCCGAGCCTACGGGCTCGGAAAGCCCACATTAAACCGGCCTTGTGCCACATTTGACACACGTGGGCGTGTTAATGAACATCGCGCATTACATACTGAGTCCGCCATTTTTGTTGTGGAATAAATATACCAGGAGACACATGTTTTCAGCCTAAACACTCGACCAGCATACATCCCGCAACAGATTAGTGACCCCAGTGTGATATTTTTCTCCTGGATACAAGAACACACGAATCTATATAAACAAGCTCTTGCATCGTTTCGATACTATTCAGACGGAGAGCCATCGAGGAAAAAGTTCAAGCAATTTCTCTGTCTATCTTACCACGCACAGTGGACACGAAAAATTCCAACAAAAATAACTTGCAGTTACAAAATTTGTGATTAAACCTGAGGAAAAGAGCAGCATCGCAAATTTCAAATCTCTAAAACGTATAACTATCTGGACAGGATGTTCCTCAAGTCAACAAATATTTTCTTTGCAAAACGTGTGACCTCACCACCATAAAATCCTAATCGCCATTCCAATTACTATTATGATGACACGGTCAGCAGGTAAACAACATGCATCTCTACTGCTTTTTGCTTGACCCTTTCTCTCTCTTAGGAGCATAATGCTCGACTTCTTCTTCCACCGGCAGACAACACAAAAAACTTTTTCGCCAAAACGAAAAATACGACTTTTACAATACAAGCGAGAAAAACACAGATCATTTTCTTCAAGATCACACGAGAAAATACCATTCAAACACCACGAAAGTTAACTCCATTTTCAACTTTAAACAGCACTGTATCTCCTAGGCTCAGTAGATAAAGTGTGAAATAACCCCAAGGCGACTCACTGACCTTTTTTATTCAAAATTGTTAACACGAGCAAACTAAGAAATCGGCAAGTAAGATTTAATAATACACGGAAATAGCTGCGTCTATCAGATATCTTAAAGTTCTCACAAAACATGTATTAGACACGCGGTAACAATTTCACCAACTTTACAAGTAGACGCTTCATCTATTAAAGTTTTGTGCGCCAACATTATCCCCGCATAGCAAACAAACTAGGCCTTCCAAACAAAATCAATTCAACGTGGAGCATTGGAAAACAAAATTTTAATACCAACCGCTGAATACTCTTTTTCTACTCTATTGACATTTCTTCCAGGTCGTGTGCTACGACTCTGGCCCACTAGAGAATTATATATCATCCTGATAACACAGTACTTCAGACAAGGATATTTTCGTCGACATGCTTAAACACACATCACAACCACACAGTTCGACTCCTTTTTCTTTTCAGCCTACGAGAGACAAAACAAACATACACAAACTTTATGTACATGGCAGAATAAAATTCCTCCATTTGGGTATTTTGGAGTTACCCTATCGCAGCCGCTTTCGGCTGCTCACTAAAGCGGTCGAGAACAGGGCATTTTTCAACCTTGACCTTTCCATCATGATCCCTACACGCTTGTAATTTCGTTTTGGAGATGAACTTTTTTTTTTTAAAGCTTATCACCCCAAGCAAGGCTGGAAGCCACTAACACGCAAGGGGTTACAGAAGGTTTGGAGGAAGAGCAGATAGGAGTGGTAAAGGAGAGGACGTGGAGAAAGATAGTGGATCGATCAAGGCAAGGGGGTTACAGAAGATTTGGAGCGAGAGCAGATAGGAATGAAAGGTGAAAGGATGTGGAGAAGGGAAGTGGATAGATCAAGGCAACTGGAGATGTCGATTGACATTACACTTAAATAGTTGGAGATTGTATTTGTCAGGGAAACAGGAATAAGGAAGGGAGTTCCACAGGTGAGATGTGCGAGACATGAAGCTATTGGAGTAGAAGAGACGTCTACATCTAACAGTTTCAACGATGATGGGGTGGGAACGGGATGCCAGCCTCGTAGGACGTTTAAATTCATGAGGCCTGGGAACCAGCGAAAGCAGCTCCTCGGAGCAATTACCGTGAAAGTATTTGTAAAAAAGACAGAGCGAGGCGACGGCGCGTCTGTGAGAGAGTGACTGCAGACGAGATTTTTTGTTCACTGTTGTTGCGAAACTAATCGTAATACACCTCCAAGCGTTTTTACATCGTAAGTTTCGCATAAAAATCTCCACTCATTTTTTAGAGAGAATTATGACATTTTAGTAATGCCATTTTCTGTCATGAGGCACTCCGAACTTAACACAGCGACTCCTCGCCGAATTCAGGGTTGGTACTGACCGGTCGTGTCGACCAATATATCCACGACTTTTCTCCTTCAGTTAATAAACCCTGCGTAAATCATGCACATCTTCGTTCTGTTGCCCATATTGTTTCACCTGGTTAGATCACTAAGTAAAAATGTGGCGGGCTCCTTGTGACATCGTTCATTTACGACACGGAGGCGTTCGGGCCATCGCGTCCCCCTCCAGGGTGTCCGCTACAACTCCACTTACTTTTCTAAAAAAAACGCTTCCGAAGCTTATAAATAGGAAGTAACAGTACCTCTCTCTCTTTCTCCTTTTTTCTTTAGCTTTCACACGTAGATAAAAAAAAAAAAAAAAACGCTGCCGCTAATGCGCGCTCGTTTCCCTTGTTCCTCTGTTGACTTTTGAACTCTCTCCCATACATATATACACATGGGTCTATCACACACGCTTGTTACACTTGCTTCTACATGACCACCTTTACTAATTTAAATGTTTTCTTCTTTCATATTCACTGTTTTGTAACATTCAACAATATTCTATTGTCTATGTATACCTTTGTTTTGTTCATACATACTTATCATTGGTTTTTGTTGTTATTTTGTTCATTTATTACACGGACTCACATACTGAGTCCGCCATTTTTGTTGTAGAAGAAATATAACGGGAGGCACGTGTTTTCGACCTAAACACTCGACCAGCATACTCCCGCAACGGAAATGACAACAAACTAATAAATACTATTTATTTATCATATTGCTTATTGGAATGGTTGATAAAACATCAGTTAATTGCCAATTGATTTGAAATTTATAAAATGGTAAATAATAAGGATTTCCTTTTAGTTGATTCACATATTTTAATAATTTAGTAAATGTTTATAAACTTATGAATAAAAAATTTTCATATTTATTTCATAATAAATTGCTAAATGATAAATATTGCATTAGTTTTTAATTGTATTAGATTTTAGAATGCTGTAAATATAAAATTATTCTAGTAAATAAATAATCTAGTGTTTAATATTTTTGTTGTAAATTCTCAAAAACAAAAAATGTCTAAATTCACTTTCCTCATATGTTTAGGTTTTATTACAATTTTAATCACCGCTTTTAAAACATTCCCGAAGAGTGGAGGTAGTTAAAATAATAGCGGTGTCAATGGAAAAAGCGTCCTTTTGACGCTTGTTTTTTTTGTTTTTGTTTTGCGGGCATGAAGATCCAAGTTTGACGGATTTTATTACTCGCTAAGATTATTGCTAATTCCGGATTGACTTTATGATCTTTATTTTTCCTGTCAAATGAAGTCAACTTAGCGGTATTATTTAAGTTATTTAATTATGTTTATGGCTTGTATAAGTTTGCTCCTCACAGGTAAGGGCACGCTGCCCCTACACTATAAATACTGGACGATTTCTTGCCTTGGTCCCTTTCTTCATTTTCAGCAAACACAGCTACAATGTAAGCTCTCGCAGAAGATTGTGTCTTCCCATTTGTGGGAGACGCCATGAACATTATACACACATACACATTATACACACACACACACACATATATATATATATATATATATATATATATATATATATATATATATATATATATATATATCGGTCTTGTTGGTTTTCTTTACACTTCTTTATGGTGGATTCAATCTCTGAGTCCGCCATGTTCTTGTAGTGGACCTTCTTCTAGCAGGAATAAACGCACGTGTTCCTAATTTAAAAACACGTAAACCCCCGATCATTAAGGTTTTTATTATAGAAATTCCTAGATGTCCTATGTGAAATTCCTTTAGTATATGTTTTTGCAACGATGCTGGTATCACAATTTTTTCTGCGTACTTAAGTACATCAGTACATTATGAAAATGCATTATTTCCAGTAATATTTTTCCTTTAAAACTTAATTGCTTCTACATTTTCATTATAAAGTCGCCTTTCTCCGACTTAATTCTTATTTTCTCTAATGTTATGGGCAGTTCAATTACAGTATTGTATAATACGTTATTAATTGCATTTCGGGTCCTATCGCCGCAATTACTGTGTCTTCATGTGGTTCGCAGAAACTTGATATTAATCTAGACAATCCGTCTGCATGACTCAATTTTTTGGATGGTAGATACTCCATTTTATAATTATAGTCCAATAAGATAATTCCCCAACACAGCAGTCTATTTGCTGTATATGTGGGAACACCCTTTTTGATCCATATATGGACAATAATGGACGATAGGCTGTCTGTAGTATAAATTCTCTACCATGTATGAATTTGTAAAATTTTTTCATAGCAAATATGATGGCCAATGCTTTCTTTTCTATCTGGCTGTAGCTTTTTTTCAGCTGCAATCAATGATCTTGAAGTATGAGCTATTGGTTTAGTTGTTCCGTCCTCATATTTGCGTAGTATCACTGCTTCGATACCCAAATCACTTGCATCTGATGCAACCATAATCTTTAATCTAGGGTCAAAATGAGCTAGTGACAAATCCGATGTTAAGACTTTTTTGATCTCATCGAAAGCACTTTGACATTTACCTAGGTAACTCCATGAGATCGTTAAAAAAAAAGAAAAAGCATAGCATGATGAAAAAGACGCCAAACTTGACTAAAACAAAATTTTATCGTCTAAATGTTTATGATATTATGAAGAGAAAAGACCAAAATTTTTTTTAATTATTTTTAAAAAATTTTACTTTTTAGAACATTTTAAATTTTGATTAAAAAGAACTTGTTTCTCTTTGCATCACCGGAACTAGTAAAATAACATATACAATTTTTAGCACGTTTTTTTTTTGTATGACACACATTAATTTGGAAAATCTTGCAAAAGTAAAATTAATTGTCGGATGTTAATGAAACTTTCAGAAACTATTCATAGATGATGGAAATTATTTTTTATTAAAGTCATGGCAGAAATATTTTTTATATTTATTACCCTCCGCCATAACTAATTTTATGAAAACTCTAGAAATTCGATCGAATCCAGTTTAGTGATTGCAATAGTTAAAAGCACAAGGCTTTGAGGAATGCAAATCATGTTTTTTTTTAATTGCCCTCCCCACTACCTGAAAATCAGCTATGAAATGTAACATACAAAACTCAACAAAACAAAGATATTATTTAATTTCAAATGCTTTTATTTGTTTTTAATTGTTTTTATGAATATGGACAATATTTTCTGAAAGTAAAAATTTTTTTCGATGAAAAATTAATTTTTAATACAATTATTTGCTATTTCTTTAATTTTAATAGATTTTTACATTTAAGTTGTTAATAAAATTAGTTAAAAGCCGCATCCACTTTCGTAAATGTCCTTATGAGATAGATCTTTTTTTAACCACAATGTAAATTGTATAGTTTTGACTAATCAGAAGACCCGCTGTAATTATAAAGTATGGAAGACCAACCAGAATACAATTAAGTTGCGTTATTTGAGTTAAGCATTGTTCTCCGCTGTTAAGGCCTTTACTTTTGCGAAACATGTGTGAAGAAGTTAATTTGATTTTTCAATTTCAACTGAGAAGGGTACCTAAAAGTATCAGTATCATCTTATGAAATGTATATGATCTTATTTCTATATTAATCTCAGTTATGACATTTTTCCATAAATGAAATATCAAAATTAATAAAATGAATGGAAATACAAATAACACAGTAAAATGTAATAAATGTACATAAAATTATAATATTTTATGTACACTTCTGATAAAATTTCATATAAAGGTACCTATAAATTAACTAGATACCTTATGAAATTTAATCTCACTCTTAACAGTATTATTTAATTTCTTTCTAATAAATTTTCCATTAAGCATCGTAAATGTAAGGGTGAAAGCTAAGTACAAAAAAAATTAGAGCGCTGAAAGTTTTCCTTAAAAATAACGAGGTAAATAATTTGTTTACTTAAATCTAAATAATTTCACTTTTCTCCTTCCGTAGAACAAATTATCCTCACGTAATCCGTCGATACGTCATTCATCACCTGTCAAGTGATGCGAAAGGTTATAGCCTGCTTTGTTTTATTTTCATACTACATCTTTTCGGTGCAGAAGCTAAATTAAGCTTGGTTCAAAATATTTTAAATAAACATTATAATTTCTGATTTTCTTAAAATCAGTTTTGAAAAAATAATAATTGATTTTTAAAAGAATTTCAAACTGAAATTTTCGGTTTTTTTTATATTTATATAAAATGGAAAAAATAGTTGCCATGATTGATTATCTGTCAATTTTGCTGACTCAAAAAAAAAGATTTTTAACGAAAATTTCGGACGTGCTAGGAACGATTAAAAAATGTAAAAAAAATACCCCCCAAAATACTTTGATCTCTCCTCTTAATAATAACATGAATATTTAGACGATAAAATTTTGTTTTCGTCTTTTTCATCATGCTATGCTCTTTTTTAGCGATCTCATGGAGGTTCCTATATTTACCTGTCCAATCCCATTTTACATCGTTCTTTAGCAGGTTATTCAAGGGTGCTTTTAATTCGTGCATGTTTGATATATATACTATAGTAATTAGCAAACCCTAAAAATGCTTGTAACTGTTACATTTGTTCGAGTGGGCATGTCTTTATTGCGGTCGCCTTTGAAGAATCTAGACTTGTTTTCATCGATAATTTGTCCTGAATATTTAAGTCTGGACATAAACAATTCGCACTTTCCTTCACTGATCTGAAAACCATATTCTTTGATTCTCTCGAAGACTTTGTTTACATCTTCCGTATGCTGTTTTCTTGGGTCTTACTTTTAATAAGTACGTCATTAATAAGCACAATACAAACCGGCAAGTATGGTGTCCATTATCTGTTGGAATATGGTTGGTGCTACCTTTACTGAAAGGAAGTCGGTTGAATTTGTATAACCTCTATGAGTGTTAATTGTTAATAGTTTTGAGCACTCTTCGTCTACTGGTACTTGTAGATAAGTGTCTGACAGGCTCAATTTTGAAAAAAAAATTACCTCCATTCAATTTGGCAAAGATTTCCTCTGGACTTGGTAACGGGTAGTTATGTTATTTCAAACTTTCATTTAACCCCTTTTTTTTTAACGTAGACTGTTGGTTATGATCAGTTGGAATAGTCTATTTTTGATATCACACCTAATTTTTTCTAGTCTGTCCAGTTCATTATTAATTGGATCTAAGGCCGCAAAAAGAACACTCTTTTTTGGCGTAAATGTCGGTGTTACATTCTCTTTTAGCTCAAACTTAGCTTTTGTTTCGTGCATGCTCCTGGACCTTCTGAGAAAACTTCTGGAAGACTCTTTTTCAGTTCATTTTTCATTTGCCGTATTAGTACTGGTAACAACATTTATCTTGTCGCAAAAAGAGTTAACTGGAGGTCCCAAAGATCAAATAATACAATCCAGTCTGTTCGAAACAAATTAGCGGTATTCTATAATACAAACACCGCTGCTTTTTGGGGTTTTCCCCACAAAAGAAACGTTATAGCTGAATTCACCCAAAAAGTTCAATCTTTTTCCTGAGACACTATACGCAACTTTATCAGACGTCAATAATCTGGGTTATTTTTCTCAATGTCTGCTCATTTATGTTAGTGATATCAAATCCTGTATCCAATTGCAATTTTATTTTTACATCATTAATTTACAAATATATTCAGATATTTTGTTAATTTTCCTTTTAGGCTTCTTATCGCTACTCCATGTATTTATGTTCACATACGTTTTATTTTTCCTCCATTTTTGTATCTGCAACATGTACTTTTGTGTCTTAAACTCCCACATTCATAACATTTTTGTTCTTGAAGAAACAATCACTTTTAAAATGCTTACCTCTACTACCATGACAAGTATTAGGTATTGAGTGGGGGTATATCGTCTTTTTTCCTGTTCTGTTAGGAGTTGAAGAACGTTTGTATTTTTTTTCTCTTAGATGGTCGGACACTATGTACTTGTGAATTGTCTTTTTCCTCAATCTTTGCGGTATCAAGTTTCAAATTCACAATACGTTGACATTCTTCCGCTATTTTCTGGAGAGTTAATTTGGAATCCATTTTAATTCGGCAAGTATCCTGGATCTTATCTCCACGTCTTTATTAGAAGTTAAACCCTGTGCGAATATCAGACATTTAAATAAATCAGAAGTTAATTTATTTAACTTGAACTTTTCACATTCTCGATTCACGATTCACAAACATAAGTGACAAAATCTTCATCGTCAGACTTTACTAAGTTAAAACATTGCCACAGTGTATTAAATAACGGACTCTTATCACCAAAATTTTTTGATAGTATTAATTTTTGACAGTTTCATCAAAATTTATCTCTCCTGGATTTTTCGGCAAAATATAATTCACATTTTTTTCATGTTCAGCAGGAGACAATTTCCTTAATAATAACCAAACGTTTTTTCCATCATTCCAATGCGAACAATCCCTTTTGACGATACCTTCGTATCTTCTATAATAAGCTGGAAATGTTACCCCTTCATCTGAATTGTACACAAATTTGCTCATTGAATTAGCAATAGCATCTTTTTGTTGCTGCAACTGTTGTTCTTGTTGTCGCTTTTGGAGCGCCAACATTTGAACCATGATAGTTTTTAATTCTTCCATTTTGCTGTACTCTACTGAACGAAACTTAGTGTAAGTTCAAGGAATCCTTGTGAATCCTTGTCGCCACTTTTGTGATGCCAACGAATACTCATTATCACTTTTGTGATGCTCGTTGTAGTAGATATTTTATAATCGCAGATACAACTATAGTAACGCCGTTGAACAATACTGGTGTCCAACGCCATCGAGCGACACTCGCACTAATAGTACTTGATAATACTCGCCCGACAAGTAACCCGTATAGTGATCTCAACAGAGAAATAGTATAGTGAGTAGAGCATAGCTGTCCGTATAGAAATAGAGGATAGACTAGAATTGCGAATCGATATAGACTTCACGCGCGTTTCTATATATGCGTTTGGTCACGTGATCTACTTAACTCAATAATGGGATCACCTGCGTTTACTCACTGGCGATCTACGTTCAAACTCAAGTGTCGGCAGCAACATTTTATTCCTATATAACACTTTAACTTTGAGAAACAAAAGTGGGGAGGAGTATTTGGATCTGGGTTTACAGATAAGAAGTTAATTTAAGCACAAAATGCCTTTTGTAAATTTTTTTAAAATAAGTGCCCCATGTAGCTAAATCGAGCATTTAAGGTACGCACATATATAGTGGCATGGGGCTTCTGGATTAAGATGAACAGTTGATTTACCCACACCAAGAAGATTAATGGAAGATGATTAAAAACAAGCAAACATACGGGTCATTTTAACAAAACAAGATAAGGAATTTATTTATGAATTTATGTGCTTGAAGTTGTGTCAGTAGCTTGTTTCAGGAAAATAAGTCAGAAATTTTTAAAGTTCATAGTTTCAATGAATTGTCATGAAGAAATGTTTATACAACAGACTAAATGATCTGACAAAAATAATATTAAAAAATGTTTGAAACAAAGGTAAGAGAGCTCGTTATTTACAGAAGGGATATATGGTTTGCATGCGTTCAAAAGTAGAAGGAAGATAGTTTGAAATACTTAACTTTCCTGGATTGTTGAGAGAAACTTCTTTGAAGTGTCGATATCTTGGTTAAAAGACGATAATATAATTGGCGAGTAATTTTACACTGGCGTAAACTGGCTGAACGGGGTGAACAGAAACGAAACCTTTCAAATGACTCCAGACACTCTTCCCTTATTAATTTAATTTGTCTTCTCATTTTATATCAAAAGGAATTTCGCATAGGCTCGAGACTTTCTTTTCTTTCCTATTCCTATCTCAACGGCTAATTTCTGAGAAGACAAGGTTTTCATTGGTCTAAAAACAATTTCACATAGGCTTGCAAATTCCTTTCCATCATTTTCCTCAATCCATCTGAATTTGAAGGGTGTGGGTAAAAGACGTTATTATTTCACACTCACTACACATATAAGTAATACGCAGACAGTGAGTGATGAACAGACGGTCAGCTCTTCTTTTAATATTGATTTACTAAGTGTAACGTAGACGTGGCACAAGGCCGAAAATATGGAGGATCGAACTCACTACTCAGTTGTAATTGATCTAGCAATACAAGCTTCTTAACTATTACACCACGTTGTAGTACCCCTTCTTTTATAATATAGATTTTGTTAGTGTTCACTGTTCATTAATAGTTGTATACCGTATTTTCCTGTGTATAAATACAACGTCAGTATAAATCAACCATGTGTTTCTGAAGCTAAAAACAGGGAATAAGTTACATCTTTGAATATAATATGGCACAGTACTAGAGCCATCCCTATGTATTTTTTGTAAGTTCTACCATATAATCCATTAAAACCTCAATGTCATACAAAAAGAATCAGCAATATTATTGGTCTTGATATGGTAGCTTGGCTTCAGCCACTTTCCCACCACCATAAGGTTGCCTCTCTGTATCTTTTTTATAAATACTTTCATGGTAATTGTTCGAATGAGCTCTTCAATATGGTACCTTGAATTTTTCAATTTAAGCGCAATACTAGACTGGCATCAAGATCTCATCAATTTAAAGTTGAGCTAGCTAGATATAGCCATAAGTTTTATGCTAACAGTTTCTTCTCTTGCACTTCTTGCTTGTACAACCCCCTTTCGGCTCTTTGCTTTCCCGCAAACTTTAATCTGCAAAAATTTAAATGCAATGTTAATGGCTACCTACTGTCCTCCTAATTACTCCTTTCTCTTCCTGCTCATTATTAATGTTTCTGTTCCCAATTTTTCCACCCCTTGTGTCTTAGTGTCTTTACTGCCTTGCATCAGGTGATACTGATTAAAAAAAATATATATATTTCACTAAAATATTTAATTTTTCATGATTAAAGAAGAGAAATGAACCGAATCCTTAGCCATTGTGTGTTTCTTCTAATTTCTGCTTCAAAATTTATTTTCAAATTTTTGGCGAAAGGTGGTAACTCGACATACCCAGTAACACATTTTAAGGTGTTAAGTAATTTCTGTTTGATGTGACTTTATTATGTTTCTATATATTAATAAACTATGAAAAAAGAATAATGTCTTTCATTAAGAATGAAGAGAGAAAAGAAAACTTTATAACAAAAACAATTGTGATAGACAGAGAGTCTGGGAAATACACACACACATACACACGCACACACATATTTTTTTATTGAAATTGGAGTAGGTTTGAATAGCGAAATTAAATCAGAGCATTTTGTTTACTGATGGGAAAATATGATCTAGGGCAGAAGTTGTACCCATTGAATCTGAGTCATCAGAAGACATTGAAAATGGTTGAAATAATTTTTATCGATTAAAAATTGAAATAGAGCTGAGTACGCTAGAAGGAACTTTGGAATTCACATGATTTTAGTTGAAACGGCCAGAACCCCGTGATAATTGCATGCGAAGTAGTAGGGCCAACGGTCAGTTATAACCGGCCGGGTTTATCTATATAAACATGTAGTTATGCTGAAAAAGAGAGTTTTTTGGCTCGTATGTCTTCGAGTGCAGTCGAGCTGGGTGGGGAAATGTCAGAGATTGAAAGTGAGCAGAGTTTAGTTGGAGGCTCGAAGAAGTAAGAAAGTGACGTCAGAGATTGGAACAAAATGCCCACCAACATGTGCTATTGATATAAGTACGAAGAAGCGAATTACTTCCTCCAACATCTAAGACTACTACTGCTACTATTAATACTACCACTGGGAACGGAAACGTCGAACAAGCTACAGTAATCAAAAAGGGTTAAAATGAAGCCACCTTTCTCCTTTAACGAAATTACACAAAGTATTTTCTTTTGTTTTGTTGATCATTGTTCATATACAAGAGACTGGAGAAAATTCTTGAAGAGAGAAGAGAGAATTGGCCTGGGCAAGCGTTGGGAGGAGGAACGCCACTATAACTTTAAGCCCCGCACAGAAATCTTTACCCCTCTGTCGCAAGAGTCATATACCATTCTGAGACGATTTAACAAGTTAATCACCTACAATCTCTCTCTGTCTAGAATCCAGTGTATGAGTTTTTACGTTAAATAATTTTCTTTACTGTAACCCGTTTCTTTTCTCTACTATTCTTTTCTGCTATATAAAAGACATTAACAATTCAACCATTGAATAGGTGTTTGTCTGGCTTTCTGCAGATGAATTTTTTTTTTTTGCTGTATTCTAAATTTCTTAGCGCAGACTCCCCAGCCATGTCTACATTTTCAGTCGACCATGAAAGGACGGACATCACTTCTGCTTTCTGAATCAAACAAATCACAACGTGGACAGGAAGCAGGATTAAACCAGCGGACTGGTCGAATAATCTACGGATGCTCAGGGGACCTATAGCCACTCCCTTAAGTTCGGTTAGGACCGAGTAGACACCTCAACCCAGAGAGTAAGACACTCGGAGGTTGAGGGGCTGGGGCGAAAGTGTTAAACGATAAAATCAAAATATAAAGAAATAAATTTTATCTTGTTTGAAAAACTGAGTGTATTTGCAATCTTGCTGTTTTAAATAAGAGTTTTTTTTTTAAGGTGAGTAAAAATATCTGAAAACGTGTATCTGGTTATCATACGTGCACCCCCCCCCCGGCCACCACCCATTTTTTGACTTTAACTGACTTGATGACTCCTTTCTGATGTCTTATAAGATTATTCTATATTATTTCAATCAACACAAATGCTCACCAAAAATAAATCTGGTTCTAGAGATACTAGACATACCTGGTAATACATTTCAGGTGTTAATTAATCTATCATAATTTTCTCTTTGATATAACTTTATTATATATTAATAAATTATGAAAATAAAAAAATAAAAATTTCCTTTCATTAAGAACAAAGCAATAAAAATTTATAAAAAACAAGAAAATCAAAACTCAAAATAATAAAGAAACTTTATCTTGTTTGCAAAACTGAGTGTATTTGCAATCTTGCTGTTTTAAATAAGAGGTTTTTAAGCTGAGTAACAATATCTGAAAATGTGTACTTTTGTATAATGCAACCTCCTCCTTTTTGCCTTTCTTATATTATGCACAATAAAATACAGTAGACCTTATTAACAATTGCAAAAGGTTGACATGTGGGAAAATGAATTTAAATTTCAAAGCATTTCAATATGGATTATTGACTTATGTACTAGTAAATCAATGACTAATGATGGCAAGTGAAAACAATTGTTGGATGACTACATTGTCTGGATTGTGAATGAAAGACTTGTTTAATGCTTCAATTCTCTATATCATTTCAACAACGTAATCTAGTATTTACAATTTGCTGAAGAACCCAACTTGAAACTGACACTAAGCTGACAGCCTGAGAAGACAACTCAAGTCATTCTGAATGCATAGAAAAAGAAGGAGAAAACAGAACAAACTGGCAGAGGTGGAGAAGAGGATGACTTACTACAATACATTAGAAAGAAGGAGAGATTAACAGAACAAAGTGGGAGAGACAGAGAAATAAACAGAGTGCAATATGTCAGAGAGAAAGAGAGATTAGCAGAATTGGAAAGGGAGAAAAGAAATGTCAGGTATCAATTAGACAAGATTTGTTAGAATAGGTTAAGATTTGTGTAAGACAATAAGAAAGATTTGATGAATGAATAGATGGATGGAAATAACAAGGACAAGAAGGCCAGTCATGATTGGATAGGAGGAGATCAGTCTATCTTTTGAATCCCGAAAACGCTAGTCAAGGTCAACTTTGTTCACTCAGCTTAATCTAGCGAAAATCACTGCTAAACAACACCAAAAAGAAAGCAATGTGCTTCAGTCGCCCGTGATTCTATTCTTAAGCTTATGAATGCAACCATGTAGAAAAGATAAAAATATTCTTTCAATCTTGTCTCTTCCATCACTTTGAATTACTTTACTTCCTATCATATTGTATGAACCAATGGAGGCGTACATCTCCAATGACAAAAAAAAAAGAAAAGGCATGAAAGGCTTGCAATCAAGAAGTCATATTCCTTCAGTAACTGATAATCGAGTTTAAAATGTTTTCTTTTTAGTTTCCTTTTTGACTGTTAGCCTTGATAACAATCGTCAGTGGAGTCACCCTTGCTAAGTCTATTTCCAGACAGATAATCCGACATTACATTTCCTTACTTAATCAATCTTCCAACATCTTTTTAGCTGTAATTCTCTTTAAGGAGAATCACTTCGAGCAAGAAGGATTGGATCCTAAGCCTTGAAACTGGTCCAACATCAGAGATCTATTATCACTTTCATTAACCTTATTTTTAATTTGGAAAAATATCAGAGCCTGGAAGTTATCCTTGTTCGCTATGGATTTATTTTTGTTGTTCATTTATTAGCTGAAAAACATATGCCAAAAGTTTTGGGACACCTTCTGGATTTCAAAGAATCACCTAAAAATTGAAAGCCATATGCTTCTTTCAAAACTAATTTACTAGCTCACTTCAGACAAGAGGGCTTTCTCTTCCTGAAAGTTTTTTTTTGGTAATCAATTCACCCCAAGGCAGGCAATAATGCCTTATGATAAGAAAATAATGCCTTCAAACCAGAGGGCTTTTTCTTCCTGAAGGTTTTTTTGTAATGCAAGGAGATAATGCCTTGTGATAAGGCAATAACGCCTTCAGATCAGAGGGCTTTCTTTTACTGAAGGTTTTTTTGTAATGCAAGGTGATAATGCCTTCAGATCAGAGGGCTTTCTTTTCCCAAAAGGTTTTTGTTTTAATCAATTCACCCCAAGAAAGGCAATAATGCCACTAAGATGCAAGAGGTAAAAGAGAATGAAAAGACTTTGAAGGAATGGGAAACCCAATCATAAACAGGAAACAGGATAAACCTCTACTTCTGTTCATAAGACTGGGGAGGAGTGTGAACCGAACAATTTTATCATGTATTCAACAACAATAATAATAATGAAATTAACCCATTACTAGATTTTTATAAAAATACAATGAGGTGTTCAGACAAGACTTCTTTGATAAATCTTGTTTATGAGCCTGATTATGGTGATGCTGTGTCTGGCTCAGAGTAATTAGAAAAGAAATGTGCAGGAAAATCTTTTGAGAAGAAAATTTATCCGCTGGGTTATTTTCCATCAACCAGAAGAACAAAATTTGAAACCAATGATAATTTGAAAAGATAACATTGTGGGCCTGCCAACACAAATATAAGTAAGGTCATCAGCTGGTTAAAGTGGTATTCATTCACAACAGGCCAGTGAGGAAAGATAGGGTCAAGCAGTTAGCATTTTTCAGTAATGAGGAGAAGAGGACTTTAGACTTCAAGAGATACTATGTGAAAAACCAACAACTCTTGGCAACATATAAAAGTTAATACAAACAATCACTGAGATGTGAAACAAACCCATCAAGTTTTCTTCAATGTTACAAGAGAATTTACTTGCTGTTACCAGAATTTTATAGGGCTTTCCAGTTTCAACAAGTTTACCACAGCAAGTTTCATTCAGCACTCCTCATTTAACAAGAGTTAGTTCTGTTACAAAGTTGACCTATCAACTGCAGACAAGACATAACATGGATAACACTTTGTAAACTTCCCTGTCCCCATCTACTCAAGACAATTTTAACTTTATGTAAGCCCCCACTTTCTCATGACCATTTTTTGCTACCTAGTTTTGTTAGAAATGAAGAAAAGAGTATTGAACTGTTAAGTGACTTGAAGCAACAGAAATATGGTTCCACAGAAAGATGCTGAGGATACCAAGACAAAAAGCATTTGTAATTTATAGATAGATAGATAGTGTTGCAGGAATCACCTCTTATGTTGTGAAGATGGAAGGGTTTCATTTTATGCCTCCGAGTGCATTTATCCCACAAACAATATTTAGTGGACTCTTGTGAGTCCAGGCAAAATAATTCAGAAAACAGGAATTTTAATTAAACAATTAATGCATTTATTAACAAAAAGAAATTACATTAATGTGTAGACAGTTGAAAGGAAATGAAAAAACATTAAGAACTGAGCTATTAAGAATGTGCTTGTTTCTGTGTGCAATAAAAGCAAGTGTAATACACATGGCTGTGTATGTTAGTGAGAGTTCAGTCATCAATGGACTGGTGAAACAAATGCACATGAGCTACTACATCTTGGAGCAAGAGGAAGAAACAGAAAGAGAGAGGATATGTTTGTCTTTTTATAGACTTAAACAACACCACATAACAGGCACTTGGCCAAATGGGGTAACCCACAATTGATAGTCAAGTGGGGTAACCCACGACTGATAGATAGATAGATAGATAGATAGATAGATAAATTTTTAATACATTGTAAAGTATCCAAATAAAAACTATACTGAATAAGATCATTTTTATACTTTTCAGTCAGACTAATA
Organism: Acanthosepion esculentum; assembly: GCA_964036315.1. NCBI lineage: Eukaryota > Metazoa > Mollusca > Cephalopoda > Sepiida > Sepiidae > Acanthosepion > Acanthosepion esculentum. The sequence goes on along the minus strand of OZ038497.1, from coordinate 24,491,641 downwards.
TCCTCCTTTGTTTTTACTATGACATTCCAGTGATCATACTGTCTGGATTTCTTCGGATGTTTGCTGATCAGGATAATAAATGCCATCTATACCGACGCCATATGAAACCAGAACTCTTAATGTTGGTAAAAATCTGTCTGGTTTCAAATGGTGCTGAAAAAAGTCACAGATGTATGGTATTCATTATCATGATGGAGCAACACTAGAAGAGAATTGGAAGGCGGACACATTTCTGGAAATACCATTTGAATAAAACAAGGATAAGGATATTAGTCCAAGTGAAAATAATAAAAAAAATAATGATAACTCCTCATCCAGAAATTTACACATATAGAAAAAAAAAACTGTGAAAGATGTTTAATACAAATGAAGATCCAGTTTGCTTGGAATAAATCATGGAAAGAAATACAATTTATACATTGATATATTTCAACTTCCAATCAAATAAAATAATGAAATAAACTGAAACTAAATGAATATTACTTTTAAAATAAAGCTATATACCAATTCCTTACTTTAAGAATATTTCATTTTCTTCCAATTATCTATAATCTCTTTTCTTTTGCAAACTAGCAGTATCTTATATTCAAATATTAACAGCCAGCAGCAACTCTAACTCATTATCTTACTGATGCTGTCAAATAAAATGAACACATTATTGATTTTTTTCATATTGGTTTCTTTTTTGTCTAGTCCTGGTTATGAGGATAAACTACATCTGGCAGCAAGTCTTCTGATCAGGAGATTAGAGCTTTTGAGGCGTATGGAACTACTTCTTAATTGCTGTTTTCCCAGGTCCACCCTGACCCTATATGGTAGCACCTGTTAGAGTCCCAGCTATAGGCAAATGATGAACCCCCAAACAAAAACAAAACACTATGAAAGGATAAAAATACATTTTTATAATAAAAATACCGGCAATACATTTTTATATAAAAAATTACCAACAATACCAATTTATAATAAAAATTATGCACAATACAAAAATCAACATGAGAGAACTTCCATGACATTAATTCATATAATATCCTACAATTTCTTATATCAAACTATATTCTGAAATATAACTTCAACAAAACAACATAAAATACATATCACTGCCTCTAGTAATTCTGTTCACACAAACATGTATATGCACAAAAGCTGAGTCTCATCTACCATGTATTCAATTGTGAAAGCAAAATAACATGTGTCATATTTTTATTACTCTCAGGAAAATTAAATTTTGGCTTTAAATGACCCATAAGGAGTTGATATGCCATTAAACAAACAAATCAAATCTTTTCTGCCACTTTTTTTTCATTTGTGCCAATATTTAAGAAAATTTCTTCTTTTTCATTTATTTATCTGATATGAATGAAAAAAAAAGAATTTTATTCTTCCTTACATTTTGCAAGTTGTCTAATTAAAAGTTGTCAGCAAAAAGGAAGAGCCAAACATGCAAATTACAAATTGGAGATAAAAAAAATCAAGCAAGTACAAAAATATAAATATCTGACAAAGAAGAACCATCAGGCATCGGAAATGTGGTTCTACAGAAGGATACTGAGAATACTATGAATGGAACAAGTGAGCAGTGACAAAGTTTTAGAGAAAATGGAAACAAAAAGAATACTTATACTTAACATCCGAAAGAGACATTTAAATTTTCTAGGGTGCTGTTATATTCCATGCTAATAGGAATATATACTTGACAAACATGGTGGATAAATAAGTAAAGATTTATTGTAAAAACCAGTACAATAACAAATAATAATATGCGCATGATCATCACAAGTCAATCCAGTATTGAGTGCTACTATTGGAAGGTCGGTAGTTCTCGCATAAGTCTGAGTTGTACTCAACAGATCCCAGCAAGTCAGTATTTACCTGCCTCCCCACAAGGAACGATGTAGCACAAGGTCAAGTTTAATGTGGGGCAATCCAAGCCCGTAGGCTCGGCCCCAAATTCCCCATAACCCTGCATAAATGGATTCAGGTTTGTCTACCTCCCCCGAACAAGACCATGCCATTCGGCATAGCCTTGTCTGGGTGCCCAAGTTTTATCACTTTAAACATCATTTTATATAATATATATATATATATATATATATATATATATATATATATATATATATATTTAAATATAATATATATATATATTATATAATATATATATATATGTGTGTGTGTGTTTATCTAAATCTAAAAATAAACATGCTAAAATTCACCTTCATCCCTGCCATGCACCGACGTCTTAGTGGTAGAAGTTCTGACTGACACCAATTCAGTCGGGTTTCGATCCTAGCTAAAGGCAACCAGACGTCTAGCCACACTGATGAGCTGTGAAACAGCGAAACAGTCTGTCTGTGGATGACAAAAATATAAATATATATATATATATATATATATTTAAATAACATAAAATTATGAATTTAACTATTTTCTTTTCATTTTTTTACATTTTAGTAGTCATGGATGTTGGCTTGGATAAGTATTAATTCTTTCAGAAATAGAGATATTTGAAAAAATATGGGGTACAGATTTACATATAGATACGATTCGATAATTTGTTTTTTAAGCAGGTATATATAAAATAAATTGACAGAACTGCTCCTCACAAGATATTGGGGAAACTTGTAAAAAAAAACCTATATCTATGAATGCAAAAGGGATCTTATACACAACTATTTATCAAATGCATCAGTTATATATAGAAATAAACTCAACCACAACTTTGACCTAATGAATGCCACACTTATTAAAAGAGAAAGTAACTTAGAATATTCCCGAGAGTGTCACTATTGAATCTTATCAAAAGATAAATATGAGCTCCAGATTTTTTCAAATATCTCCATTCCTGAAAGAATTACTACTTTCCCAAGCCAACATACATGACTATAAAAATGTTAAAAATATGTTTTGATTATTTCAATCTAATTTTTAAAATATGATAAACAAATAAGGTAACTTATTGCTGCCAAAGTTCAAAATTATTTCCAAGACCTAGGTATAACATTATTGATTAAATTCATTTTATCTAATTTATATTTAGTGTTGTCGTTAATTAAAGTCATAATCAAAAGAGTAGATGCATTTAACATAAAATTAAGAATAGTGCAGCTGCTCTGAATTTATTAACAGTACAGTGCAAAATCATTTTTTTTAATCTTTACTTCAAGTTGTACATGATGAAAGAAAGAAGGCATACGCTCAGTATGCCTTCTTTCTTTCATCAACAAAGCAAAAACAGTGTTGTAGCCTCTTTAAAAAAAATCTTTTAATCTTTCTTTTGGAAATTAAAATCAACAAAGACCTGTCAGAGAAATCATTTGTGGATTTTCAGATGGCATTTAAATTTGGCTCAGCACTAGTAAAAAAAAATATATATATATATATATTGCAACCAATGGAAAACTTCAAAAAGAAATTAAATAACATCTATCTGATCCACTTTTAAGGAGGCCAAGATTATCAAAGGTCACTTAACAGCAGCACCATACACAGAGAAGTACAGAAGTCAACAGTCACACCATTTCATTCAAGCTTAGAAGTACAACCTTTACCAAAATGACAAGAAAAACCTGATACTACGAAAAATTAAAGGAAACCAACTTAATAGATAGTTGATCACAGTGGGAAGGAACTTTTCAATTCAACCTTCATTCTTACACTACTTCTCATTACTATGTGGAGCAAAGATAGAAATAAAAACCAAAACAGTCACTCACCAAATGACAAAAAAATGATTTCTGAATTGGATGACTCATGCATCCTTTTGGTTAGTAAATTAATCCTTTGAAAATAAATATTTAACATATCTCAACCGATCAATCATGTTCCTGCCAACAATAAAAAACATGCTTCATGATCCCTTTGAAGAGTATTTAAGCAAAGTCACCAGACCACAAAAGATAGTTACAACATGAAAATAAAAATATTTTATACTTAAAAAATTCTTTTTGGATTTTTCTTTGTTGTGAGTTGATTCAAATCCAAAAAAACTACTTTCAAATACTTACCTGGCACGTGCCGAACAGTATAAAAAATATTAAGCCCAAGCCCAGTGGACCTCACCCTCAGGCAGTACCTCTCCTTTGAGGGGCTGGGTTTATTGTCCGGCATATGAGGCATCTCCAAAAAGGGAAGTGACAAGGGGGTTTGAGGCAATTTTTCTACAGTATTACTGTTAAACCCCCTTTAATCTTCGGCCTTGTGTCACGTTCAGTAGCAATGTGAATGTGCTGAAAAATGAATATTTTCAAATCAACTCACAAACTCAAAATACTTTGTAATGTATCTGATTTCAGGAACTTTAATTCTACAAGTCAAATTCATCCAAAAATATATTTTCTACCTTACACATAAAAGAAAGGGACATTAACAAATAAACTTTAACACTATATTTATCTCTGTCAAACTGTTTAATTTTTAAAAAGTAAATAATGTAGGTAGGTAAATAATTCTGTTATTTTTTTTATGACAATGTAATTTATTTTTCAATTCTGTCATCTAACTACAATTATCTGAATGTTTCAACTCAAGAAGGCCTATTTCTCAAACTTAGTGGACATACACCAAGCACACAAAACGTAGTAGCCTTCTTTCAATTAAAACCATCTATTCAATTAAAACTCAGTAATTGACACCTGGAAAAAGTTCTGATATAGAAACAAATAGAAAAAAATGAAAGTTTCAAAATGGCTATAACTCGTGATAAAAGAGTCAGATTCATTTTGAAAATTTTCATTTTTTCTATTTGTTTTTCTCCAGAACTCTTTCCAAGTGATTTTTACAGCTGAAAATTAAAAAAAAAAACAATTGAAAAAAATGTAAAAAAAATACAAAACAGAATAGCCTAGAGGATTAAAGAACTGGTTCATGAAGTTGGTGATATAATAATTGTGAGTTCAATCCCTGGCCTGGCCTAAAAACTAAAAAGTATTAAATAAGAACAAGTTGAGATATCCCTAGCCATAGACAGCAGAACAAAAACAAGTGATCCCTGCAGATTAAATAAAGGGTTCAGTTTGAAATTCCTTGAAGTTTATCCAGATTGACAAGAACCTGAAGAAGGCTGGAGGGTGCAAAAGCCAAAATGTTTTGATAATAATAACAAAGATGAGGACAATAGTAAATAATGTAAATAAAAGAGTCCATTTATTCAATATCCAACACATATAAACTAATGCAAAAAAAAAATGATCAGTAAATTTTCTAAAAGAATAATTTAATTATTTCTTAATGTTACATTTCATGGCTGATCATATGATACAGGTCTCCAAGACAAAGTAATCACTTAGTTTAAAACCTATAAAGAAAATTGCCAACTTCTGAATGACATTTCAAGTTTGATCAATACGATGATTTTCTAAACATAGCTTAGATGTGGCACAAGGCCGAAGATATGGAGCACCCTATGAGGATCGGACTCACTATTCAGTCATAATTGATCTAGCAAGACAAGATTGCTAACCATTACACCACATCAAAGTACTCAAAGATTTCTAAGTGTAGCTTAGAGGTGGCACAAGATTGAAAATATGGGGCACCCAGTGAGGATCAAACTCACTACTCGGTCATAATTTTTCTAGTGAGACAAGTTTGCTAACCAATATACCACTTGAAGTACCCAAATGTATATGATTTTCTAAGCATATCTTAGATGTTGCACAAGGCTGAATGTGAGGAGCACCCAGTGTGGATCGAACTCACTATTCAGTCATAATTGATCTAGTGAGACAACCATTATACCACATTGAAGTGTCCCAAATTATTTTCTAAAATGGATACACCTGACTCGAACACACAACCTTCAGCTGAGGAGGCTGGTGCCTTATCCATTGGGCCATGGAGAATCACCAAGATTTATTAATATTAGAGATATCTCAAAATTGTTATTTTCATTATGTACATTCAGACTAATATCTTCATCTTTGTTGTTGTTATCACAACATTTCAGCTGTTATACCCTCTGAATTGCCTCAGGTATCTATCTATATAAATTATACTGTAAAAGGTTTCGTTTGAAATTCCCTAAAGTTTATACAAATTGATAGACATGTGACGAAGTCTGGAGGACTGGCTGAAGTGTTGTGATAATAACAATAAAGATAATGCTATTAGTCTGAATATAAATAAAGTAAATAATAACTCCTTATCTTGGAAATTCAAACAGAAAATTTTAAAAATGAAATAAAACAAATTGATTATTGCTAATAAGTGATTGAACAAATCTATGTGCATCAGTTTGTAAAAAAAAGATAAAACAAGATGAAAAATTTAACGTATAATGGCTTACCTAATTACAATTTTTTTTTGTCAGCCTCATATTTGATCCAACTTTGAGCAAACAAAATTGTATGAATGAAACTTAACTGTTAATGGATATACCTTTAATTCAGGTAATACCAGTTAACCTTGCCATTGCACATTATCTCATGGCTAATGATCAATGGCCTGGCAAAGGAAGAGTAATGATTCTATACCTGGCATTAAATCCTCAGAATTGTTGCTATGGTTATTGACTGCACAATCTCAAATCTCTGTGCACTTGTTATAACTGATTGATCAAAATGATCAAAGCATATTTTGTTTTTTTCAAAGGTTGCAGAAAATAGCCATGCTTCTTTTTTTTTTTTAATCTTTTCACCCCAAGTATGGTAATAATGCCACTAGGACCCAAGGCATTACAGGGAGTGAAAGAGAATGAGAAGAACTGAGTGAAGAGAAGTGAGGCAGACAACAATAAAGGAACAAAGTTCAGGAAGACAGAAGATGGCGATAATGCCACTAAGACACAAGGTGTTACTGGGAATGAAAGAGTATGAGAAGACTTTAGTGTGGAGAAGTGAGAAAAACAACAATAAAGGAACAGGATTCAAGAAAACAGAAGATGGCGATCGGTGTTGCATTTAAATTTAAAAGGTCAATGAAGGAGCAGTATTCAGAAAGCCAAAATAGTGATCGATGTTGAATTTAAATTTTTTGAAGATTGTAGGTGGCAGGAAAGCAAGAAATCAGAAGGGAGTTCCACAGGTGAGAAGTGCAAGAAAAGAAATTATTAGAATAGAACTGACGGTTGCATCGAGCTAGTTTAACAGTAAAACAGTGAGATCATGTTGCCAATCTAATAGTATGCTTAAATTCATGCAGTTGAG
>OZ038497.1:24439502-24482002 GCA_964036315.1 Acanthosepion esculentum | reverse complement strand
TGGGTTTGTTAGACTCTGCTGAAACCTCTGACTTGGTAGGATTATTTATTTTAAGTGCCTATGACTGCATAGATACTAAAAATATTGGATTATATAGAGATGATGGCTTATTAATAGTTAAGAATTATACTAAAATTAAGGTAGACTGCATGAGGAAAATGATCCATAGGGAGTTGAAGGGCTTAGATCTTAAAGTTAAGGCAATTACCAATATTAAACAGGTAAACTTTGTAGATGCTACCCTAGACCTCAACAATATTTCTTTCCTACTTTTTATGAAGGTTAATTCAAACCTTATATACACCCAAATTCTAACTATCCTCTGTCAGTTATTAAACACATACTCTCTTCCATAGAATTTAGGATCAGCACAAACTCTTCTAGCAAAGTGGTCTTTGATAAGCATAGTGAATTTTACAATTCTGCCCTTAGAAATAGTGGTTATAAACATACTACTATAAGTACAGCTATTGTTGTGCAGACAACCTTGGGAAAATCATTTTAAAAAATAATAATAAAGTCTTCAACAAATATAAAATTCAAAAAGCAGGATTTATAGCAATGGTGCAGTAAATGATAATAATTATAATAATACTAACACCAACAGATGTAACTGCAGGAATTCCAATGATTTTCCAATACAAAATAATTGCTTAACTATTTCCCTGGTTTATTTTAGTACTATTTCTACACTTGAAAACCCAAGTATTAAAAAATTCTAATTTGGAAGCACTAAAAACTCATTTAAAACCAGATGGTATCAACATGTATTATCCCTCAACAATAATACTAATAAAAATAGTACTTCATTGTCAAAGTACTTTTGGAGTTTAAAAGAGAAAAACAAAACTCCTATAGTTAAATGGAAACTACTTAGGAGGGCTCGAATCTGTAATTCTCTATATGCACCATGTTATCTTTATCTCAACGAAAAATTGGAAATTATTAGATTTAAGGACAGGATTAATCTCTTAAACTAAAGGAATGAACTTACCATTAACTGTACACATAGTTCACTCTTTACTTTGCAATATAAGTAATAATACTATGAATAATAATATACTGGCATTGTAAGTTAGTACAATTATTATTATTTATTGGTTCTTTATTTTATTTATTTATAGTTATTTTTTTTTATTGCAACCTAACAACCGATGTTAACTATAACCTACCCTTATTTGATAGCAATTTAACCCGACATAGTTAATTACCTATTCGGGATTGATACTAAATATTGGTGATCGTTTGTGCATTAATTTTACATGAACACAGAATCCGATATTTTTATTATCTATGCATACATGTGCGTATGTATGTGTAGTTGTTTGTATATCTGTTTATATATGTGTGCATATACATATGTATATATATTTGTGCATGTCTGTCTGTGTATATGTATGTACGTGGGTGTATGTGTATGTATATATATGTGTGTGTGTGTGTCTATGTTTGTGTGTATCTATGCATATATTTGTGTATATGTGGGTATGTGCATGTGTTTTATATGTATATTTATATTTTGTATATATGTGGGTATTTTATTTGTATGATTTTGTTCGTATTTTGTTTGCACATGTGAGTTTGGTAGCTTGTATTAATGAATATGTATGTGTATATGTGTGTGTACGTTTATATGTGTGTATATGTATATGTGTCTTTTTCTTTGCTTTGTTTATTGCCTGATGTGTGTATTTCAACTATGTATATGTATGTATTGTACATATGCATGTATTTGTATTTCTTATTTTTATTTAATCCTCTTTTTAACTATGGTTGTTTGTGTATGCAAAATATTGATGGTTGGTTTGTGTAGATTTATTAGTGCATTTATGCTTGAATCTTGGTGCGTCTAATTATTTGTATATTTGTATGTGTATGTGATTGCTTCTTTATGCTTTTTTATATATGTATGTCTGACATAATTTCCTTTCGTGTGTTTTTTTATATATATGTTTATCTTCACTTTTCTTCTTTTTTCTTCTTATTTTATTTTTTTTTTCTTCCTCTATTTCCTGTTTGATTATACTTCCTTGTATTCACGTGCTCATATATTCACTTATACATACATGTTTGTGCATTATTATGTGAATGTGTTTGTCCTGTCGTTTGAAAATTCCCTTCCCTACCTACCTCCTTATTTGAATTCTGACCGCCATATATCAAATATGTGTAGTGATCGAAGATACCTTTTTCATCAGAATCGAACTTAACTGATAAATTGACACTTCACTAAGAACAATATATTTTTTCTCCTAGTTTAATTTCTGAATAATCTTGAAATAATTAACATAATTCTCGGTTAACTTAAGAATTTTACATTTGAAATTTAACCGTTAACTTAAAATTTAATTTTTATATTGATTTCTAATTTAATCTAATCTTAACTTTAATAAACTAATAGAGTGTACTTATACCAGAGTATGTTGTGCTCTTATTTTGAATTACCAATTGGTCATCATAGGTTATGTAACAATGTTTCCCCTACTGAGGGGGTTTGGTTGGTTTTTGAACTCTTAAAATTGTTTATTTTCCATTCAACATCATCACTTGACAAGACATTAGAAGTGTCAAAAAAAAAGTGCAACTTTTGTAGAGATATTATAACATGCATATGTTATAAAGTCGAATATATATACATATATATATACATACATACATACATATATATATATATATATATATATATATATATATATATATATATATGAGTATATTTCAAAAGAATGCTTCCACAACAATGTTGAATCAATGCCAAGAACTGATACAGCTTTTAAGGCAATTGTATACTTACTGAAGAGGCTTTTGAATGTATATACATTTAAAATTATTCTAAATTGTACATTAAATGATTTTACTCAATGATAGGATACTGAAAAGTTCTCAGATCAACCAGAACGCCATTAATAATTTTATATGTTTGGTTAGATTTTGGGGAAATGAGTTGGATGGAAAACTTTTAGCACCCCCTCATATATATATATTACAAATTGAAATATATGACAAATGTCTAATGAAAATGCACTGAAAATTATACCATATAGAAATGAATTGTACAGTAAATCCATTAGAGATGATTTACTAAAGTAACATACTTTGAAAGATTTCTGTCTGAATTTCTGGGGCGATGAGTTATCATTATCAAGAACAATCTACCCTAGTAGGTAAAATAAAGGGTACAGTTTGAAGAACCTGGAATGGTAATGGTAATATTAGCCATTTCCATATAAAGAAATATTCAACATTCTTTAATTAAGCAGCCAGTACTACATAAGTTATGCTTCACTCCCTGGCCATTGGACTGGGATCAAAGTGTAGTATATGTTCTTCTCATCTCTAATGGTAATGGTAATATTAGCTGTTTCTTTATATGGAAACATTGGGGAATTCAATGACCAAGCAGCCAGTGCTACTTGAGTTAGATTTTTCTCCACTCCTTGGCCATCAGGTTGGTATCAAAATGTAATATCTGTTCTTCTCAGCTCTAATGGTAATATTAGCTGTTTAACATTCAACTATTTAATGAACCTGACTGGAATTGGAACTCAGCTCTCCAATTAACAATTCTGAGTTATTTTCCACTACACCACCTGCATATCCAAGCTTACAGCATCTATTATTCCCAAGCAGTCACCCATCTAGGCTCAATGTTGCTTAACTTCAATGATCGTTCAAGAACCAGTGTCTCATTGTGGTATGGCTGTAAGCCCTTTATTGATACAGTCTGTTAAGTGGCATTGGAGTCTGAGGGGCTGGAGCCAGTGATGACATGAAATGCAACAAAAGTAAAAAACTAGAACAATGTTGGAATTGCTGTTTAAATACAAAGTCTGTAGGTTATTCTATTATCAAGATGATCTGTTATTACAGCAACAATATAATACTGTATTATACGACGATATTGCAAAATTACATTTTACTCTTTGCTTACGAGGATCGTTCAAGAAGTTATAATCCTTACCCAGAAAGAGTTGGTGAAACAAGACAGTTTTTCATTATTTTTCAATATAATCCTTCTTAACATCAATGCACTTGGTCCAATGCTGTTTAAATATTGCAATCAAATCACAGAAGGTGGTGGTGTCTTGGTCCTCCAAAAACTCCTCTAGAGAACATATGATCTCATCATTGTTTCCAAAATAGCAACCACGCAGATGGGATTTGAGTTTAGGAAACACGAAGAAGTCAGATGGAGCTAAGTCTGGTGAGTAAGGGGGATAGGGTAGCAATTCAAAACCACAGTTGGATGCTTCAGCTGCTGCAATATGAACAGTGTGAGTGGGTGCATTTTCCTGGAGCTAGAGTACACCTGCCCTCAGCTTCTTCTGCGTTTCGACTTGATTGCTTAAGTTAAAATAACAAATAACTGGAATTGGAACTGAGCGCTTCAATTAACAATTCTGGGCTATTATCCCTTACACCATCCACACATCCAATCTTACAACATTCCCAACTGGTCACCCATCTAGACATTGCTTAACTTCAGTGATCAGATGAGAACCAGTGATTCAACATGATGTTGTCATAAGTCTTATGGATACAAGTGAAACAAAATATTTAAAAAAAACGTAGTAATGAATATCCTTTGAAAATGAAAACAATTAAAGATTTGGAGAAGAGAAAAAAAAAGACTTAGTAGGTCTTTAGAAAAATATTTAGAATGAGTCAAGTGTAAACAGATGGAAAAAATAGATTTGAAAAGGGGTTATTGACGTGTTTATTGCGCTATCAAATCAAAAAAAAGAAAAATTATCAAGGCTCTGCCAAAACAGATATTCATTTTGGAATTGATCAATATCTTAGATTTTTGCCCACATATCTAATGATATAAAGAATCCTTTTTAAATTCAATGCATTTTATCTTGATTTCATTATTATTTAAATCTGAACCTGAATTAAGGATTACTACTCAGTTATAGTGAGATTAATGGGATTTAATGTATTTCAAGTTCAAACCACTGGAAATGATCAATTAAAATGGGATTTGTCATTTACAAAAGAACAAAATAAAAACAGTAGCCTATTACGTTCTAAAATTTTAAGAGCCATTTTTAAAACCTTATATTAGGACACAATTTCCAAAACAAGACATAGAAAATTAAATTTAAAATGATAGCTTTACTTCCTGTGTTAATATACAATCTGAATGTCTGGAATATATATAACATACCCAAAGATACTGAAATTGCATTGAAATTTTGGGCCTTTTGATCATTTGTTCATAGTTCTGTTACGTAAGATTGAGATAGGATATATTAGCTGAAGGAAGAACATAACACTGTATACTATATGCCTAAATATCTATAATAATAATATAATTTCCAATGATCTTATATTTATCTATAATATATATATATATATATATATATATATATATATATATATATATATATATATATATATATATATATATATAGTAAAAAGAAGAGAGAAACTGCAAATGTTTTTGTTTGTAATGTGGATTTTTAAAAAAAATATATATTAAACTTTATTTTCCATAATTTTACAATACGTGTTTCAGGTCTTGTGACCTTCTTAAAGCAAAGAGTGGATATTTGCACGTATTATTAAAATGAATTAATTTTCCTTATGTTTTTCGATGTTAAACATTCTCAATGTTAAACATTCTCTTTTTTGTGTAGTAGTGACACAAATGTCTTTCTTGGACTGGCAGTGAGAAGGTTCTTCTGCTTGAAGAGTAATAAAGCAATTAAGATTGAAAAACATAAGGAAAATTAATTCATTTTAATAATATGTGGGAATATCCACTCTTTGCCTGAAGAATCTCGTGAAACCTGAAACCCATGTTGCAAAATTATGGCAGGAAAAGCATAATATATATTTTTTTAAAAAATCTGCATTACAACCAAAAACATTTGTGGTTTCTCTCTTCTTTTTAATAAATACACTTTTTTCTTGTTGGGACAACTATAACCTCTTCCCTATATATATATATATATATATATATATATATATATATATATATATATATATATATATGTATTACAGTTCAAAAGTTTGAAGCCACCCTATATATAAACAAATATAAAAAGAGACTAAATGAAATTAGTTAGACTATCTACTCAGACGCATCTAATAAAAAAAATTAAAATTTTAAAAGTTTACAATTTCAATGTTCCTACATTTTTAGTGTTTCCTATCTATATATAATTATAACCAACATTTGCATTTTTATATTCCCTGGTTGGCCAAATGAGCAGTGAGATTGAAGTGACATTTCCAGGGCATAGGACTGGATGTGTACAGTGGCCTTGTACAGCTATGACAATAGCCCCCTCCCTGCTGACTCTCAGCTAAATCTATGAACTCCAAAGGAATACAGGTCAATATGTTTTGGTGGAGGTGCTGGCTTGACTGTAGAAGTTGCCAGAAAGAAGTCAATGTTTACATTCAACCCAATTAAGGAATCCACTCTAGATTTTCTGTCTAGATTTGCCATGTTTAAAGATGGCTGCAGAATAGTGGAGGTTTGAATTCACTTTTCCTTCTCTTAAATTAACTGCCACCTAAGGTTAGAGAACTGAGTCTGCCCTACTATTTAAATCATAGTTGGGGGAAGATGAATTCATACCTTTCCAAGGGTATTAGTGCAAAATGAACAAAATAGACGCAGTCAGAATTTTAACTTGGCTCATCTATTTTCCCTAAAACGTTCTCATTACTCACATGTTCTAATTACTCAGATGTGCAATAATGATGAAATTATATATATAGAAGAATCAGCAATATTATTGGTCCTAATCTGGCATCTTGGCATCAGTAACTTTCCCACTGCAGTAAGCTTGTCTCCTGTACCTTTTCTATAAATACTTTTATGGTAATTGTTCAGATGAGCTCTTCGCTATGGTACCTAGACTTTTTTAATTTAAGCTCAGTACTAGACTGGCACTTTCAGTTGAGCTGGCAGATGTCGCAGTAAGTTCTATGCTAACAGTTTCTTTACTCTCACTTCTCACTTGTGGAACTCCCTTCTGGCTCTATGCTTTCCAGCCACCTTTAATTTGCAAAAATGTAAATGCAATGTCAATCACTATCGACTGTCTTCCTGATTACTTTTTTCTCTTCCTGCTCATTATTAATGTTTCTGTTCCTAGTTCTTCCATACCCTGTAACCCCTTGTATCTTAGTGGCTTTGCTGCTTTGCATAGGGTGATCTCAATTAAAAAAAAAGAATATTTGTTTAAGCATTTCACTCCAATCAAGGCAATAAAGCCATTATGACACAAAGGGTTACTGAGTGCGAGATAATAAGAAAAAGAAAAACATTAAGGAGTGAGAACAATAAAAAAAAAGAGGAATGAAGAAGACAGAAGATAATGATTGACATTGCATTTAAGTTTCTGAATATCAAAGCTGACTGAAAAGTAAGAAGCCAGAAGAGAGTTCCACAGGTGAGAAGTGCAAAAATAAAAACTGTTAGCATAGAACTCACAAGTTATATCTAGCCACTTCAACTGTAAAATGATGAGACCTTGTTGCCAATTTAGTATTGCACTTAAATTCAAAAAGTCTAAATACCATAGAGAAAAATACTTCAGAACTGTTGCCATGATAATAATAAAAATGATAAAAAATGAAAAAAACAGAAGAATGTATATGTGTACATATATATATGTAGATGAATATGTATATATAGTGATATTAAATTTAAAAAATAAAAATTTTAACTGGTTCTAAATTAAAATGTTACATTTCTAACAAAACTCTTATATGGTCATCATTTGAGTTGTTTTGACCTGAAGGCACACTCAGTGATTCTCTCATTTTCAACAACCTTATAAATAACTCATCAGTTCTCTCCAAACTTCTATGTCTGGTCCTAACTCATGAAAGTGATGTAGGTTTTTCAACCTCTCAAATTTTTTACTGGGAATCATGGAATTTTATTAATAGTTCTTTTAATGTTATTGTTCAATACTGTGGTTGTTAGTCCACTGTCTATGGATGTTATTATTCCATTTGGTATTGATGACAAAATCATATCCATAATATTTACTTTCTGTTTCCAAAGATATTAACTTGTGCTGTCTAACTCTGAAATTAATATCAAGTCCTTCTTTGATTTTGGTTTCTTGGAGATAATATGCATCAATGTTGTAACTATCAATGTCTGGAGCCAAGAATTCCTACTTTTCTTTTTTCACAAATTCCCTATCATTAATTGTCCCAACGGTAAGAATCGTTATATGTAATTGTAGGCATTTACAAAATTTTAAATAAATAACTAACTTCATATAACTAACATGGTAATGATTTCAAATTTGAAAGTTATGATTAACATTTGTTCCAAAGATTATAAATATGAGAGCTGATAATAATTTCCATCGATTTATTGAACATCTGGTCCTGGTGATCATTTAGATATGAAACTCTTGAGTCTGTCAATCTCTTGCTGATTTATTGAATCATATAATTTTTATAAGGATTAAATTAGTAAATAATGGAAATATATTATTTACTAGTGATTATGTACAATTTTTTTAGGCCTAATCTAGAAACTTTCAAGCTAATGGACTTGAGAAACCTATTTTCCTGAAGAATTGTTTTATGAGAAAGATTTTATAAATTTCAACTAACAGTAGCACTGGCTGC
The DNA here is from genome assembly GCA_964036315.1 of Acanthosepion esculentum. Taxonomy (NCBI): domain Eukaryota; kingdom Metazoa; phylum Mollusca; class Cephalopoda; order Sepiida; family Sepiidae; genus Acanthosepion; species Acanthosepion esculentum. The sequence goes on along the minus strand of OZ038497.1, from coordinate 24,473,392 downwards.
TCAGCCAAAGAATGTGGGAGGTTTTCATTTAAGGAAACAGCTCATATTGCCATAACCATTAGAAATGGGGAAAACAGATACTGCACTTTGATCCTAGCCCAATGTCCAAGGAGTGAAGAAAAACATAACTCCATTGGTTGCTTGATTAATGAATGCTTAATGTTTCCTTGAAAGTAATTGGCTAATATTTCCTACATCCTCTAAAGTCTGAATTTCTGGAATGAAGAGTTATCTTTATTTTCATTATTTACATTCAGATTGCTCTGGCTGCTCAGTCAATGGATGCAGGATATTTCCATTTAAGGAAACAGCTAATATTGTCATAACCATTAGATGAGGAAAACAGATACTACACTTTGATCCCCGCCCAATGTGTAGACGGCTATTCTCATATTTGTTATCATAACATTTCAGCTGTTGTGAAGGCAAGTTGGTAAAATGGCCAAAATGTTGTGATAAAAACAACAAAGATGAGGACAACAATCACCCAAAGTCTTACATACAAGGATCGTTCAAAAAGTTCTCAGCCTCACCCAGAAAGAAGAGTTATAGTTGAACATTTTTGCTGTGGCAACACACTACCTCTTCTTATGAAACTAGAAAACTTCATTCAGATTTCTGTCTTAATTTCTGTGCAGGTGAGGTCAATACAAATGTGAGAGGTGTGCGACAAATCTAAAATGGACAAAACAGAGGTACAATCAGTTATAAAATATCTGAAAAAGGTAAATATGATATCCAAGGAAATCCATGAGGACACTTGCTGAGGACTCCCCTTCCTATGCAACTGTGAAGAAGTGGGCTGTGGAATTCAAGCAGGGCAGGGACAGCACAGAAGATGACCCTTGATCGGATCGTCCTAAAACCTCCACTACTGATGAATAAGTTGATGCCATTCACCGTATGATTTTGGGTGATAGATGTCTTACTGTCCAGCAGATAGCTAAATCCATAGGCATTAGTTCTGGTTCAGTCCATACTGTTTTAACTGGGATCATGGGAATAAGCAAGCTGTCTGCAAGAATGTTGACATCAGCGTAGAAGCTTAAAAGGTTGACATTTCCAGGACATTTCTGACTCATTTCCAGGCTGACACTGAGAATTTCAATTGCAGATTAGTAACTCAAGATGAAATATGGGTTCACCACTTTGAACTAGAATAAAAAATTCAAAGCAAACAGTGGAAACACTCTGGTTCTCCACCCCTGAAAAAGTTCAAGCAAACAGCATCTGGTGGCAAAGTGATGGCTTCTGTTTTTGCATTTCTGAAGGTGTTATCCTGATAGACTACCTGGAAAAAGAAAAAACTATTAATAGACAGTACTATGCATCAGACACCTGAAAAAAGCAATCAAGTTGAAATGCAAAGGTAAGCTGAGGGCAGGTGTGCTCTTGGTCCAGGATAATGCATCCGTTCACAATGCTTACTAGACTTAGCTCCATCTGACTTCTTCGTGTTTCCTAAACTCAAATCCCATCTGCGTGGTTGCTATTTTGGAAACAATGATGAGATCATATGTTCTCTAGAGGAGTTTTTGGAGGACCAAGACACCACCACCTTCTGTGATTTGATTGCAATATTTAAACAGCATTGGACCAAGTGCATTGATGTTAAGAAGGATTATATTGAAAAATAATGAAAAACTGTCTTGTTTCACCAACTCTTTCTGGGTAAGGATTATAACTTCTTGAACGATCCTCGTAAGCAAAGAGTAAAATGTAATTTTGCAATATTGTCGTATAATACAGTATTATATTGTTGCTGTAATAACAGATCATCTTGATAATAGAATAACCTACAGACTTTGTATTTAAACAGCAATTCCAACATTGTTCTAGTTTTTTACTTTTGTTGCATTTCATGTCATCACTGGCTCCAGCCCCTCAGACTCCAATGCCACTTAACAGACTGTATCAACAAATGGCTTAAAACCATATCACATTGAAACACCAGTTCTTGAACAATCACTGAAGTTAAGCAACATTGAGCCTAGATGGGTGACTGCTTGGGAATACTAGATGCTGTAAGACTGGATGTGTAGGTGATGATAACACAGAATTGTTAATCAAAAAGTTGAGTTCCAATTTTAATCAGGTTCATTATATTCACTTACATGTAAATACCCTTGGGAAAAGGATGAATCCACCTCTTCTCCCCCAGCTAGGGGTTAATTAGTAAAACTGGTATCACTAAGCTATTATTATCTCCTCAAAAATTCTTACAATCTAAAAAAATATTTTTCAGCTTTAAATAAGCAGCAAAGGGTTAATAATCTATAACAATCGAATCAATCAAAAATCAATGTAACAATGAAAGACAATTTCTTTTGCTTATAAATTTTCTTACATGAGAGGGACAGACATGGTGGCATCAATTCTATGAAGTAGCATTAGGATAACACTAGAAGAATGCATACCCACTCATTGGTTTAGTATTTCACCACATGTGGCCTTAGCTAATCTATGGAATTGGGGTGAGGAAAGAGTCTCAACACTTCAAAATTCATGTGGCCCTCTGCCAATTTTGGTCTTATATATAAAACTTAGATGAAAGCAATCTATAACTGTCAGAATTCCATGCCTATGAGATATTCTGACTAATCACTCACCATCCTGACCCAGTCTCCGCATTCTGTAACACTTTGCAATATACAATAAGGATACAGATCAACCATGACCTCTTTAGTAAATAAGAAGCAGAAACCATGAAAACATATTCAAGTTCACAAACAAAAAAATACCTTCAGGCAATATTAAAGCAGGCCTATTTAATAAATCTTTTGAAGACAGTGATTAAATGATGACTCTTAGTCACTGGATAATCATGTAGATTATCACATTTAATCTTTGAAATGAGTTTATATCAGTGCTCATTGCTAATGACCAAATAAATACTAAAAAACTGCTATTATTTGCAAAAATATAAGCCATAATAAATATTTCTTATATTTGCACAGTGGCTTTTACAAAGAAAATTTACTGAGGTTTATAAATATTGGGGAATAGCCCAAGATGTGAACTATGAACTGTCAAGTGTGACACAGAAATACAAAAATACTATATAATAGCAAAAGATGTAAAGCCAAAGTATTAAGAAAATGGAACGTTTTTTGTGAGAAGCAAAGGAAACAGGGATAAAATGTTATGTAATATCAATCCTCCTATACAGCAGTGAATGGTGGAAATTTTCCTCAAAGATGAAAAAGAGCCATCCAGAGACTAAACAAAGTATGAAGAGATAGGAAAATTTCATTAGAAACAGAGAAAAGAATGCTGAACTGCTATGTAATATCAATCCTCCTATATGGCAGTGAATGCTGGACAATTTCCTCGGAGATGAAAAAGAGCCATCCAGAGACTAAACAAAGTATGAAGAGATAGGAAAATTTCATTAGAAACAGAGAAAAGAATGCTGAACTGCTATGTAATATCAATCCTCCTATATGGCAGTGAATGCTGGACAATTTCCTCGGAGATGAAAAAGAGCCATCCAGAGACTAAACAAAGTATGAAGAGATAGGAAAATTTCATTAGAAACAGAGAAAAGAATGCTGAACTGCTATGTAATATCAATCCTCCTATATGGCAGTGAATGCTGGACAATTTCCTCGGAGATGAAAAAGAGCCATCCAGAGACTAAACAAAGTATGAAGAGATAGGAAAATTTCATTAGAAACAGAGAAAAGAATGCTGAACTGCTATGTAATATCAATCCTCCTATATGGCAGTGAATGCTGGAAATTTTCCTCAAAGATGAAAAAGAGCCATCCAGAGACTAAACAAAGTATGAAGAGATAGGAAAATTTCATTAGAAACAGAGAAAAGAATGCTGAACTGCTATGTAATATCAATCCTCTTATATTGCAGTGAATGTTTGACTGATTTCTCAGAGATGAAAAAGAGTTATCCACTCTCAACCACAGTGTTCACTTTTATATTTTATATTTACTTAAGCTCTATCTATGAGCACTTTTAACCATAAATATAACATACCTTAAAACTATATTTTTACCATATATATATATATATATATATATATATATATATATATATGTATTTAATTTTATTGCTTAAATGTTACTTTTAGTGGATACTCATATCTGAGTAGATGCTTTGTTTATTTATTAAATTTATTTATTTTAATCGACTGGTGTGAATGTTCAAGAAATCTTATAAAAATGTTTTCTAGCAGGATTTGAACCTGAATTCCCCTAGGTGTAACTGTCATTAAATTTGACTTGCTTTAACCTCTCAGCTATAAAGAACCTACTGGCTAAACAAAGCCTGAATAGTGCTTTTGAACATAGACCTTCCCAATTTTTGAAATATACAGCTCTGCTCAGTTTTGTATCCTAACAAAGATCATTTTTAGGAATGGATTTTTCATTTATTAAATTAATCCAATATATTTTTATCCAATAAAACTAATGTTTAAACAATAAAATAAAAATATGTCAGATTAATAAATGTATATTATATATATTGAGACATAATGTATTTTATATATATTGAGATATGTTTCCTTAAATAATTTAGACATGTTCTGCCTACTTATTCTTAATTGGATCCTTTCATATTCATGGATAAGATTTTGGTGTCATTATTGAAGGACAAAGAAAATTGCTGTGTTGATATATATTTCTTTTATTCCGAGTACTTTCGACATATCACAATGTCATCATCAGGGTATTGTTTATTACAAGACAAATATTGTAGTGTTCATTATGGTTGTAGACAAAATTGTTGTGTTCATATGAAAGTTAAATTTCATAAGTGTGGATTGAGGAACGTGTTGTAGAAAACCAACATCGTTTATAAATTTAAATGTCCTCTGGGAGATTGTATCTCCGACAGTAAAAATAATATTTATGTTGTTTCAGCAGCTAAGATTATTTGAATAATATGTCCAACATTTCTAAACATTTACAACAACATACCTGTCTATGTAAGAATGTTAACTTTCAGATGAACACAACAATTTTGTCTTTGACAGTAATGAACACTACAATATAAACAATATCCAGATGATGACATTGCAATATGTTGAAAGTACTTGGAATAAAAGAAGTATGTATCAACATGGCAATTTTCTCTCATCCTTCAATAACGACACCAAGAAGCTTATCAGTGAATATGAAAGGATCCAATTGAAAATAAGTAGACAGAAAGTGTCTAAATTATTCAACGAAACATGTCTCAATGAAAACATGCTGTCAAGATATATATATATATATATATATATATATATATATATATATATATATATATATAATAAATCAAGAAGAAAACCTTGAAGATCCATTTTGGTTATAATTTAAATATATCTGAAATGTATCTTTAAGGTTTTCTTCTTGATTTATTATTATTATAATCCTCTGTAGTTTAAATTGAGCTCTCTCTGGATTAATATCCTCCTTGGAATTATCCCTACCAGTCACAAATTGCTAATATATATATATATATATATATATATATATATATATATATATATATATATATATATATATGGAGAGAGAGAGAGAGAGAGAGAGAGAGAGAGAGAGAGAGAGAGAGTGAGAGAGAGAGAAAGAAAGAAAGATGATGTTAATGTTTGTTAGTTTTTAAGTCAGTCCACTGCGAGTAGACCTCTATTTTTTTCTATACTAGCTCATATATCACCTTGTGCTATTATTGCTTTCATGATGATTGGTGATATTATGCATCATCCTGGTACTTAGGTTTATTCTCGAGAATTGTAAGATTAGCTCACTCTCAATGTGTTTTCTTATTAGTAAATCCTTTCCTCTCTTAATCAAACTATTTAGTTGAAATTGTGGTCAGATGTTTTACAATGAACCACAAGTGCATTTAAAGTGTTGTTATACGACATATCTCTGCAGTTCTCATATAGTTTGTTTTTTGTTTTTTAGTTTTTTTTAACCTTCTGGATCTTTTGCCGATGTATAGATCAACGAAATCATTTCTAGATATTTACAAAAAATACACAAAAACAATTGATTTTATGTTTCTGCAAGTTATAAAAAATTCATGTTGGTGGTGGGGTGTGATCGTCTTGTGAAGTTTTGGAATACAATGTGTTGATAACGCACGCTACTTCAGCACTGCCACCTTTCCTCTTCGAGGGATATCTGTTTCCTCAATGTCAGACAATCTTAAGAGCCTTGACCCGTTTCTGAGCATTATCTTTCCCCTAGTGTCTCTTCTGCCATTATTAACACGAGTTTTACCCTGACAAAACTGCCAACTTCGATCTCAAGTTGATTCGATTTCCTTTCTCCTTTCCCACGCTTTTTAGCCCCTCTCAGCTCTCTATTCTCTCGCACCTGCAATTAGAAGTGGGACATCCGGTTAAAACAGTTCTTCAACAGTAATATTTATAAGTTATATAACCTATGCTAACAGAACTATATATCATGTTCAGGGGAGGGAAATTAATTTGCAACGTTTATACTTGAAAACAGAAATAGAATCTGGTTTATTTAAATCTGATGCAATTAAAATTTTTTGATATCTCTTTCGTCTTTACTGTCATGAGAAACTAGTTAAGTACCTGTTGCTTCGCTGACAGCAAGTTGATCAAATTTTTAGTCTAAATTATTTTCTCATTTAAAAGACTACACTTCTTCTTCTTCTTCTTCTTACATGTGCCACCTCCTTTCAGGACAAAGGCGATTATGGCTCTTCACAACTTTCTATTTTGGGTGGTACTTGATCATTTTTCTCCCTTTGCTAAGAACCCCACCCCCACTATTCCGCCATCCATTCGCATGGCATGAGCTTGTCAGTTAAGTGACTACCCTTATCTCTTACCCTCAATATGACCCCTAAGGATTATTTTTTTCAACCCTTCCTTCCTTCCTCATTGTGTTTCCAAAGAATTTCAACTGTCTTTTCCTGATTCGGCATGTGTTCTTTCAGTTGCCATTTTCTTTAAGATTTCTTTGTTGCTTATTCGCTCCGTCCATGGAGAAAAAATATATTCAGTTTAAATACAGGAGTCCAAAAATGACTTCAGAGAGCTTCAGATTTAGATCTATAACCTTTTCCTGTTACCCAGGGGTACAGACCAAAAACAAAATTAGCCCTTGTGCCACAGACGTCCATTTTAATTTCATTTTCATTCAAATACTGTGTATGTACGTTTACGAGTACATATGTATATTTTAATTCAACATCAGACATAAAAATATTTTTGCTTACAGCCACATCAACACTAAAACACCAGTTCCCATATGATCATTGAAGTTAAGCAACGTTGAGCCTGGTCAGTACTTTGATGGGTGACCGCTCAAGAATACTAGGTGTTGTACACTTGAATGTACAGGTGGTGATGTAATGGATAACAGTTCGGTAATTCTTACTCAGAGAACTGAGTTCCAATTCTAATTGGTTTCGTTATATTCACTTACACGTAAATTCTCTTGGAAAAAGTATGAATCAACCTCTTCTCCCCACAGCTATGAGTTAATTGGTAAGACTAAATCATTATTATTTTTTTTTTAAATTCTTACAATCTAAAAATATTTTCTGGCTTTAAATAACCTGCAATGGGTTGATAAGCCATAGAAAATGACTCAATCTATCTAAGAATAATTTGTAGAAATATTTTTTATAGTTTAATTTTACTACTGAATAATTTCCAAAAAGTCTAATAAAATCTTATATAACTATCTTATTTTTCAGAATTTAAAAATTAATTTTTTAATTGTCTGCAACTTTATGATTTTACTGTTCAACCAGGGGGCAAGGTTTGACCAGACTGAGTGGGAGAGGAATGTATTGTTCCAGTGTCTGATTTCAAACTCAGTCAAATTGTGTGTATGCGTTTGTGTGTGTGCTACATGTAAGCGACTCACACACAATGCAGACATAGGCATATATATAAAATGTGTGCACATACAAAGTCACACACAGACTGTGTATGACGGACAAAAAATCAGCTCTTCTTTTATAGTATAGATTATATGGCCAACTTGGACTTTCAATCCCGTAAAAAAAAGGGAGTGTGTTTTCCCTTGACACCACTATTATTTTAACTCCCTTCACTCTTTCGCAATGTTTATACTTTTAAAAAGTGATGATTAAAACTGTAATAAAACCTAAACATGTAAAAGTGAATTTATACATTTTCTTTGTTCTTGAGAACTGACAACAAAAATAATAAATACTATTTATTTATCATATTACTTATTTTTTTTTTTTTTTTTTTAAGCGTATCACCCCAAGCAAGGCTGGTGGCCACTATCACGCATGGGGTTACAGAAGGGTTGGAGGAAGAGCAGATAGGATTGGTAAAGGAAGGGATGTGGAGAAAGAGAAGGACGGAGGGTCGATCAAGGCAAGGGGGCTACAGAAGATTTAGAGCGAGAGCAGATAGGAATGAAAGATGAAAGGAAGTGGAGAAGGGAAGTGGATAGATCAAGGCAACTGGAGATGACGATTGACGCTACACTTAAACCGTTGGAGATTGTATTTGTCTGGGAAACAGTAATAGAGAAGGGAGTTCCATAGGTGAGATGTGCGAGACATGAAGCTATTGGAGTAGAAAAGACGTCTACATCTAACAGTTTCAACGATGAAGGGGTGGGAACGGGATGCCAGCCTCGTAGGACGCTTAAATTCACGAGGCTTAGGGACAAGCGAAAGCAACTCCTCGGAGCAATTACCATGGAAGTACTTGTAGAAAAGGCAGAGCGATGCAACATCGCGTCTGTGAGAGAGCGACTGCAGATGAGATGACAAATCAGGGCCAATCACATTGCATATCCGTCTCTGGATCTTATCAAGAACCCTGAGGCAACATGCAGGGGCCCCAGACCATAAATGGCAGCAATACTCCATGCAAGGGCGAATGGTAGACTTATAGACTTGGAGGATCGATTCCGGGGAGAAGAATTTCCTGGCTCGGCACAGGGAACCAACTTTTATTGCCAATTAATTTGAACTTTATAAAATGGCAAATAATAAGTATTTCCTTATAGTTGGTTCACATATTTAAATAATTTAGCAAATGTTTATAAATTTATGAATAAAAAATTGTTTTCATATTTATTTCTGTATAAATTGGTAAATGATAAATATTGCATTGCATTACTTTTAATTGTATTAGTTTTTAGAATGTTAAAACTATAAAATTATTCTTGTAAATAAACAATCTCATAAATAAATTGTGCTTAATATTTTTGTTGAAAATTCTCAGAAACAAAAAAAATTTTAAATTCACTTTCATCCTTTGATTAAGTTTTATTACAGTTCTAATAAACGCCTCTTAAAACAACAAACATAGCCGAGATGTGAAAGTAGTTAAAATAATAGCGGTGTCAATGAAAAAAACACCCCCATTTTGACACTGTTTTTTTTTCAGGCACGAAGGTCCATGTTTGCCAATTATATTTCCTTCAATAAATCAAATGTGTATATTGTTGTATATATATATTTGTTGATTTTTTTCTGATGGTCTTCGAATGATCTTGAAGAATAATCTTTCATAGCATTTTTTCTTTTTGCTTCTTAATAACTCTGGTCATCCTGTGAAACACTTGTTTAATGTTACTGTAAGTTTATTACAGATTCATGCAAAAGAATTTACTACACAAACAAATTTAAAATTCTCAGTGTACCCCTTTCCTTTGTGCTTATGTGTAGTCATATCAATGTAAACTTAAATTTAGTCATAAAGGATGAAATGTGTCACATGAAAACTTTTTCCATTTTGTCATACATATATATATATATATATATATATATATATATATATATATATATATATATGTATGTATGTATGTATGTATGTATGTAGTATAAACAGGATGAATGCAGAATTAAGAACATTATAAAAAAATGCATAACACCAGTTAACAATAGCAAAAAATTAAATTAATTATTTATTAAAAACAATTTAAAACCTCTAACCTTATAGTTAAAAATAATAGTTCACCTTCTAGAACAAAATTAAATAGGGCAAATATTATTTACAAATTTAAATGCGCATTAAGGAATTGTATTCTTGATCACTCAAAATTCGTAAATAATTATATAGGCCACACTACAACATGTTTGACACGCAGACTCACTCTACACCTTTCTGATCATAGCTCAATTAGATCTCATTTAAATATTCATGGAGACCTACTGGACACTATTTGTAACATACTTGTTGACAACACTCATATGATAGCATTATCTACATGAAAAAAAAAAGATAAAAACAATGGAAGCCTTATTAATAAAAACAAAAAAACAACACTTAATAATATTAAATTTGAACATGAATATAATATCTTGACGTGTTTTGAAAAATGAAAACATTTTATATAACATACTTACAACAAACTATTTCTTATTTAACAGTTAAAATATTTAATCCTTGAAAATGGCTAAAAATGTAGAGCTGAAAGCGCTCAGATAAAAAAAACATTTTGGACAGTTTTTATATAATTTATCATCCGAAAAAAATTATTAGATTGCATGAGAAATTGTATAAAATCTAAATAAAAGCACTTTGTCTGTCGTATTCAATGAAATGTGCATGTATGTATGTATGTATGTATGTATATATATATATATATATATATATATATATATATATATATATATATATATATATATATATATATATATATAGAGAGAGAGAGAGAGAGAGAGAGAGAGAGAGAGAGAAAGACAGAGACAGAGAGACAGAGATTTTATTATATACTTGAAAATTGCAATCAATAAATCAAATTCAACTATCCTTGCGTAAAACCCGAACACGGCAATTTAATGTATTCAATGTCCTATCACTTAAGCATCGTTAAGTAATGTCCACGAGATTGTAAATGCTGTGTATTGACATATTACCAGTAGCAAGTATTAACATTTTAAATGTTTTTGAAAAACATATAAGGAAAATTTCTTAAGTGTAGACAACAGGTGTTTTTTTAATACAAACATTAAAAAAAGAATAGAACATTGAAGTCAGAGCACTCTTTTTTTTTTATTAGGATATTGATCCCATTTCTATTAAAAGCATCTGAGCTAACTCAGCCAAACATTTAAAATGGCAAGTTAAATATCATAAAACATTGCATTTTAAAATTATCATCAACATTGGTCCAGTTATACATACAAAAGTGTATATATTTTTATTATCTTCCTTGCACTCACTATAATTGTTTTTTGATCTCCCATTCTTTCATTTCATAGGATATTGTGAACAAGCGACATTAGTAGAGCAGTGTAAACAGAGAAGGCCCCTGCTTCTGTATACCACTTCTGTACCAGTTCTATGAGCAGGCACAGACAACATGGAAGAACTAAGAGAAAGGAGGTTGAGGAGAGAAAGTTGAGTGTGGGATAAAAGAAGTAAGAAAAACAAACAAACACAAAACAGTGGTGTTGCTGCTTCTTTCTATTCTCAGATTTCTCTGGTAACCATTAAAGACCATCTGCATGTTCTGGTTCCTGTTTCAAAGTAACCATTTGCTACTGATAATACACTTCTATTATGGCTTTAGGGAAAACCTCTTTCATGATTTTATATACAAATAAATTGGGATGGAAAATATGAGAGACACAGTTCCTATAAAATTCAAATTCCACTACTAGTGAGAGGGTACAATATATATATATATATATATATATATATATATAAAAGGTTAATAATCAGAGTTGAATCAGGCCAGGAAACAGTAGTATTAAAAAGTGCTCAATACATGTGTGAAAAAATATAAATAAAAGTAAAAATAATATGTAGAGCTTTTAACTTTAAAAATCAGGAGGTCAATTAAAATACACGACCTTGGTTTCAACCTGACGGTCACTTTGGGTGATATTTTTAAAAATGGCCACCATAACATTTTATTTAAAAAACCCCACAAAGAATGATACATAATTATTTTTCAAGGTCGCGTGATTTTTAAAGTATATATATATATATATATATATATATATATATATGCAAAAAATAAGAAGTAATATAGGAATTTTCACAGTTGCTTGTGTGTGTGCTCGGAGGTGAGGGTGGAATGAACAAAACACAAGGCTTGAAATAACTGTTTAACAGCTTTTATTTGTGGTTGAAAGAGAGAGTGCAAAATAGTGATATTTTGCAAGAAAAGACTTGTGTCACCCAGTTGAAAAAGTTCTTACTTTGAGTAGATATTTGTAGAGAGAGATTTCTCTTCTTGTTCCCACAAGGAACCAGAAATCTGAATGTGAAACTGTTACGACTGGTACATCTCTTCTGCAGCAAAAGTTACGTGTAGTTTTTTCTTTGGGTAGATGAATAACATATATTAAAGACAATATTGTCTGAGGAAAAAATATTTTTGGCAGAAAATGAAGTTTTACAAGATTTGCTTTTCATTTTATATTTCACAATTTTAAATTGAATAATTTATAAAGTTTTTAAATCTTTTAAAATTCATTTTCTGTGTGATAATTCTTAGGGAATATTGTTATTAAGTAAAACTATATTTACTAAGCATATATTGTAAAGCTTACAATCTGACAACCCCGAATATTTTAAAAAGAATTTTAATTTGTTTTTTTTATGTGTAATTACATGCAGAATTTCTGAAGTATGGGTGTACAAGTGATAAATCTATCATTAAAAGAGCATGTGTTTTAAGGGTTGTCCTCACTTACAGTGAAAAAAAAAACCTCTAACCTCTAACTTTACCGTCTGCTTCACCATATTTAACTATGTACGTGTTCGGCTGTAAATCTGCTGCCAATAAATCGATTAACATGTCAGATCTGGTAGTTAAGAAATGTTTGTATACAACATTTTATACCATAAGTAAGTAATATTTTTTTCAAATTAGATTAATTTCACTTTAAATTTGCATATTTTCGGCAAATAACATTTCACAAATAAATATTTTATTTTTGCAAGATTTTTAAAATCGAGAACTAACTTTTGTTTACAAATGTGTCAAAATGGCAGTTTTGATCGATTTTAAATGAAAAAAAAAATTGATTCCGATCAATATAATTTCTGTTTGAAATACACCACAGAGTATTTTGCTTACTGGAAATAGTAAATAAATTTTAAAGTAAAACGTATACCGTACCGAATTAGTGGAGGTACCTACTTAAAAATTACCCAAAGTCAACAAATACATATTCAATATTCATCAAAATAAAAGACGAAAATAACACGTTTTAAATGTTTCCAAAATTAAAAATCATTTCATTCGCATGAAAAACGTAAATAAATTCTAGTCCATGAACAAAAATGTCAATAAATTAAGTAAGTGATCTGGATCGCAACTTAATTGCATTGCTGTATCATTGCAATGTTACATATTTGAAAGCGTTTTTTTTTTTTAATTTATTTATTCATGTATCTTATTTTGATTTTCTCAGTTGATAACAACAATAGACTAAATTTTAATCACTAAAAAATAAAAATACTTGTGCAATTATTCAATGGAAAGCAGAGTCTGAGTACAGATACATAGACTAGGGGGAAAAAAAACATGTATGTACAAACTACTCATCAATGAACATAATGAAGGCCCATAAAGAGACAGAGAAAGCATTTTTAAATAATTAACGGTTTCTTAGACATTTTTGTATTTGTTAAAAACCGAAAAATAAAAAAAAATACTTCTTTGATTTTTTTTACATTTTTAAAATCTTAGTTTTATTAACTTTTACAAGCATAAAAAAAAAAACGATTTATTATTGCAGAATAAAAACATAAAAAACACTATTTTTATTCTTTTATCATTTTTCAAGCATTTTCTTGTTCACTAGTCGTCCAAAACTTTTTTTTTTTTTTGCTACAAAAATGTATTTTGTTTTAAAGAGACAAAGAAAACTTTTTATTGTCTTCTTCTTACACTTGACTTACATACAAATAATTTTATATTTTTTTTTATTTATATCTGAATACACACACAGAGAAAGAGAATAAAATATAAAACTAATTTTAATCAGAAAAAAGATTAATATACCTTAAAAAAAAACCTTTCTGATCAAATGCTAACTCCGTTACTATGGTGACACTAAGTCGCCATTCTTCGACAGTTGCTATGGCGATAATAATAATAATAATATGGCGGTTTTTAATATATTCGCTTCTTTGCAGAGAGTTTGAAATTTGAAGGTATATACAGCTGACAAATCAGCGGAAAATAAAAGAGAAAATATATACAAGGTGAGACGAAATCCATCAAGCAGTTTAAAAACAAAATATATTTTTAAATCAATTTTGTTATACAGTGGTTCCAAAGTTTTTTTAAAGCTATTTTTGCATTACTTTGGTTAGTTTTTTTTTCTTTTACTTTTGTTTTGTTTTTATTGTTAATTCATTACGAACAGTTTATTTTTGAATGAAAAGGTGATCTATATTTTTTTTAAATTGCCCCCTATTAAATAGACTCCCTATTTCTATTGGGGACGAAATTTTACGTTATTTCATTGTAAAGGCAAATAAATATTTTTTTTTTTTACAAAAATCATGATAAATAACCAGAAAGAAAAGCGTAGTTTTCATGAAAGCGAGAAAAACATTTCGAAAAATTGCTCGGAAAAGGAAAGTTATTATTACCTTCTTTCACGTGGATACGTAATGAACTTAAACAAAAAACTTTTTCCCCTGCTATATAGTGTTGTCATTTCTCTTATTTTTATTTTTTTTAATAAGAAAAAAACAAAAACAAAAAAATATATTTACATTAATTTCAGATTTGTTTTTTACGTGTCACTGTAGGGTTCGTAACCATGTTCCTTCCTGTAAGTTGCTCACTGACACAACAGTCAAGTGAAAAACGTTTCTGCTTATAAAAAAACAAAATGTTTCTGTTTAAGTGAAAAAAAAGTAGTTTACTTCACTTAAAAAATAAGTAATGTTTTATTAGTTTTATTTTTCATTTTTTACACACCATAAAACAAAAGTCCTAAAAATTATGTTTAGTTTGCTTATCACTAAGGAATACTTTGTTTTATCTTTCAGTTTTTAAAACATCTGAAACGATTTCTGCATACCAAATACCGAATTACTTCCGTTAGAGATTGCTGTACCTAGCCTCATATTCTGAGCACAAATTTCTTTCTCCATAACTAAAAAAAAAATTTGAAAGTTAATTCAACTTTGTAAAACGAAAAATAAACAATTAAAAAAAGAAGAGAAAAGAAAAGGTCTGACCTATTTCCTTTTTTTTAACAACCTTTATGAAAAAAAATCACGCATAAAAAACTAAAACTAGTTTCAGAAAGATCTGCATTATTAACCGACTTCATTCATATTCCCAATGAAAGAATCTTTGTGAAGAACTTTGCAAAGAAGGACATTTTTTCTTATCTCTCTGAGATCATTGACAACATCATCGTTTAGCGCATTTTGCGTCGCTGTGGTCACCAACCACTCTCCCTATTTCGGTTGTAATTGTACAAGGTGGTCCGAAAGTCTTACCAACCCCTACCAAAAAAAAAAAAGTAATGAGAACAATAGAAGAACAAGTAATACAGCAATACAAAGCACATGTACTGCATTCAGTTTATTCACTTTTATTGATGCTGTCACACATCGAGAAGGGCTGTATGAACACCATCATTTCTGTGGCACAAAATGATGCGGCGTCATGTCCTGTTTGATATTTTACGAAGCTGTGCTTTGTTGATTGTTGCAAAGGCTCCCCGAATGGTGTCCTTCAACAGATGGGTATTCTGGCATTGGTAATGTGAAACGCTCTCCCTGATAATACCCCACAGAGCATTGAAATAGAAGATTATATTATGTAGGGGTGATAAAACTATCGGACTATAGTTCATGGTGACATTCAATGTAAAATAGTGCAATGGTTTGCTGGTTCCTTTTGCACCAGGTATGTTGAGGTTACCCCGTACCTCCTCTCAGAAGTTCCTCTGCCCACTGGTAGAGCCATTGACTTCTGAGGTGCAGCTATCACACCCAGGCTGACAATTGAACAATGTCCGCTTGGCAAAGGTGGGTTGGGGAGTGGTGTTCCCCTTCATCTGTTGGGTTGGGAAACCCTTCTGACTTCCTTCACACAGTTTAGCTGGCATGTTGAAGTTGTTGACCAAGGTGTGGCCGTCACAGTGCCCATGTGTCTTCTTGGAGCCATGAGTGAGAGTTGGATGTAGTACAGTTCCACATCTCAATTCACCTGAGTAAAGCAGGGTTGACCGCTTCGCTGCAAAGGTACTACCACTGATGATACACCTCAAGATCATTGATAGCAAATATAATCTTCTGTATAATAAATGCAAATGTCAGTGTGTCAGTGTATCACACTTTTTCACCTTTACTCCTAGAGGCCATAGCCCAACATATCATACCATTTTGGAATCAGGCCGACTCTGTGAGCAAATTAAAAACATCCCAGGCTGGATCCAGACCTGCAATCCTGAAATTTTGGATTCCAATTTTTCATTACTGTGATTGGTTTTAACATTTTTTTCTTTTTACGTGATATTTTTGTGACAAATTTTTTTGAACAATAACAATTTTTATAAATTGGAAATAAATTTGAGAATAATCAAAATTAATTGCGAAATCCAGCAAACGTCACCCATGAAATAAAAATAATTGTTTGTACGGAAAGTAAGTACCTATGTGTATCACACTGTCTTTAAATTAAATGACAACAGAAGAATTATTACTGAACTTTTAAAAGGTAAGCTTAAATATTAATGCAATACTTAAAGGCAGCAATCAATTTTGAGTTTTTGTGTAGTTTATTATTGCCAATTACATCTACTCATCCCTAACTATTGTGATGAAGGCCTAATCAAGAGCCCTCTGCAGGAGCTAGCTTAAATGCCACCTGATAGGGCGTCTTTTAAGTTAGTCTTATATATTTCATAGTTGAAATAAATTATATTACATATTGGATGTTATTCTTTGTTTTATTTCATTTTAATTATGGCGTAAGAATTTTAGATCCATAGGATATAGGCCCAACTTTTTTATTTTAATTATTTATTTTTGTGTTACAAAATGACTACTGTTGTAAAACGCAACACTTTTGTTGCATGGTGTAGACATTTTTCTGTAGACTCCTGGAACATTTGTTCTACAAACAATATTTGGGGAACTCTTATGAGTCCGCACAAAAATAAGGCACAAAGCATAGATTATAAACAAACAATTAATGCTTGTTCTAACAAAATATAATTAAATTAATGTGTACACAGTTGAAAGCAAAGGAAAAGACATTAAAAACTTAGCTATTAAGAATGTGCTTGTTTGTGTGTGTGATAAAAGCGTGTGTGATACCCATATGCGTGTATGTGCGTGTGTGTCAGAGTTCAGTCATCTGGACCATTGGGACATTTTCATATACACAAAAGGAAGAAAGAGGAATAGGAATGGAATGTTTGTCTTTTTATAAGCTTAGACAGCGCCACCTAAAGAAATGCTAAGTGGAATTGTAGGTTATCCCACTTGACATTACTAAAAAAAACTATTGCGAGAGAACACTCCTTAAGCCTATAGAAAGGTGTGCATTTCTCTCCCTTGCCTCTTTTACAGCTTTTCAACTCTGGTTTTAAGATGTAGCTGAACTTGGGTAAATTGTCCCCCACTGGGACATGTTCATTTTCATGGTTTTCTCTCTTGACTTTTGTACTCTCTCACACATGCTTGTTATGCACATATACGCACATACAAACAAGCATATTCTTATAGTTTCATGTTTTTTCCTTTCATCACGTAATCCCTTGTGTAAATACATGCATTGTTGTTTGTTTTGTATTTATTGTTTTGTGTTTGCATTTTTTACTTGGACTCACATTGAGTCTGCCAATATTGTTTGTTGGATAAATTTTCCAGGAGCCTGTAAATATTTACTCTCCAAAATTTTTATTGCTGCAGTATAATGGTGACTAAATATTTATCCAATCATACAAGCATCCCACAACAGAGTAATCCAAACTACATATAATATAAGGCTAGGTAAATTTTACAAATTATAAATCCTATTGGTTACAAAAAATAAATTATATTTCATTTCTTTATGCATAGAAAAAATGTGCTCAGATGATGAGGCTAGGTCAAGCAATCTAACAGAGGTAATTCAGTATTTGATATGTGAAAATCATTTCAGACACTAAATTGGAATATATCTGAAACTTACCTTTTGCCAACTTTGAAGGAACATGTCATATGACCTTTATGGGAAATCCATGTGTAAAAAAAAAAAAGTATAAAACATGTCTAGTTTCTTTGGCTTTACTTTTTTTTGGCATGTTACAGATATCAAGGGATAGCCCTGACACAACTATTCTTAATGCAATGGAGAGGTCAAACCTGTCAACAAGAAACTCCAAGTTTTGAGCTCTTTATCCTGGTCTTCCAGTTTGTAACGAGTGTTCTGCTTAACTGTTAGATGTTGGTCTGCCAAGTCTTCCTATTCAGTCCACATGTGTTTTGAAAGCCATTTCACCATTTTGGGTCATGATTTGGTTAAATTATTGCAAAGATAACATTTTTCAATAACGGATTTACTTAATTGGAATTTATTTACAAGTGAAATATTGGCCTGAAATGGGTTAATGTTGGTCCAGGATCACTCATCCATGGGAAATGATGGCTGTAAATTTGAAGAGTGATGTTTTAGAGTTAAGATTTTTGCTTTGTTTTTGAAATCATTCTGTTTTGTAAAAATCTTCTATTTTTTCTGAAGTGAGAGATCTTTATGTCCAGGTTTTGAGATTTTTAGGTTGACAGATCTGAGAGCCACATTCTGAAAACTAGGCATTATACATTTTGGGATGACAGGAAGCAGAAATGTGTAAGATAAGAATTCATTTTGATTTTTCACTACATTCTTCAGTAATTAATTAAAATATCCAATCACATTACTGAAGAAGAGCAGAGGTTTTTCAGTTAGATCAGTTTGAGTTACCAGGTAATTCAACAAGTTCAGTCCTTTTGTCATGACTGTGTGATGGTTTATAAAAATAAGTTTTCCTAAATATTACATGAAGTTATTATGAAAATTGAATATGTTAGCTGCTATTTTCTTTTTTAAATCTATGGGGACATAACTGAGAGATTAGAACATTTGCTTTCTAACTATGGAATCCAGGTTTGAATCTCACCATGATGAAATTGTTAGAAAGGTGACTTCTTGATGTTATAAACCTGAGGAAACAGTCCCAGTGTACAGCACCTTTGGAAAATACCTAAAAACAATACCACAGATTGACGCAGGTGTTTTTAAGAAATTGGGTCAACGAAACTGTTTTGAGGCTATTGATGGTTGTGCTAAGCATGAATTCACAAGTCATCATGACTGAGGGCTTGAGTGTACTCGCATAATGATGCTCTTTTTTCCAGAAACTGCAACTAAGTCCTGCTCAGTATAGTTGCAGTATAAACCAAAACTGGGCTCTGTGGGTGTTGAACAAATACAAATATTCTTGTGTAGGTATCTGCAAAAGGTATTGGTTGGTCATCCTAACAGACAAGTGTGCTTAGAAATGAGTAGTCAGCCATTATTTTTTTTAGCAATAGGCTAGTGGATTAATGTGTTGATTCGTGAATTTGGAGACATAGTAATTTTGAATTACATTTAAATTTTTGAAGATTGTATTTATCATGGAAGTAAGTAAACAGAAGGGAGTTCCACAGGTGGGCAGTGTGAGAAAAGAAACTATTGGAGTAGAAGTGATGGTTGCATTTAGCTATTGGTGATATGGGCTTGGCAGAGTGTACTTTAACTCAGTTGAAATAGGATGAGCAATAACTGTTCAGTTTAAAATTCCATGAAGGTTACCACAAACAAATATTTTCATCGCACTGCTCTGGCAAGCTTTTTTCCCTGGTGCCCCAAATACATGAATTTAAGTGTGCTACTAGATTGGCATCTAGGTCCCACCCATTTACTATTGAAATAGCTAAATGAAACCATCACTTCTACTCCAACAGTTTCTTTTCTCACACTGCCCACTTGTGGAACTCCCTTCTGTTTACTTACTTCCATGATAAATACAATCTTCAAAAATTTAAATGTAATCCCGTTCATCTTTTGTCCTTTCTTCAATGCTCCCTATACTCAGTCTTCTCTTTCATTGTCACTCCCTGTAACCCCCTGTGTACTAGTGGCATTCCCATCTTGCTTGGGGTGAAATGATTAAAAAAAAATCAACAAGCACCTGATGAAAGCCAGAAGACACAATGAGAGAAACGTTGTGATAACAACAAAGATGAGGACAACAGTTCATGTGTAAATGATGTAAATAATATTTTTTTAAAATGTTTTATTTGATTTTTTTTACATAACAGCAAAGATTAAGGGGAGAGATATATTAATTTTCAACTTACAGAAATATCTTAAGTCATTTAGGAATCATTGGACCAACAATGGAAAAACTGGAAGCAACATGGACATCTACTTATATATGACATTGTGTGACTGTCATGTTTGTCTCATGTGATTTCACTTTGTTTAACCTTGAAATATCAACATAGAACATAATAATTAAAACTTCAGACAAAAATAAATACAAGGCTTCAAAACCAATTAGAAAGTGAAGTCATATGTTATGTCTGGTGGCATTGTGCAAAATTGCTTGTTGTTCAGTATCCTTTTGTTTTGCAGTTTTGAAACCCAGCCCAGCTCTAGTGTCATCAGCTGATGAAAAACACTACCATGTAGATGCATAAACATGTATAATTCTTTTTGTTTAATAAAATCAAGAAATGTTCAAGTGATCTGCCTGATTGACTGGCTCGAGTTTTGTGTCAGAACCCTCATCAAGACCAATTGTTTGAACACCTGGCTCCGATGAGCGTTTTCACGCGAAACTCTTGAGTCAATCTTTACAGATGAGTCACTTGAATATTTCTTGGTTTCTTGAATATTATAGCTCTAATTCACAGAACTCGCAACTACTAGATGACAGTGATGCATGTTGAGCCAATGCCTATATCCACTATGCCATCATCCTGGAGGACATCAATGATGTGTTTTTGGAGCCTTTAAATCCAATGTCAAATGGCATCATGGAAGGTTTGTGTCACTTTTGATAATTTTGTATTATCAAAACTCACCACTAATGCTCTTCAAGCCTAGTTGATACAGATGTTGGTTAAATGTGTAGTTGGCATCTAGTGATTTCTAAACCCTGTTCCACCATCCATTTTCTCAAGCTTGTCATATATGTTATACATTGTTTTCCTCTGTCCCTCTTGTCTTCAATCTGTCCTGTGAGTATCAGATTTTCCAAGTCCTCCTTCTTAGTGGGAATGAACAAGAATGGACACCTGATGATGGCCTGATGGTACTTGGCTGAAACATTGTGTCTATAATAACATCTATAATAATCAAGATAAGAATAATATTAAATTAATAATCCTATTATAGTTCTGCTATTTCCTTAGTACATATGCTATACCCTGTCATTACCTCAGGTAAACAATGGCTCATTTCTGTTTGATTGTGAGGATAGATAGCGGCAAAGGTATATCAAAGGATTATTTTGGTTTTAGGGAAAAGAAAGAAAAAAAGAATGAATGAATGAATGAAAGAAAGAAAGAAAAAAAGAAGGAAAGGGAAGATAGAGGAGGCAATAACACTCATATTTAATGTCTGCTTTAATGAAATGGAAAACTTTTGTCAATTTTAAATATTTTCATTTGTACCCTCTTACTTCTTTAAATGATGACCTGCATTCATTATTTATGATTGTTATTGTGATATTTTGTTAAAGTTGTTAAGCACAAATATTTAACAAAGCAATAGGAGAATTTTCAGGGGTATTTTATAGTCATGGAACTCGCAAGGAACTTATTCAATCATTAACCTTTATCACTCTGTATGTGACTTAATTTGCTGTGCAAAAACTTTATTCAGCCACTGAAGGTGACTCTGATCCCTGAATTTTAATTTGTTTGAAATTCATAGTTGTGTTGCCATATCCTGCTATGGCAACAGAAAACAACTTTGAGTGAAATTAACAATAAGGATACTGCAATTGAGAGGCATTGAAAAAGAATGCAATTGAAAGGGAAGTAATATTAATAATGCAGAGTACTAAAAGTTAACTTAAGAATTATGGGTTATCAGAAAATTAAAATAGGAAAACTATGAAATATTTAAAAAAAACAGGAGAATTTTCATGGGTATTTTATAGACATGGAAATTGCCATGAGCTTATTCAATCATTAACGTAAAGATTCATCAGAAAATTCCAATAGGAAAACAGTGAAATTTTCATGGTTATTTCTAGTAATAAATTAAAATAATTGACATTTTTTTGTTATATATTCATACCATTAGATAACCATGGAATTTTATGAGCCCTCAATTGACTCCAAGTGTAAATGTTTCTTTTAGAATTTGGTTACAAATTACATTATCTTTTTTGCTAAGTTAGTTTGTATTAACAATTTTACCAACCAACCAACCAACCACATTCAGTAAAACATTTGACTTCCCTCTGTTGATCCAGTTAAGTGATATGTTGGCTTTGCACTAATAGACTGAAGTGTTTTATTAATTTAAGTGTCCTAATCAGGTGCTAGCTTGAGAGGTTACTGTTTGTTCTATGATTATACTGTTTACTTAATGTTAATGCTCAAAAGTGATTATGTATTAATTACAATGTTGTTTGCTTTTGTGCTTTTTTTGCTTTTTTTTTTTTACTAATGTCCTAGCAAAAATGAATTCAAATAATAACAATCTACACAGGATTAGAGATTCAATTCTTCAGAGATAAAATATCTTGGATACTTCTTCTTTTCCATGTCTGTTCAGGATGTTCACGACTCACCAAAACTTCCTGTCCTTTGTGGCTATTAGTTCGGTTTGTCTTTTTGCTATCTTTTCTAATCTTTTCTAAACTCATGAGTCATCTTCAGGGGTGTGAAAAAGTAAAGTGATAGAAATAAAATCAGATGTGTTTTAAGTAGCAGTTTGTTTTGAAAGTTGGGTACTTCAACGTGATGTAATGGTTAGCTCTTGTCTCACTGGATCAGTTACAAATGAATAGTGAGTTCAATCCTCACTGAGTGCTCCATACTTTCAGCTTTGTGCCAAATCTAAGCTATACTTAGAAAATCATTTGGGGCACTTCGAAGTTGTATAATGGTTAGCATGTTTGTCTCACTAGAATAATTATGACTGAATTGTGAGTTTGATCTTCACTGGGTGCCCCACACTTTTAGCCTTGTTTCACATTTAAGCTATGTTTATATAATCACCATAAACATTTGGGCATTTCAGTGAGGTATAATGGTTAGCAAGCTTGTCTCACTAGAACAATTATGACTGAGTAGTGATTTCGATCCTCACTGGAAACCCCATATTGTTGGCTTTGTGCCACATCTAAGCTACGCTTAAAAATCACCACACTTTGAGCACTTCAGCATCGTATAATTGTTAGCAAGCTTGTCATGTTAGATCAATTATGACTGAATAGAGAGTTCAATCCTCACTGGGTGCCCCAGACTTTTGGCTTTGTGCTGCATCTAGCCTACACTTAGAAAATCACCATTTACATTTGAGCACTTTGACTGGGGTGTAATGGTTAGCAAGCTTGTCTCACTAGATCAATTACAACTGAGTAGTGAGTTCCATCCTCACCAAGTATCCCTATTTCAGCCTTGTGCCATGTCTAATCTATGCTTAAAAAACCACCACATTGTTATGAAAGATTCATTATATTTTGTGTGAAATTGAATGTGAGTTAAGACATTAATTTCAGACATTAATTTTACATCTGCAACAATTTCTAAGAAAGTGATGGATTTTTTTATTTATTAATCCGACAGATTTTATTACTTAAATATTATTTTTTATTTGATACCCATATTTGAGTAGATGCCCTGTTTATTTATTAAACAATGAATTTATTTATTTTTGTCTAGTGGCCTGAATATTCGAGAAATTTTATTAAAGAAAAATAGGGACTCTGCAGCAGGATTTGAACCTATGTCATTATAAACATAAATCTTTCTCAGACTCTTGAAACATTCATATCTGCTCAGTTTTGTATCCAAATATAAACAAAGCAATTTCTAAAGAAGCGATGGATTTTTATTTATTAATCAGCCAGTTTTATTTCTTAAACATTATTTTTTTTTATCAGAATAAAATTTACAGTTATATCTGACTTTTTCAACAGTAAAACAACGAGACCTAGTTGCCAATCTAGTAGTATGTTTAAATTCATGTGGTCAAGCTACTAGGGTGGAAAGTTTATTAGAACAAATGCCATGAAAAACTTTATATAAAAGATAGAGGGGAAGCCATGTCAGTATACACACACACACACACACACATATATATATATATATAAATAACAGAGAAGCCAGCAACCCTGAAGGGTGAAGGCATTACTACAATCTCGTTAGAAAACTTTGAAGTCAGCATGACTGAAATGACATCAGTCAGTTAAGTGATAAGTTCTATACATTAATTCTATTAACGCTCTATCCTTACCTTTTGATAATGAGCACTTTATGACAAAACCCTGTCTGCCTAAAATCCCTTTCCACCAGTAAACTAGGGAAAAAGAACCAGAAATTTTAGCACCTAAGAACAATTTAATACTATATATAAATATATATATTTTAGAGCAAAGAAGTATGGTAAAGTGGGAAAATTTTTCTGTGACAGATTTCTTCCCTTAGGACTCCATTGGACTAAGTTTATGCTTACGTTGATGTGACTACACATGTGCATGAATGAAAAAGAGATGCTGAAAATTTTAAATTTAAAATAATATTTTTTTTTAATATTTGTTTTGGGTATATCTCGTATTCATCACTTTTGTCATTAAATATCCCACATTGTGATAATAGAAGATCTGCCAAGAAAGATGACATGTTGTAAGAACCTGGGTGTAAATGTAATGTAGATGATCTAGCAATTAAGGCACTTTCTAAACTTGTGATCAATCATGTTACATTGAGCAATTAATGCATTTAATGTGTTGTTTTATAAACTATCCCTTATGTGTTCATATCTTTTATTTAAATTCCTTAAGGTTTCTCTGATGCATTCCTTGTAGCAATAATTACAGGTGACAGAGTAAATTCCTCCTTCAAGTTTTAGCTTATTATTTTCTTTTCTATTAATTAAGTCTTTTATTATTTTAGATGTAGTAGTAGTACACATGGACATGTGGTCAAGTGGTTAGAATGATTGCTTTCCAGACATAAGACCTAAATTCAAATTTCTGCATAGTCAATTTAATATTATTGGTCTGGTGAGGCAATCCCAGAGTGTGGCACATTTAAAAGTAGTTTGAGTTGGTCTGACAGAATAAAAAATAAGTGTATAATACTAGCTGAATTGAAAAATGTTTTTCTTACTGTTATCAGCTATAGTTTCCTTTGATGTCAGGTTTCTTATTGGCATGGTGGTAAGAGGATAGCCTGGACTCAGGCAAAACAGTATGTTTACTGGAGGGTCTGGGTAAATCTGCTTACTTATGATATTAAGTGTTCTTATAAGACCAACTTACATTAAAGTGGTTCAGATTCATGTGTTTATTTAATTTTTTAAAAGTTTTTCATTGAATGAAAAACAATTAGTTTTTGTTTTAATATTGAGCTTCTTTCAATATGATATTTTGAGCTCAAAATGATTTCTTTGACAAGCTTTTGTTGTTTTTTTAGTATCCAATGCTGTCAGAGTGGAAAACTTCTATTTGAATTTATTATTTTTCTATTAGGGCTTCAACACCACTGACAGTACATAAGATTATCTTCCATTTATGTTTATGGTCTGCTAAAAGTGTGTTCTTAAATACTTGGCACACTCTACATATATATGATTGTTTGATTGATTTGTTTTTTTATGCCTTATCAACTGTTTGTAGATTATTTAAAGTCAGAAAATAATTTTATTTTGTAAGAATTTGGGGAGATAACAATGATATACTGATACAAGTCCTACTAATGAGATGGATTTATGCCTATCTCAACCCTATTTGCACGTGAGTCAATATAACGAACCTGGTTCTCCAATTTCTCATTCCATGCTGTTATCCATTATACCTCAGTGAGTGGATAAGAACTGGTGTTTCAACGTGATATGGCTGTAATTATTTATATATATATATATATATATATATATATATATATATATATATATTACAATGAATCATTCATACAAAAAGTAGATTAGTAAAGTTAATGATATAAAATGGCAAAAACTCTTCACAAACAAAATTTTAAAGTTGCATTAACCTATGAACCACTCGCCATTTTTGCCATTTTATACCGTTAACTTTACTGATCTACTTTTTGTATGAATGATTCATTGTAATATAAATTGAACTGCACCACATATTTGATATATATATATATATATATATATATATATATATATATATTAGAAAAGTGTTTTGAGTAGAAACTGATGAGGTCATTTTTATTTGTAGCATTTCTGTAAGCATCAAAATTGGTTTTGTATATATATATATATATATATATATATATATAAAAGAGAGAGAGAGACAGTGTAGATATAAGACTCAACACTGTCAGTTTCATGTTTAAAGTAATCCATGGTTGAAAGATTATTGAGGACCCTTCCTCCATAGATATAGCAAATTTTAAATAATAATGTACATACATATACACACACATGCGCATAGGAACATTTCTTAAAATGTCTCAGGATATTAATTTCAAAATGCCATATGAACATAAATAAACTGAAAACAAAATACACTGCATGCCAAATTATTATCGAGATAACTTTTTTTCTAATATTTCAAAAACCGTCCAACCAATGCATACAAAATTTACACACAATGTTGGCAACACTGACCTGTGCAATCACTGAAATTTTCGTACTGATCTGCGCAATGTAAACAAACTGGGGCCATATTTGTCATCAGCACGGTGATTTGCGCATGCCAAATTATTAGAAAGGTTTAGTAAAATTCCCAGAATTGAGCAAACAAAACGTTTATTAATGTTGCACGTGAATGTTTACGATCAAAAGAAGCTAATAAATAAGATAATCAAACAAATAATAACAGATACAAACAAAGGCACAGTTTTAAACAAATTAATAGGGAATGTGCTTTCCCTGTTTTGAAATTACTTGAAGAAGTCAACGATCCATAGAATTTGTTAATTGTAGGATGTCATCTGCTGTAATGCCGCGAGATATGTCAAGAATTGCTTCCCACAACTCAGCATTGCTCCTGAATTGTCATCCGTTGGTATACAGTCTTCGCTTCATGATGCTCCAAAGGTTTTCGATTGGGCTCAAATCCGGAAAATTTGCTGGCCACTTCATTTTTCAAGGTCCATCGAAGCCTAACTGTTTCAAATATTCAGTAGTCATTTTGACGCCATCTGGTACTCTCCATGGGCCCACTAATGCTTTTCCAATAATACCACCCCAGATCATTATGCCTCCACCTCCTTGTTGGCGTCTCAAACGCTGATGGCGATTCTGTCTGTTCATTACCCAGCCTTTGCACCATCTATCTGGCCCATCAAGTGTTGCTCGAGTTTCGTCTGTGAACAAAACTTTAGAGAAGTCAATCTTCATATTGTTCTCGGCCCATTTCAATCAATTTTGAATGTGATTTCTCGTCAACAGAGGCTTCAATACAGGTTTGACTGTTGTTGCTATTTCCCTCAGATACTGACACCGAGTACTTTTAGACACAGTAGGATCCCCAATGCGACTGAAAAGCTCTTGACTGGTAAGTCCAGGGTTCTTCGTGGCCTCTCGTTTAAGTCGTGACATGAGACAACATGAAATAACCCTCGGCTTGACTTTATCTGCCCTTTTGCGTACTTGTGTAGGGTCGGCGGTGAACTTTTTCACTGTTTGATGATACCTCCCTATCATTTGAGAAATTTCTAGGGTAGATTTACCTTTTGAGAGTTCTGAGGTGATAGTTTTCTTTTCAGCATCACTTAAACTGCTTTTACGGCCCATCTTTTCACTAAATTCTTACACTTTTCTAATAATTTGGCACGCTCAAATCACCGTGCTGATAACAAATATGGCGCCAGTTTGTTTACATTGCGCAGATCAGTACGAAAATTTCAGTGATTGCGCGGGTCAGTGTTGCCAAGATTGTGTGAAAATTTTGTGTGAATTGATTGGACGGTTTTTAAAATATTAGAAAAAAGTTATCTCGATAATAATTTGGCACACAGTGTATATAAAAACAATCAACTAATCTTTAAAAAGTACTTGTAATATGTTATATAGTTATGCTCTTTTAATGCCATGGCCCTTCAGAGTGTAAGCATGTCTCTCCACAGATTCCTTTTCTTTATTATCTATGTAGTACCATGACTTCTTTGGAATGATGGTGGATTGTTTTCCTTTTGCATTCTCCATGATTTGGAATTCAGAGTTGTTTGTCTCCTAGGTTGGTTGCTACATAAAGCCAAAAAACACAGTTTAGCCTTCTCTTTAATCCATAAAGAGAGGGAAGAGATGGATTCTTGCCTTTTCCACGGGCATTGTGAATGCATTGAAAGTGAATGCAACCAATTAGAACTTGAATTCAGCTTGCCACTTCCACTTTCTGCACTGATAACAATTATACTATCTGCACATCTCATATAATTATTTATCTAATTATATTAAGTGCAAAACCATTTGTCTGTTTCACTGAGCTTTCTGGTTTGATGAATGTGTTTCCAAATTCTGAATCAAATTTCTTCATAAATGGACTGAATCAATTGCTACTCTCTTGCTATTTCCAGGAAAAAATGTGCATTGAATATTGTTGCCACATCTGATCATACTTCTGCTATGTATCTAGAGATTCTTGACAAAATTCAAAGAAGATCCAGCAATGTTATCGATCTTGACATTTTTTTATCACTTCACCCCAGCAAAGCCATTGTAAAAGAATATGAGTGTAAAAGAATATGAGAAAAAAACTCAAGTGGCAAGAACAATAAAAATCAGAAATTAATAAGACAGAAGATAGTGGTTGACATTGCATTTAAATTTTTGAAGATCAAAGTTAATTGGAAAGCAAGAAACTGGAGGAGAGTTCCACAAGTGAGACATGCAGGTGAAGAAATTATGGTTACATCTACTTATTTCAACTATAAAATGATGAGATCTTGCCACCAATCTAGTACAGCGCTTAAATTCATAAAGTCTACATACCATAGAGCAAAGCTTGTTAGAACAATTACCATGAAAGTATTTCTAAAAAACGGAAAGGGGCTGAAGGTGAGATGACATGGCAGATTCTTCTTTGAATTTCATCAAGGCTCTCTAAATATATAGCAGTAGCACCAGACGAGATATGGCATCAATAGTCTAACCATGTATAAATTGTTGACTTATAAATAACAAGATAGATTTGGGTGAGGAAAAATTGTCTAGCACAACACAGTGAATCAACTTTCCTAGCTGTAGACCTAGTAATGGATTCAATATAGTCTTCCTACTTCATGTCAGTGGAAAATGTTAACCTGAGAAGGTGCAGCAAATCACTTTCCTGGAGGTTGGCATTAGCTATGCTGATGGCAGGCAGAAAGGGTTCTGACATTTTGAAGTCAATCATTTTCCCACCTCTGTAACATAGTCTCTCTTTGCCATTTCTATAAATATATATATATATTTTAATCATTTCACCCCACCTTAGTGTGAAAGAATAAGGAAAAAGATGTTCATTAAGGAGTGAGAACAATACAAGAGTAATCAGAAAGACTGTAGGTAATGATTAACATTGCATTTAAAATTTTGAAGATCAAAGTTGACTGGAAAGCATGGAGCAAAAAGTGTGAGAAAAGAAACTGTTTTGATGAACTTACCTCTTTGGTACCTCAACTTCATGAATTTATGCATAATATTAACTTGGCAGTTAGGTCTCATTATTTTACTGTTGAAATTGCTAAATGTTACTGTCAGTTCTATTCTAATAGTTTCTTCTCTCACACTTCTTACCTGTGGAACTCTCTTCCAGCTTCTTACTTTCCTATCTGCTATGATCTTCAAAAATTTAAATGAACTGTCAATTATCATCTTCTGCTTTTTGAATCCTGTTCTTTTTATTGTCTATTCTCTGTTTCTCTCACTCTTAGAAACTCACTGCATTTTAGGGGCCTTGCTTAAGGGGAAATTAAAAAAGAAAGTAAATGTTCAGATGAGTTCCACTCTTTATTTCCACCAATTCAGGTCTTTACAGCAAGGACACAACATGCTATGTCCACAAAGTCAAATCATACACATTTCCTCCGTATTCAATTTGTAAGGAGCAAGTTCCTCTCAATCAGACAACTTTTTTCCTGAGAACTGTTTCATTGGTACAAGCTTCTGTGTAGATGCTTTCCTAAACACTACTGACTTAACCTCTTCATGTCAAGAAACTATAATTATCTGTCCTTCTCATAATTTTCACTTCTTTCTACCTTCTCTTATATTCATATCATGCACCTCATTCATTAACCCTCTACCGTGAGTGGCTCTTAAGCCTTGCATTGAATGAACTTTAGTATTATATTTAATATAATTATAGTATATTAGTATTATTATATTTGTACTGAGTATAAAGTAGTATAATCAGTGCTGGATTTACATATGGGAGACAATCCTGAGTATGATGACAAACTATATCCAGCAGCAAGGCCTCTGATTGGGAGAATGGAGGCTTTGAGGAGCATGGAACCACCTCTTAATTGCTGTTGTTCCGAGGTCCACCCTGACATGAGGTGGTAGCATCTGTTAGGGTCCCAGCTATAGGCAAATCATGATCCCCAAACAAAAACAAAACCCTATGAAATACATTTTTATAGTAAAAATATCAGCAATACATTTTTATAGTAAAAATATCAGCAATACATTTTTATAGTAAAAATACCAGCAATAAATTTATATAAAAAAATACCTATTTATAGTAGAATTACCAACAATACATTTTATCTGTAGTTAAAGGCATAAAATTGCATTCAAAATATTTAAATTTTGCCATTAAATAACCCATAGAGGTTGATATGCTGCTAAACAAAATCAGTCAACATATGGACTGCAGCCAAATGGCCCACATGACAAGAGGGTCCTTGGGGTCCCTTCTCGTCTTAGGCAGCTGATAAAACTAAATGAAAATAAAGACATAAAAATAGAGGAGATTTGTTTATTTTCAGATTTAATGGACACTCCTTTGAAGTAATTTGAAACAATTTAAAGTATTTGGGCCCCTCTAGTTTATATATACAGGTTGAGTATCCTTTATCCAAAATCCGAAAGTTTTTCAGGTGCTGACATGACTTGCCACAAATGGAAAATTTCAGAAACCACTGGGAAGGTTCCTAGGTGATGTGCCGCTGTTGTCAGTGACCCTCATCTACCCTAGGTTGAAGGTTCCTCAGCCTAGCTACATAGCCTATATTGGCACCAATTTTTTGTTAGCAATCATCACAGCAGCACCTTCATTCATGGATTACTTACCAGCTGTTTTGTCTTCAGTAAAGATATTATTCAGATTGTCAAAAAGTTCTGCATTTATATATTTTTTGTAAGTAGTGTTTTTCATGTATTTTTGTACATGTACAGAAAGTACAAAACATTATTTTTATGCAAAATCTTAATTTCACCCTTAAAAATCCATTTGAGCTCTACATGACTAGCGTCATTATCTGTATCTGTATGTACACAAAATTTATTAAATTTTATATAAAACTACCTCCAGGGCATATGTTATTTATATAAAACTACTTTCAGGATATTTGTATAAGATGTGTTATGAAATATAAAGGGATATCATGTTTATGCTTGGGTTCTATCCTCAAGCTGCCCCATTTTATAGATGCTATATACAAATTAAATAGTCTGTATTCCAAAATGTGAAAACCAAAGCACTTCTGGTTCAATAATTTCAGATAAAGGATTCTCAACCATTACGTAGATTTTTGATGTAGCATAATGAAAGGGGACCCAAATTCTATTAGCCTAATTGGCCTCTTAAGGCCTAAGCAATTCTTAGTTTCTGTTGTTGCTACTTTAGCCAAATTAAAAAAAAAAAAACAACTATCAGAAAACTTGCCTACCCGTTGGACAGGATTTCAAGCTGTTTCTTGTGAATGACATAAATGGGTCCTTTAGCTCCAGTACCTGATTACAGATTTGAACTATGCACTGAATGAATCATACCTTATTTGAAAAACGTCAACATCATGTACTCTTGAATTGTTTTTAATCTAAATAACTGGGGTGGGGTATTACAAAAAAAGATTTCAAGTACTCATATTTTTGTCATAAATTTATCTGCCTCACTTTTTATTGCATCAATAAATACAGCCATAACAAGGAACTATGTTTTGTTGAGGATTTATAAGTGAATAAATATTGTTGAGAATTTAACATTTATGACCACCTGGTAGTCTTTTCTTCTACTGCAATTGTAAAACATTTTTTTTAAAAGGTGACCATAAAATTAAATTAAAAAAAAGTAATGAAAAAAAATGGTTATGACTTTGGTTTCTGAGCAGGAAATTTTCAATTAGATATTAGATTGTTACTGCTAAACAAAAAAAATAAAGATTTAGTTCAGATTAACTTGATGAACACAAAAAAGGATCAACTTAGCATTATGTAGGGTGTAGAAGAAATACCTCCCACTTATACTTCCCAGAAATATCTCCCACATCATAGTAAGGCAATAAGAGGTATTTCTGGGAGTTATTTCTGCTGAACCCTGTACTTGCATTGTAAATTGAGCCCCCACCCCAGTAAATCTTTTGAATTTTGACATTTTCAAAAACTAAAATACTTTCCAGTAATTACGTTATTTACATGCAGTCTCATTTTTGTTAGTATCACAATGTTTCAGCTGTTTTTTCTTTTGGTCTTCATCAGGTGTTTGTCAACCCAGATAACCTTCAAAGAATTTTGAACTGAACTCCTTATTTATCTCTGAGGGTAGATTGTTCCTGTTCCGCTGATCATTTGTAGGGATATGTGTCATCCCCATGGTCTGGGGTGAAACGGTTGGTGTTTCTCATGCTGCTAGCTGTGACAGAATGGTAATGTGGCTGAAGAAAATGGAGGGAATCTGATTGGATTCTTTGCACATCAGTTCAGGATGAATATCAGAACCGATAGAAAGCGTTTGCCTTTGGCAGATTTCAGCAAAAGTTAGTTGTGAGTTGCAAGCTTAGTTCACATGAATTGGGCCAATCTTGATTTCCTTTTTTAACTTTTCTAAAGTCATAATTGGGTGGATTCCTGTCGGACCCCACCCCTGGTTAAGCTAGTATTTTTTTGTTCATCTAGTTAATATGCATGACTGTTGTCCCCAGCCTGATCCTGGCTTTCTCTTTTTTATGGTCCTTAACAAGATTCCCAATCTCCCCAGTTTTTAAACTCACTTTATATCTTGATTGAATCAGTCATATACATTTCCTCATTTCACAAATTGTTTTGTCCCTCCCCTGCCACAAGTGAATGAGCTTCTTGATTCTGCTTATTGGTAGAATACAGTGGCTGCTCTTATTTTTGTGGGTTGGATGGGCCAAACTAAAACAGTTTTTATGTTTGTTTGGATGTTTTGTTTCTTTGATTACTGAATTCACCCTCTCCCTCTTCATTCATGTGTAAATTTATATATACACTGTGTTTCAAATTATTAATGAGGTGCCATTTTTTCATTTTGTTCAAAAACTAGCAGTCAGAATTTAATGAAATGTTCGCAGTATAATGGGAATAGGTATATGTGCAGGCTGTATAAAAATCTGTATTATTCTGTGCAACACAAAACAAATGGTGGCCATTTGCAATATTAACACAATATAGAAGTGTTCCAGAGCATATGTAAATATAGAAGTGGACATTGAAGTCATCACCCAGAGGCAACAGTCTAAATGCAATTGTCAGGCCATAATGTTGAATTATGAATAAAATGCATTAACATCTCTCTCTCTCTCTTTATATATATATATATATATATATATATATATATATATATATATGTCTGTGTGTGTGTAT
>OZ038497.1:24361414-24439302 GCA_964036315.1 Acanthosepion esculentum | reverse complement strand
TCTCTCTCTCTCTCTCTCTCTCTATCTATCTATATATATATATATATATATATATATATATTAGGGAATATACATAATATCCAACGTCAATAGCACAACTCAGAATTTCATGCAAACATGCAATCTTCAAGTGCGAAAACTCACTGACCATTAAAGTGTTATGTGAACGTGTATTTCATAATGCTCTAATAAGTAAGTTTTTGCATCTGAAGATTACACATTTGCATGAAACTCATGCTATTGACATTAGATATTATGTATATCTGCTAATATATACTTAATAGTCTGTTATATAACATTGAGCCCTGTTTTTATAACACCTGAGAAAGAATTATATACACATGTGCAAGTATGTTTATGTTTGTATGAGCCCAGGCGGGCGAGTGAGTGTGTATGTGTGTCTGCATACCTCAACGGGTGTACGAACATGCATCTATGTTTGCGTTAGCATGAGTGACATCACAACGACGATCCCCCCCCACTTCCATAATAACACCAATACACGCAATCTACATAAATCAAAAATTTAAAAAAATTAATCAGTTTGTCTGACGATCGCAAAAGCGTGAAACCCAGGGTCACAAACTCACATCAATCCAACCAAATATGTTAGCTCTATCTCTGATATTGAGCGCTTTCTAATAAGTACTGCAAAAATAATACATAAATAATAATATATATGTTTATATTTATATACACACACTTTTCACATATACCCATATACATATATATATATATATATATATATATATATATATATATATATATATAATATAGTTTTTAGGTATGCTATATTTGGGGGTAAAAGTGCTCAGTATGAGGGTTAGAGTGTAAGTAAATATAAACACGCGTAACTTGAAGTTTGTGTTCAAGCATGAAACAGCCGGTCACTGCTTGATGTTGACATCAGTGTCGACAGTGCATGAAACTGCACTGTTGGTGTGGAGTATTATGCATATTTATTAATATACCTTATAGCTCTGTTATTTTGCTTTGAGCACTGTTTTAATTACACCAAATGATATATATATATATATATATATATATATATATATTTGTATGTGAACACTTGCATGTACATTTATTTATTTGATTATATTCATATATATATAAATATATATATATATATATATATATATATGTATGTATATATATATATATATATATATATATGTATGTATGTATGTTTATTCTTACTATCCTCACAACATTATGAATAGAAATATGTTTCTTTGCTTATTTACAGTTAAAGAAATGTTACAAAGTTAAAGACTTAGCCAGACTTTTTACCTCTGGCACTGAACCATGTGTAACAACTCTGTGTACTGGTTCCAAGGTTCTCACCAGTGAGGAGTTCAGTTGAGAAACAGTCACTACAGTTTCAACCAGCTGCAAGTTAAATCTATATACAGGACAGAACTACTGACAGTATACCCAGGGTGATGTTGACGTGGAATCATTGGCTGGAGGGTTTCTCAGATTGAAGTCAATGACCAAGCCTTGATGGAAACAATGGTCACATGTCTGTATTGCCTGTGGTCTGACCTGAAGAGGGATTAGCCTTGCTATGTTTACTTTGCCCAAGACACTATACATAAATGAATATCTACCAAGACATGTGTAGGGGCAAGTCAGGTGCTCAGCTATGCAGTGACCACACCCAGCATAGAACTGATAATGATTGCAGTGATGGAAATTCTTATAAGTTTGATTTGTTTTCTCCAGCTTATCAAACAATTGAAGATTATTTAAAGACAGAAACTATTTTTAAATTGTAAGAATTTTTTTTGGTTGGGAGAGATAATAATTGTTTAGTTATATAAGTCTTACTAATTAACCCTTAGCTGGGGGAGAATAGGTGGATTCATACCTCTCTCAAGGGTAATTGCTTGTAAGTGAATATAACAAACTCAACATCCAAGCACACAGCACCTGATATTCACAGGCGGTCATCCATCTCATTGCTTAACTTTGGTGATCATATGGGAAATTCTTGTAAGTCACAATTAGCATGTTAATACTGTGTAAAGTAGATAAACCTATATGAGATTCTGATAAGGAAATTGCAGGAAATGAGACAGTGACATATATAAGAACATCATTGATATAGATAATGGTGCTAAAATTAGATTTGATAATGATATTGCTTTGGTCAGTTGAGGATCTATGATAATGAATGTGAAGAAAAAAGTTACTCTGCATCCACTGAACTGATCCAGTGTTAACTACATAATTAAATGACATAAACACACTAATGATGTTCTTTAACCTTTATTGAAGTAAATCAATTTGGGCACAAGGTCATATATTCACTGAGCTCCCAATGATAAACAGACTAATACAGACTGATGAGAAAAATACATTTACAATTAGTCTATAATGTAGATATATCAGAATGTTCAGAAAGTAATTATATATTTCATATGTACTATAGTTCAACTCAGAACTAGGGTTGAATGATATAAACTGTCAAAAATTAGTTTATCATCTCTTTTATTCGACAATGTTTTCTTTTTAGCACGTTTCAAAATTTAACTAGTGTAGAAATACTTGCAAAGAGGGAGTTTAGGTCACTTATCTTTATGAGAAGTGAACACAACATATCGCCATTTGCAGTACACTAGTGGAACATATTTTAAGACCGTTTTTTTTTTATACCAAACAAGCATTAATTTTGATTATTTTATTTTTATCAATTAGCCAAATACTAGTGCTGCTTTGTTCTACTAATCTAAATGTAGGGATACACAGACAAAAATTAAGCTTACATTTATTTTAAGACATTTTTATGTTTCTTTTTTATAGATACAAATATTTAAGTAAATGCTCTGTTTATGATAAATAGTATTAACAACATTTACTGGCCTGAATGTCCGAGAAATTGTCATAGAAAATATGCGTCTTCTGACAGGAATTGAACCTGTATCCTATACGGAACTGTTATATAGCCTGGCGTGCTTTTACCAAATTCGCCACAGAAGAGCATTTCAGTTAGCAAGGTCGATTTTGCTGCTTTTAAACTACAATTTTCCATGATTTTCTCACGTACTTTCATATCTGCTCGATGCGTATCCAAATGTAAACAAATGACGTCACACATTATGAAATGGACAAAGTCAGACAATTATTTTAAGACATTTTAAATATTTGTATCTATAAAAAAGAATGTATAAACATAAAGTTGTCTTAAAATAATTGTTGGACTTTGTCCATTTCATAATGTGCTACATTTATTTATAAAAGATAATTTATATGGAAAAGACAATGCAACAATATGTGATTATATGTTACATTAAAATACAATATATGACTTATCAATTGGTACTGATTTTTGCAGCCATGTCCGGGTATGAAGAGGTTAATTCAGTTGAATAAAGAGAATGTATTTTTTGCATCAAAATGACCAAAATCAATTCAAGATATTTGTTGCAGTCAGTTACAACATGTCAAAACATATGGATTACTATTCTGGGCAGGGTAGTACAGACAATAGTATAAAAATAGCAGTAGATATAACTGTGAGGACTTGAAACCATACAATAAGATCATTACGCGATATAAACACTTTTAATTGTATGATTTGGGACTAAAATTTAATATGGTCCAATTTATGACTGTTATTTGAGAGCTGATTTTGAATTCCAGTCAAGTTAATTAGGTTTACTTATGCATATACACACTTAGGAAAAGTATGAATTCATCACTTCTCTCTCCAGCTATGGGCAAAAAGCAGGACAGATTGGGACCTATAGCCTTTTGTTGGCAACCAATCTAGTAGAAGGAAAACTGAATTCAAACCAGCCTGGAGATGTTTGGGCTCCATCAGCGGTTGCAGTGCATGTGGTACCCCTATGACCCTAATGTGTTAGGGGACTTGTGATCATGATTACAAGTATTACTAAAACATATTATGAAGCTGTGTCAATTAGGCATCACCTGATGGCATTTTGTTCTCCACATTGACAGTTGCACTGTTCATAACAGCATAAATTGCAACTGGCTCAAGTCAGCAGCTAATAAGGGGAATGTAAACTGTATATTGTTTTTCAGGATATTTGGAGTCAGCATTTAGAGATGTAATAAAATACTGGCTAAGTGAGTAGAAAAACTATCTGAACGTAATTGGATATTAGTTGAGAAATATAGAACTTGGATGTGCAGGACTTGTGAACATGGCTTGAAGAGAAATTAAAAAAAAAAGAAACTTTGGCAATGTTTATAAAAGCATATTGTCTTGTAATACAATAAAAAATGTCAACTTGAATGTATGTTAATATTAGTGTCATCATAAATTTTTTTCATTTTTGTCTATCAACTTTATTCTTCAAAAAAATAATGTACAATTGTATTTTATTGAATTGTGTGTTCATTATTTGCGATGACATGTTGCTGCTCTTTGATATCTTTTTAAATGTATAGAAAGTGCTTTAATCGCTAGATCATCCACAGTATATTTGCGTTCAGGTTCTTACAACATTTCACCTTTCTTGGCAGAACTATTATTACAATGTGGGATATTTAATAATAAAATTGATGGAAACATGAACAAAAAGAATCTAAATGAAATCGGCTAGATTATAGACACAAAACACATATTAAAAAAAATATTTTTAAATTTAAAATTCTAAGCATCTTTCTTTTGTCTGTGTGCATGGGTGGTCGCATCAATATAAATATAAACTTACTCCAAGGAAGTCCTAAAGGATGAAATGTGTCACACAAAACCTTTTTCCACTTTGTCTTACTTCCTTCCCTTAAATACCTGTTGAGTAAAAATATACAGAATAGGTATGCATTCTATTAGAACAGAACTATAAATTCTAAGCTAACAGTTTCTTCTATTGCACTTTGTGGAACTCTCTTCTGACCTTTTACTTTCCAGTCAACTTTGATCTTCAAAAATTTAAATGCAATGTCAATCATTATCTTCTAGCTTCTTAATTCTTATTCTTTTATTGTCCTCTCTCCTTTTAACAAACTCTTAAATCTGGTTTTCATTAGATAAAGTTTCCCCCACCCAGCATTTTACAGATCGAAAAAGGTAATAATAATCATTTCATACAAGTTCAGGTGAATATGGCAGGTAGGATAGAACAGTCTAACTGAGCTCCAAAATTTTTTCCAATGTTCTTGCTGTATGTGGCCTTGCATTTTTAGTATTTTAGTGTACACCAAGTTTATTCTTAAATGCTTTGTATGATTAGTAGTTACAGTTGGTTTCCAAGAATGGAAAGTACTTCTGACTGAAGCTAATATTTAAGAGAAACATTATAAAAATTAAATGTCATTGTCTTAAGAAAATATCACATTTAGTAGCATGACTTGTATCCTGAATTTTTAAATGGAAACTGACATCGTTGAACAAGGCAACTAAAAGTTCTGTGGCAGTAATTATAAAAAATAAGTCTTTGTTTAGACAAGGCATATTTATCTCTTAACATGTGATTGATTAAATTGTTAAGTTGCTGAGTGGGAACATTTGGAAAGTAGAATAAAATTGTCATTTTGAATGACCAATGTTAATATCAGAGAATCTGAATTTTTGGATTTTCTATTTTGTCAGAGGCATGAGGAGTGAAGCTGTAGTCATTTTCATTTTGAATCCAATCCAGATATTTGACTCAGTCTGGAAAATGGTCATTTCGGTTAGTTATTAATTACAGACCAGAAAATGCACACTAATTGCATTCATGCTGATTACACATGCCACCTTCCCTAAAAAAGATACCTCAAATATATGAAACACAATAGAATTTGGAGGTTCAGAAAAAGATAATTTGTACAAAATTTTAAATCCAACAATACGATTCCTCTTCAAATACTTTATCATAAGTTTGCTAGGGTCAACAGGTGAAATGTGTCATTTTCTGATGAATTGCATGTTGAATTCATCTTAAAATTTTAATTATGAATTTGTCATAATGTTATAAAAAAGATGAATTCATCATGCAATCATAAAAAACAACACATTCAGCTTTCATTTTGAAAGAGTCAAGTGACAAATTTCATATTTGTATTAATCCTATTAATGTTCTATCTTTGATATTGAGCACTTTATTACAAAGGCTAAGTGACAAATTTCATATTTGTATTAATCCTATTAATGTTCTATCTCTGATACTGAGCACTTTATTAGAAAGGCTAAGTGACAAATTTCATATTTGTATTAATCCTATTAATGTTCTATCTCTGATACTGAGCACTTTATTAGAAAGGTTAAGTGACAAATTTCATATTTGTATTAATCCTATTAATGTTCTATCTCTGATACTGAGCACTTTATTACAAAGGCTAAGTGACAAATTTCATATTTGTATTAATCCTATTAATGTTCTATCTCTGATACTGAGCACTTTATTACAAAGGCTAAGTGACAAATTTCATATTTGTATTAATCCTATTAATGTTCTATCTCTGATACTAAGCACTTTATTACAAAGGCTAAGTGACAAATTTCATATTTGTATTAATCCTATTAATGTTCTATCTCTGATACTGAGCACTTTATTACAAAGGCGAGGTGACAAATTTCATATTTGTATTAATCCTATTAATGTTCTATCTCTGATACTGAGCACTTTATTACAAAGGCTAAGTGACAAATTTCATATTTGTATTAATCCTATTAATGTTCTATCTCTGATACTGAGCACTTTATTACAAAGGCAAGGTGACAAATTTCATATTTGTATTAATCCTATTAATGTTCTATCTCTGATACTGAGCACTTTATTACAAAGGCTAAGTGACAAATTTCATATTTGTATTAATCCTATTAATGTTCTATCTCTGATACTGAGCACTTTATTACAAAGGCAAGGTGACAAATTTCATATTTGTATTAATCCTATTAATGTTCTATCTCTGATACTGAGCACTTTATTACAAAGGCTAAGTGACAAATTTCATATTTGTATT
The DNA here is from genome assembly GCA_964036315.1 of Acanthosepion esculentum. Taxonomy (NCBI): domain Eukaryota; kingdom Metazoa; phylum Mollusca; class Cephalopoda; order Sepiida; family Sepiidae; genus Acanthosepion; species Acanthosepion esculentum. Next base: position 24,432,384 of record OZ038497.1, on the reverse strand, counting down.
AATCCTATTAATGTTTTATCTCTGATACTAAGCACTTTATTACAAAGGCTAAGTGACAAATTTCATATTTGTATTAATCCTATGAATGTTCTATCTCTGATACTAAGCACTTTATTACAAAGGCTAAGTGACAAATTTCATATTTGTATTAATCCTATTAATGTTCTATCTCTGATACTAAGCACTTTATTACAAAGGCTAAGTGACAAATTTCATATTTGTATTAATCCTATTAATGTTCTATCTCTGATACTGAGCACTTTATTACAAAGGCTAAGTGACAAATTTCATATTTGTATTAATCCTATTAATGTTCTATCTCTGATATTGTGCACTTTATTACAAAGGCTGCTAGCGTTAAATGTCTTTTCTTTCAGACTTCCACTTACTGACAGCATTTCTGACTTTACACTATATTTGTTTATCATTATATATAGAAAGAAAGATAGATAGAGATATATAAACTCTGAGCTAATCTTCAATATTTTTTATACAATAGTTATTGCTCTCAATAGCTATTGAGCATTTTTGTTTTTGTCAAAAATTCTGTTTACTCCATTAAATTATATAATCTTACATATATCAATAGATGTTATTATTTTTTATATATTGAAATGTGTAGACAGATAACAACAACAACAAAAGTTTTATGTTGTCAAAAATACTATCGACCTGGGTAATTCTGGAAGACATCATACTTAAGGTACACAATCCTTGCAAATACAAGCTCAGTTTCAAGAGATAGACCAAGACATGTACACACACATTCTATACTTAAACAGGTACACACACGTGCACACACACACACAGAGGAAGTATACATAATCATCAGGCTGCTTTGTATCAGTCTAGTCTTAAAAATGTGCCACAATAAAGAGCCAGCCTGTTTTTTTGTAATATAGGTGAAAATTATTTAAGATCACAATCTTAAATACTTGATGGGGACGGATGACCTAGATTTGCTGACCTTCATGAAGGTTGTTGTATAAGTCATACTTGGAACTCATTTCCCTCAAAAGAAGGATGAAGAACTAAATTTGTATTATTCTTCTGATAATGTTTTAGTTTCCAATTGAGCAACAGAAGAGGTTTTGCAACATTCTCAATGCTTTCTGTTGACACTAAGGAAAGAGTAATAAAGAAGAATGTCAGATTAAAAATAAAATCCATTAATTTCTTAAAAATTACTTCTTTATATACCATGTCCCTTCATGACATAGACGATCATGACTCTCCACAACTTCCTGTCCCTTGTAGCTCTTAATAAACTTTGTCTTTTTGTTATTTCTACCAAGCCCCATTCCACCATCTATTTACTTGAGCTCATTAAGTATGTTATGCATTGTCTTCCACTGTCCTTCTTGTACTCTATCTCTCCTGTGAGCATCAGCTTTTCCAAGCCCTCCTTCCTCATTATATGCCCTAGAAACCTCAACTGTCTCTTCTTGATGTTAAGTATTAGTTTCCTTTTAGTTTAGGTTTTCTCCAAAACTTTGTTGTTACTCACATGTTCAGTATCCTTATGTAGAAGCACATTTCTGTTGCTTCATCTCAAATTTTAAAAACTCCCAGTGTCTCTTGTTCATGTGCATGTGTAGTCACAACAACGTAAACAAACCCAGTCCAAAGAAGTCCTTATGGATGAAATGCATCACAAAATGTTTTTCCAATTTATCATACATCTTTCTTTCAAACATATATATATATATATATATATATATATATATATATATATATATATATTGACTGTAGTTGGGATCATTGAGTCAATGTGAATGATCCTTTCCTTAGCTGCATAGTATGTGCTTTGCCAGAGCACTTGTATATGCATTATAAAAAGAATATGCACATCATATATATGGTGATAGGTGGCTGCTCAGATTTGAGTATACCTGTCTACTTGGGCAGCTAACCAATCCTTGTTGCAGATGCCTGCTCAAGCACATTTCTGTTTGTTCAATACCCACAGTACCCACCTGTATTTCATACATGCAACTATGCTGAGTGGACCTTAGTTACAGTTTCTGGGAGATAGTTAATTATCTGATGTGATCAACAGTTTGAACAAGGCCAGTACTCATAGCCTTGATGACTTGTGAATGTGTACTAGCACAACCATTGATGGTTCCTAAATTGTTCCGTCTACTTAATTTCACTCACAAGGCTTGGGTCAAACCATGGCTTGGTTTTCTGGCACTTTCCAAAAGTGTCACACACTAGGATCACCTCCCCAAGACTGATTGCATCAAGAAGTCACATTCCTAATTAATTAACCATGAGATTCGAACCTGGGTTTCATGGTTGGAAACTAAACATTCTAACCACTTAGTCATGTGCCCATATATATATATATATATATATATATATATATATATATATATATGGGCACATGACTAAGTATATATATATATATATATATATATATATATGGGCACATGACTAAGTGGTTAGAATTATTATATATATATATATATATATATGCAAAAAATGAATACAAACATAAAGTTTGTCACTTATATTTCTAAAGAATTAATGGATTTATATTTTTTAATCTGACATTTTTTATTACTTCAAACTGCATTATCATGGATACTTATATTTGAGATCAATACCCAGTGTTATTATGTCTATCAACCAGTGCATTTCAGAAATCTTAATAAAGAAAATGTGCTCTCTGGTATGGATCAAATCCAGTTGATCTGGTGTACTTTACCACTTATGCTGAACTGTGATGCACTCTGTAGCCGATTGGTAAAGAACACCAGAACAAACAGTGGTTTCTGCTACAAAGTGAATACGTAAGTACTTTCGACTGTACATTCAGTCATCTTCAGGCATTTAAGAAAGACCTTATACAGCTTATAATTTAAAAAAACAAGGATCATTACATTCATCGAGTGGTTAATGCATCTTTAAAAATTTTGTTAGCGAAGGGATTTTGCCATTTTATATCATTAACTTTACTAATTTACTTTTTGTATGAATGATTCATTGTAATATATATATATATATATATATATATATATATATATATACACACACACAGGGTAAAGCAAAAGTTGCACACCATAGGGATAATTTATTAAAAGTATAATTAAAAGTAAAATTTTATTTACTAATTATTTAATTGTTATATGTGCTATTTAAAACTTACACCTCCTTTTTCAAATCACATTTCAATTCTGTGCCTGCATGATTCATTAACATGTCAGAGAGTTTCCTCTGTCATTTTAATGCAATAATATTTAATTCTTTCTTTAAGTTCCTCAATATTTTTTGGGTGAATCTGATAAACAATCAATTTCAAATGGCCTCACAGAAAAAAAACTAAGGCTTTGAGGTCTAATAACCTCAGTAGCTATTCAACAGGACCTCTTTGACCTATCCATTAACCCTTACAGTTTGTGTCTTTTGCTTTACCCCATATATATATATATATATATATATATATATATATATATATATATATATATATATATATATATAAAGTGATAAAGAAAGAATGGAAATGGTAACATTAGATGTTTCTTTATAAGGAAACATTTGGTATTCATTGACTGAGCAACACTACATTCAGTTCAAATTTATAAAATCTTTCTCTAAAAACGATTTTTCAGGGAAACAGCTTTCTCATGTCCAGTAGCTTTTCTAGCATCGACAGGGTTTTCCTCTCTTGCCTTTTGTTTGAGGTAGCGTGGAAAGTCAGTATCTTGATTATCTCATTATTCTCTCTTCGAATTACATGTTTTATACATTTTAGTTGTTGCTACTGTTGAAAGTCATCAAGTGATGTGCTTTCTGCTATCTGTTATAGTTCTTTGTGATTCTATAGTGTGATACCATGACTTTCAAAGAATGATGGTTCTCACTAAGACCTAAACACCTCTCTTGCTCGAAGCCATTTTTAGCCATCAATATGAGAAAGCAGTTCTATTCAGCCAACAGTTATAAAAATGGCTAAAATCGGTTAAATGTTCTGCCTGTATTCTTAATTTTTTTGGCTGACCTAAAATTGACATCTATTCAAAGTTTATGTCAAAATGATTTATTTTGGTGATACAACATCAATGTCAGCTTGATACCACTAAAGAGTGAACAGTTTTTTGGCTTTTTAATCCACTTCCTCCATTTCTGCTTTTTACCACAAAAGCTGCATTTTAGTTTTAACCTGCATTTTAGTTTTAACCTTTAACTGACTTTACTGAATCTAACTGCTTTTTCTTCTCAGTACATTTATCACATGTAAGGGACATACAGTCTGAAAGAACAACTCATTTTTTGGCTTCTTCTCTCAAAATTCCTACCCAAGCAGTAATGGAGATTCTTTGCAAGAATATCAGATAATACAAATATTAAGAAAACAGAAAAAAATCAAATCAAATTCATTTGCCCTAAAACAACAGCAGCTCAAAAGAAAGAGAAAGCAATGCAAACACTAAATGAATAAATGCTATTTGACTTTCATGTAAACATTACCAAGTTCAAATCTCAGCTCAGTCTCTTTTGTTCATTTTCACACTAAATCATGAATCCATCTCTTTTTCTCTGTAGCTACCAGTTAAATAGAATAATAATGCAAACTCTATAGCCTTGAGTAGCAGCCAGTAGAAGAAAAGGCCTATTCTGAATTCAAAACTGTGGAGAAAGAAATAGGGATCCACTCCACTGTTTCCCAAGAAGTCATAGAAATTCACAGATAATATAGTAAAGAAATCTGTGGAGAGTCATGATTGCCTATGTCCTGAAGGGACATAGCATAAAACCATAGGATAGAATACACAGTAGCTTTATTGATCTACATAAGTATTCCATGATAGTTCAGTTTTGTTCAAGTTTCTTATCTTCGAAAGTGTTGTCATAACTGAGGTTGAATCCAATTATTATAAGTTCTCAATCTTAATTCTATTTCTTGCAACTTCACTTTGAAATTATTTGCATTAGCTTATTTTGGCATGGATTAATATCAGATTTCTTAGACTTAAAATAAGAGTTAACCTTCAGGCCAAGTAACTGTGCCCAGGATATCAATTTATTAATTCATTTTATCCATCTGTATTCATGTAAGCCTTGATTTAATTGGACAAGCAAGTTTCATAATAGGTTTTAATTATGAAACTCCCAGTGAAAATTAAATACACACACTTTGGCTTGCAAGATTCGGCATTTTAACCACTGTACGACTATACTAGCATTTATTGCATTATATTGAATATGAGTTGATGTAGTGGTTGTGAAAGGGATTAAATTTTACTTCAGTTCCTTCTAAAATCTATTTCAAATCTTTACTTCTAATGTCTCCACCTAAATTCTAAAATTAATAGGAATAGATAGGTTCACTTATCATTCAGTTTACACCTCTATCCGTTTTTTTGAATTGAAGTAGAGGTTTATCACTTGTTTCCTGTTTAGAATTGGATTTCTGATTCCTTACAAAGTCTTTTCATTCTTTTTCACTCCCAGTAACCCTTTGTGTTATCACCTTGCTTAGGGTGAATTGATTAAATATATATATATATATATATATATATATATATATATATATATATATATATATATTGAACAATATTGGGGAAATTGTATGAAATTGTATTGTGTGGAAAAAGTTTTCTTGTGATGTGTTTCATCTTTTGTATATATATATATATATATATATGTGTGTGTGTGTGTGTGTGTGTGTGTGAGTGTGAGTGTGCATATATATATATATATATATATATATATATAAGACTTTTTTATCATTTTTTTAAAAGGTCTAAGCAAATAGTATTGTAAATGAAATATTGAATTTCATGTATGATTTACCTTGATTGCATCATGTTCTTTTTTGGGTGGGAGCCATTAATCAGTCACAATTCTTTATAGAAGCATTGCATAAAGCAATAAATTTAAAAATCTCAACCCATAAATCTTGTCTTTCCTCATCAGTTAAACTTAAGACTTTTAATCTACAAATGTATCAACAAATGCGAATGTTTTGTTTGTTTTTTTAAATAATAATTATTGAAGAATAAAACCATCACCATTCTCTTGATAAATCTTTCTTGGCAATTAATATTTCTTACAAAGTGTAATGTTGTATATAAATTAAATCTGTTTAACACTTGTCATAGGATTGACATAGTTTTGGTATCAGACTGTTTTTTGACAAGGCCATATATATGGAGCACCCTGGAGCATAACTCACTGTTGATGATTGAAAAGTAAAAAAAATTAGGATAATTGTTTTCTTGTTGATCATAATTTTTCTCGGCAGAATCTACCTTACACATTTATAAGTCTACAATTCATCCCTGCATTGAATATTGCTGCCAAATCCGGTCAGGTGCTTCTGCTATGTATTTAGAGATTCTTGATAAAATACAAAGAATAATTTGCAATATTATAACCTGGCATTTCAGCTTCAGTCCCTTTCCTACCAATGTAATATAGCTTCCCTGTGCCTTTTCTATAAACGTAAATGAACTTTCATCTTTGTTACCTAGACTTAATAAATTTAAGCATTCTACTAGATTTGTGGCAATTTTTCATCATTTTACAGTTGAAATGGCTAAATGTAACTGTAAGTTCTATGTTAACAGCTTTTTCTCTCACACTTCTTGCTTGTGAAACTCTCTTCTGATTTCTTGCTTTGTAATCAACTTTGATCTTCAAAAATTTAAATGCAATGTCAATCGTTATCTTCTATCTTCTTAATTCTTATTCTTTTATTGTTCTCTCTCCTTAATAATGTTTTCTTTTTCTAATATTCTCTTACACTCTGTAACCCCCTTGCTTCTTAGTGGTTTTATTGCCTTGTTTGGAGTGAAATTATTAAAAAAAAGAAAAAGATTTTGAGTAATGCCATCATTTGAATTATCATTTGTTTGTTAATATATTCTGTTAGACTTATAGTCTAACAGAATATATTTGAAAAAAAACAAAGAAATTATCCTATTATAATTGTGCTTGTACCTCTCTTTGCTAGGTCACACAACCATTATGCCCTACCAATCTCCCATGAATAATGGACTATTCTGTTTTGATCATGTGGAAATAGGGGAAAAGACATCACTTGGTTTCAGTGAGAAAATGAAGGAAAGAAAGAAGGGAAAATAGAAGTGGAGAGAGAGAATCAGATTAAGTTGATAAGAACAGATACTACACTTTGACTTTAGACAAAGTTATGACAACCGCGATAAAAATGCCATTTTTCAGATGCTCAGTATCAAATGACAGACACCGAGTAAGGTAATCACCAAAAAACCAGTTAACAAATAAAATAAAACCGTCTGCTAAATTATTTTAAAATTATCATTAAGAGAAATGTTTGTAAGGCAGGGATTTGATAAAATGATAAATTAGAAAACACATGAAAAGATTGCTTCGATCTAGGGGCAAAGTTAGAAGGAGTGGTGACAAAGACAGATACCAAATAATTTCTTCTTTCTACATTTTTGTTTTGTATTTAAAATGAAAAACACAAGCATGACAGTTTTAAAGGATTGTTATTTTGTTTTCTAAATCAGAATGTAATAAAAAACAATGTGTTTTATTTAATTACTTTACAGTGTAAATGTAAAATAAAAACATGAAAAATGTATGAAGCAACAACATCCTCTTTTTGTCTAGGTTTCAATCTTCCAAAGTTATCTTTCAATGGAAAGAAAAGCTAACTGAGACAATCAGTCCTCACTCATTTTCTATGTTTTTCTAGTTTTCTGTTTAAATTGTGATTTTTTTTATATCTCTTTTCTGCAACAACTTAAGTATTAATACTACCAGAAGCTTTAAATAAAATGCATTTGCTGCATGCAACGTTGTAAAAGGAAGGTATATGATTGACTGAACAGATCTTTGCCTAATCACATATTGCAAAACATTGTGACAGAACATCAGAAAATGGAGCCAATAAAATGCTTTCCAGTTCTGGTTACTGAGTACTCATGCAATTTCATTTCCTTTAGAAAAAGGCATGAACTTTAAGTAATCTCTTTTTTTCACTGCTAGTCACTTGATTATGCAAGTAGATATTGGAAGAAAGAATGAAGGCAATACTGTACAGGTCTCTTTCACTCAAATTTAGTAGTCAATTTAATTCCATGATATATATATATATATTTATCTACATTTGAAAAATAGGACACTAGATAATTCATATATATAAAAAAATATGGAAACTTTTTCTTATCATTTTTTTCAAATATTTTCTTTCAATTATTCTGATATTAGACCCGAGAAGCAGAAATTGCAAGAATGTAGCATTTAAACACAATTGTTCCTGTAATAATAGGAGCACTAGGAATTATAAGTAAAAGAATAGTGATCTATACATTAAAGAAATCCTGTGAAATCCATCACTATCCAAGATAGAAAAGTTCGTGCTCATGAGAACTGTTCACGCATGATTAGAAAAACTCCCTGAATGTAATATGCTCAGTTGATTTCTAAAAAATAAAACATTTCTATACTCCAGGTCTTGTGGGTGGAGGTGGTAAAGGATTGTATTAAACAGCAACTCGGGGAAACTAGGAATCAGTGCTGGTCATGAATTGGATTATCTTTCTAATGTCTTGTGTCTTCTTGCAGGTGATGATTTGTCCTTGCTGGTATACATCACTTAGTTGAAAATTGTTATTTTTATTAAGAATATTTAGTTTACTGACTTTGACCAGTTAGAGAACAAAGAAACTGATAGCAGAGATGGCTGATATACAGTAGTCAATGTCAAGCTGGCATGCATTTTTTTTTCTTCTCTCCTTTCTTGCTTAATTATCATTTCTCTGACACATGAAAAAAAAAGCAAAAAGAAATCAAGCTAATAAAAGTCATCCAGATTTTTGATGAAATCTAAAACAAAGTCAGTCATCACAGGCAGACCCAACCCAGCCATCTTACACCCATCTGTTCCCCCCCCCCCCCGTGATATGATCACTTCCTAACCTGAAAGTGAGAAGATTGGCACAATTATGCAAATTATGTGATGTTTGTTGACATTCTGCCAGTTACTTACTTTTATTTAACCTTCTCCTTATAGGCAGAACCAATAAAAGTAATTCTGCCTGTAGGTACATTTCTGAATACTCACACATATACATGAACGCTCTCAAGAGTTTCACCTTCAACTTGGCCCTGCCTTATTTTCAATTTGGAAAAGATATCTGTGATAAACTTACTGAAAACTTGTTTGGTTACATTATACAGATAATCTCTATTATAAAAGAAGGCCTGATTCTGTGTCTGTCACGCACTGTGTGCACGTGACTTTCCATGCATGAATATGATGTTTATCCATATGTCTGTGTTGTGTGTGAGTGACTTACATGTATTTGTACCATTTAATGGACACACAGGCACACACACGCACACACACACACTTGTATACAATCTTTGACTAATAATAATTTGAATAATCCATTCCCTTCCCAGTCAGTGTAAACAACCCCTATCCTAAGTTGAGCAATAAAATCATAAAGTTGGAGACATGAAAAAAACTTAATTTTTTAAAACGTTATGAAGTGTACTTTCCTTCCTATTTTATCAATGCAACAGTAGTTGTTTATCTCACATGCCAAAAGCTGTTCTACCCTTACTACTTGGGCATTTATATAGTCTATGGCTTAACTATGCTAATTAGACAGTCATTTACATATAAACCCTAAAGAAATAAGATTTTATTGAACTTTTGGGAAATTCTTCACTAATATAAATAATTTTTCTAGAAATATTTTAAGGTCTGCCATTGAATTAAAATATACCTGTGCACACACAAATGTACGTACATAGAATTTAGCTAACACTGAAATTGATATCTGTGTCACAAGGGCTAATTTCAATTTTTGTCTGGCAATAATCCTGGGATAATAGGAAAAGAGTATAATCCTGAAAAGTGTTGTCCTTTGAAGTCATTTTTATGACTCCAACATTTAAGCTGAATATATTTTCTAAATGTAAATTAAATAAAGAATTTAGATTTGAAATTTGTTAAACTTGCCATCAGTAAAGTGAGGAATACAGAACTAGTTTGTGTTAATGGAAAAAAATGACATTCGGTTTTTCTGGTAAATTTATATTTAACTGATTCAATCAAACCTAGTATCCAGATTACCATTATTTTTTCTATTCCATATCCAATTTGAGTGCTTGTAAAATAGCATTGTTCACATTGCTAACTCATTTACACTTTAAAAGTTTTACATCATTCAAAAATATCATCCCAAACTTTCCAAAATACTTTTCCCACTTATTATATAATTTGTAATATAACCCTCTGTATTGAACATTCATACAGTAACTAAAGGAACAGCCTCTTTTTTGGTCTTAATAAATAGAATCTCTTTACTTAACCACTTCCTGTATGTCACTTCCTATCTATGCAGTCAAGAGCAGTGACACTATTCATCTTATCAATCACTGCTCAAGTTTTATATTAAAAAAAAAAAATTGATTTTGTATATTTTTGTTGTTACAACTTTAAGTTTGATAATTGCAAATATGATGTGTTCCACTTTACATGATGATCTTTGCAATAGAAAATGAATTGTCATTAAATTTTATGGGGCAGAACTGTTTCATAGACATTGCCAAAAATGCAGTATTTACAGGGTGTGATGGGTAAAATGTCACCATATCTTTAATTTCACACATGTGCATTGTTTGTTTTTGATTTTGTTGACTGCACAGTATAGTAGGGTCAGTTGGGCACCGACTGTGAGAAAAAAAACACCATGATGCAATTTGCTCCACCAGAAATTTGGAAACAGCATGCTGTACTGCTTGGCATTTATGCTGGAAGCTCCAATATGAACATTTCAGAGAATTTGGGTTTCAATCTGAGGACAGTGCAGAGGATTCTAAAAGAGTTGGATGAGTCTAATGGTGATTACGAAGGTACAGCAACTCACACTGATCATTCTCATAAGAAAAATCTTCCGAATTTGTTGGTGAGGGCCTCAGACTCAACATGGAGGCCTACATCAAATGCTTTGGGGAAATAGTGCTGCTCTGGGTCAAGAGGGTGGCTGCTGGAAGACACTATGTCTGGCAACAGGACTCTGAACCATGCCACACATGCAGGAGAACCCAGACATGGCTGTGAGAAAATTTCTGCAACCACATCAGTCCTTACATCAGGCCCCCTAACTCCCTAGACTGAAATCCCCTTGATTATTGTGTGTTGCTCAGTTGAGTGAGAAACCAACAAAACTCCTCGTAATATCAAAGATGAAGTGAAGGCAAGGATTATGGAAGCATTCACTAACTTAAACAAGGAGACCATCCAGAAGAGTTGCAGGAGATTCTGAAGTTGTCTGGAGTCCATGGTTGAAGCTAATTGTGATTTTATTGAATAGATTTACTCTTTAATATTTCAAGATATTTTTGTGTAATTTTGATAAATATATCTGTTAAAATAAAATTTCAGTGTTATTTTAATTTTTGCATAATTTAGACAACGATTTATCCATCATACCCTGTATATCTACTACTATCTTTGTTGTCTAAATGTGTAAACTTTCAGGTTGTTAAAAATGACATGTTAAGTCAATGCAAAAGTTTCTAGCTTTTAAACAATTTCTCAAAGGTACAAAACCTAAATGTAGCATGAAGAGGCAGGGATATGTTGAAATTAACCTAAACAACCCTCACTTATGGTTTAAATAATAAGGTTTATATATGGAAAATCATTGTTGTTATTAAAAAAAATATTTCTAATGCAATATTCATTTGCAAAAAAAAGTGTTGTTCTTACAATCCAAAATTATGTTTTGGCTTTAAATAACCCAGAAAAAGTTGATAAGCCATAAAAATACAAACAGAAAAAACTATAGAAAGATGGATTTCTGTCTGAATTTCTGGGATGAGGAGTTTAAATTGTTTACAGGTGGACTATTGTCCTCATTTTTGTTGTTGTTATCTCAAAGTTTCGGCCGGTGTGCTCTCTGGTTATCATCAGGTGCTTGACAATCCAGATAACCTACAAAGAATTTCAAAAGTCCCTTTAGGTTACCCGGACAGAGAATTTTGAAATCTCCTGTAGGTTATCCGGATCAACAAACACATGATGAAGACCAGAGAGCACAACTGCCAAGACATTATGATAACAACAACAAAAATGAGGACAAAAGACTGCAATTTAATGTAAATAGACAGATGGGTATAGATAATTAGGCTGAAGAATCTTGAGACATCACCATGCAATGTTGATTCCCATGTCCACACTATCTTCCTGTCTAGTATTATATATATATATATATATATATATATATATAATATTAATACAATAGTATCAAAGTTTGCTACTCACAGTTAGCTCTGCTGACTTTGGCATTGAGACTTCAGTTTATTTTATATTTTAAGTGTTTATATATATAGTATAATGCAAAAGTTTACAACACATTACAAAAGATGTTTTTTTAGGTATTTCTAATAAAGTTACATTAGTTAAACTTTTACTGCTTGTAGAATATATATTTAGGTATTCAGTCAAACAATCAGATTTAAAAAAAACGTTCCAATGAAGAAAAACTGATATTTAGTAACTCAAAAGTTTACAACATATTTTTTTACTTACAACAGCTTTTTTTATAAAAGTGTTCAAATTTTACTAGAATGTTTAAAATTAGGATGAGATTGTTTTTAGAACTTTCCTGATTAATTTTATGATTACTTTTAGGAGTGATTAAAAGTATTGTGTCATTCTCTTTCTGTCAAACGTCCTTCAAACATTGACAAAATGGGGCAAAGCAAAATAATTGATCATGACCTCTGTAAATCTATTGTTGACCTTCATACAAATGGACTTCATTATGGGAAGACATCTAGTCAGTTAAATATGTCAGTGAGTTCAGTTGATACGATAGTCCATCACTGGAAGACATGTCATTCCATTCATCCCCCAAAACAGCTCTGGTCATCCTAGAAAGGTAATGCAATGTACGGCAAGATTATTGGTGAGAAAAGTTGGCAATGAGCCCCAAGTTATGCTTAAAGAACTTCAGGGAGAACTAGAAGTAAGTGGAGTAAAAGTGAGTATGGATATAATTAGTCATTGACTTCACTGATTTTGAGGATTCCAAGGAAACAAAAACACTTCTTAAGTGAAAACATGTTCTTGCTAGACTGGATTTTGCAAACGAGCATTGTATCAAACCTGCAGCATTTTGGGAAAATGTACTTTGGTCAGACAAAACAAAAATTGAACTTTTTGGCAGAAATGCTGTGGCAAAGGTCTGGAGAAAGAAGGGTACTGAATATTCGTTGAAGTTTGGAGGCAGATCAATCATGAGCTGGGGTTGCTTTAGTGCCCAAAGTGTAGGGAACATTGAAATAATAGAAGGGAGGATGAATGGAGCATATTATTTTGGAGAGAAATTTACATCAGAGTGCACATTTGCTGGGCTTGAAACCAGGTTAGGTCTTTCAACAAGACAACAATCCTAAACATACTACAAAGCTTACAAAATCATGGTTTAGTTCAAACTGAATAGACATTCTAAAATGGCCAAGTCAATCTCCAGATTTCAATCTGATTGAAAATTTATGGAGAGAACTGAAACTGAGAATTCAAAGAAGGAACCTACAAAACCTGCATGATGTAAAGGAATTTTGTTGTGAAGAATGGAAAAATATTATCCAAGAAAAATGCAAGAAATTCATAGAGGACTTATTCTAAATGCGCACATGCTGTAATTAACAATAATGGTTATGCTATGAAATATTAATAGATGATTTAATAAATGTATTGTAAACTTTTGCATTATTTAATATTGATTTTTCTTCATGGGATATTTTTATTGATTATTTTTTTTAAATCTGATTGTTTAACTAAAGACTTAAACATGTATTATTAGCAGCAGTAAAATCTGTGTTAGAAATACCTAAAGAAACATTTTTTGTAATATGTTGTAAACTTTTGTGTGGCATTATATATATATATATATATATATATATATATATATATATATATGTTTTTACAGCGAGGTTCACTTGAGGAAGAGGGTTATGTTTGTGTCTATAGGTGTGGAAGATAACAGTTAACCCTGGCCTTGAACAGGTTAACATTGTAATGATTGGGGAAACATATTGTTGGAAGTCAGTCCCACAGGGCTGTGGTTCACGGAAAGAAGCTGCTGAAGTGGAACTTACTTCTCACCAAGAGAATGCAAAGGGAATGTGGGTGGTTTGCCACTATATAAGTTTCATGGCGTGTTCTTGCTGTGAAGGTTTGCACTGGCAGATCCAGGGAATGTAGTTCGTCCGAGTAGTTTGAGCAGTGAGAGGGTTGCCACATCCTGCCTGAGGGACAAGGATTCAATGGTGGAGAATAATTCATCACCCACAAGGGCTTGGAAACACTTTTGAATTCAAGGCTCGAGAGTTAGGTCTAGGCAGCACCCGCCCAAATATGACAACAGTACTCTATTTTTGGCCTGATTTGGCTCTTGTAAAGGTAGAGGATAGCAGGAAGAGTCTGGTGCTTACTGGAGCGGTACAGGGAGCCAAACATTTTATCTGCATCCTTAGCAATGGATCGTATGTATGATTTCAACTTCAGGTCGGATATAAGCTTGATGTCCAACAGTCTTTCAAGGCATGGTGCTTCCCAAGAGGACATCTGTTCATCCTGATTGGTGGTAGTTTAGGGTCAAATTTTGGATGATGGAATGTAACTAGCTTGGTCTTTGAGGTATTGAATGTAACCAGCCAGTTTATATATGTATATATATATTATTTAAAATTTACTATATTTATTGGTAAAGATTGCTCACTATCAGAGATAAAGCATTTATGGATATAGACAGTATGGGAATACAGATCAACACTGCATGTTGACTGTTAATGTCATGTCTTAAACAATCTTTAGCAGATCACTTGAGGTGTGAAACTGATAATCACCATGCAGTGTTGATTCTTAAGTCAACAAAGTATACATATATGCATATGGTAAAAATATATTTTTAAGGTATTCTATATTTATAAGTAAAATTGCTAAATGTCAGAGATAGAGCATATGTAAATATAAATGCTGACATTCAGGTCAGCACTGTATGGTGACAGTCTGTTTCATACTTGAACATAATCTTTTGGCCTCACGATTGTGTTCAAGTGTAAAACAGACTGTTGCTGATCAGTCTTGACCTCAGTATGCACTTTATATATATATATATATATATATATATATATATATATATATATATATTTTTGAATTGGACATAGTCCGACAATTTATTTAAAGACATTTATATTATGTTTAACGTTCTTTTTATAGATACAAGTATTTAAGCAAATGCTCTGTTTTATAATAAACAGTATTAAATAACATTTACCGGCCTGAATGTCCGAGAAATTTTCATAGAAAATTTTCGCTCTGCAACAGAAATCGACTTTCTCGGACATTCAGGCCGGTAAATGTTATTTAATACTGTTTATTATAAAACAGAGCATTTGCTTAAATACTTGTATCTATAAAAAGAACGTTAAACATAATATAAATGTCTTTAAATAAATTGTCGGACTATGTCCAATTCTAAAATATATGACGTCATTTGTTTACATTTGAGCAGATATGAATAGAAGAGATTCATGGAAGATTTAAGTTTAAAGATAGTAAAATCGACCTTGCTAACCAGACGCTCCTCTGTGGCCGAACGGTTAAGGCACATCACGCGAAATGATGGTTCCGTATAGGATACAGGTTCGATTCCTGTCGGAGAGCGAAAATTTTCTATGAAAATTTCTCGGACATTCAGGCCGGTAAATGTTATTTAATACTGTTTATTATAAAACAGAGCATTTGCTTAAATACTTGTATCTATAAAAAGAACGTTAAACATAATATAAATGTCTTTAAATAAATATATATATATATATATATATATATATATATATATATAATGTATGGATGGATGGATGGTTGTATGTATGTATGCATATCTATCTATTTTATAAAGAAATAATTGTTTTTACTTATTAATCTGACAGATTTTATCACTTAAACAGTTTCTTTAGTGGATACTCGTATTTTTGTAATTGCTCTGTTTATTTATTAAACAGTCATATGTGCTGGTGTCTGAGCTGTTGGTTCCTAGGAACTGAGCTGCTTGACCCACATATGTCCAATATGACTGGAGAGTCCACCATATTTATTTATTTTCAACTACTGGACTTAATATTTGAGAAATCTTATTAAAGAAAAATGTGCTCTCCTTCTGGAAGGATTCGAACCTGCCTCTCCCTTGGCAGGGGAAAACCATTGTTAGAAATGATAAAATGAATATGTATACATATGCATGTGTATGTACATTTATTTATAGTGACAAGAGAGAGAATTTCAAATGTATACACTCTTTCTCTTTCTTTCTTACAGACTCACGAGCACATTTGCATGCACACACGCATATGTATAAAGATAAAGGAATTCATATATATTATGTTTTAAATTCATTGGACTGCCCTATCTGTGCTATTTATCAACTTGTAAAAGATATTTGGCGTATTTGTGATACACCCACTGAAAACATGTTTGGTTACATTCTATGTTTATAATTACGTGACTTAATTGAGGAAATGGCATTTCACATCATTATATCTGTACGTACGTATTCCCTAAATTTGATACATGCAGGCATAAAAGTCTGTATATTTGTATATGTATCTCCATCAAGATATAATTGTTCTTTTGTGTAAGTTTTCTTTTCTGAGCAAATTCTTCAAAGATATTTGTTCACAAATCTGTTATTTTTTTTATTTATCTAACACTCCTTTTAACATATTAATCAGTCTTTCTGATAAGAGATTTTGAGGATGGTAGGCATACTTATTGTGCGGTGATCTGTTCTTCACTGAGGGCTCCATGAGTGGAATCTTGTACTAAATTTCATTCTGCTAACAAATAGCGTCATTAGTTTATGCTGTGAGAGAAGTTCTATTTTTTTTTTACTCTCCGTCATGGAATAAGTACTTTAGCATACATGAATGTATAAATGAATTAGGTTGAGTTGTAAATAATTACCACTTTTGCTTATCAACTTTATTTGTCAAAAAACAAAGTACAATTACATTTTATTCAATTATATATGTGTCATTATGTGCAATGGTTTGTTTCCCTCCAGTTATGGGTTAATTAGTAAGACTTGTATCACTAAATCATTATTATCTAAAAAGAAAAATTTTTACAATCTAAAAACCATTTCTGGCTTTAAATAGCTTACAAAGGATTGATAAGCCATAAAAAACAAATCAATAAAACAAATACAATAGTCACTACCTTCTACTGAATTTGGGAGTAATTCATTTCTGTTATTGTCAGACTTCTTGACACAAAGCTTATTATGTATTTGTGTCTATCTACAACTTGCGGAAATACAACTCCCAAACTATATGGTAATGCATCACAGGCTAAAACAAATGGGTGAGATGGGTCTTAGTGCATTAATACTAGTGATACTTGTAGCACATGTTTGGCTTTTTGGAAAGATTTCTCTTGAAGACTAATCCATTCCCAAAATGTGTTTTTTCATCATAAGCATTTCAGTGGTTCAATGAGCTAGATTTGTATAAATATGTCATAATATCTAAGTTGGGCTGTAAATAATTTCCTCTCTTGTTTATCAACTTTATTCTTCAAAAAATAAAGTTCAGTTAACATTTTATTCAACTATATATCTACTGTTATTTGCAATGTCTTGTTTCCACTTTGGAAGCTTTTTGATATCCTTTGAGTAAATTCCTGCAGGATTTGATGTGAAAAAGTTTTTTGACAAACTTTTAAATCTGGTTTTAATTAGAGAATGTTTTCCTCTTCAAACCGTTTTGAAGCAATCAAAAAGAGGTAATAATTGGTTGGTGCAAGGTCAGGTGTATATGGTGGCTGGGATAGAACTGATCAACTGATTTCCAAAATATTTTCATGTGTTATTATTACTGAATGTGCAGCCTTCTGTTGTCATGAAACAAAACAGCCTTTTTCCTATTGATAAGTGCAGAGTGCTTTATAAATATTGGGTTGACAACTAAGTTCCTGCCGTTTTTTAAATTTAAATTTTTTAAAAGGTTTAATAAAAAGTAACAACTAATTAATCAATAATGTATTCTCCCTTGTTGTTTACAACTTCTTCCTAACATTCAACAAGATTTTCAATACTTCATTGGTAGAAATTACCGTTTTGACTCAAAAATTAATCCAACCAAGCTCTCAATTCTGCATCAGTATTGAACGAAACTCCACACATAGCATTTGAAAGAGATCAAAAGAAGTGGAAATACATTGGTGCCAAATCAGGAGAGTACAGTGGGTGTGGCAGCACTTCCCAGCCATGCATTTGAATGGCTTCCTTGGTCCTATTGGCAATATGAGGGTGGGCGTTGTTGTGCAGCAAAAGAACTCTATGCTGCCAATAAGGTCTTTTCTCTTGAATAACCATGTTGAGTCATTCTATCTGTTGAGCATAGAGTTCCACATTGACCATTTGGTTTCATTCAATCAATTCATAATGGATAATCCCTTCCCAGTCCCACCATACACACAAAATTGTTTCACACGCGGTGTCGCTTGTTTACCGGGTCTGAGCCATTCTTTGCACTGCTTCATATTGATGTACAGGCACCATTTTTCATTGCCAGTAATGATTTGGTAAAGAAATCACTGCTTATGTCCATGAGTTGAGCAGTGATGAGCAAGCAAACCAGCGGAGATTGTGGCTCAATGAATTTTGTTGTCATCACTTAATGCGGAACTCATGCACCACACTTCTGAACCTTTCCCATCGAGTGAAGATGCTTCTCTATAGCAGTGTGGGAGCATTCCATTTTTTCTTCCAGTTCCCTTGTCATTTGACAAGAGTTTTCATGCAAAAGTTGGTTTAATTGCTCTTCATCAACCTCAACTGGATGGCCAGAATGAGGTGAGTCTTTGAGGTCAAAATTTCCACTTTTGAACTTGGCATACCAATCATGAGCGGTTTTTGCAGCTATGGCATCCTCTCCATACACGGTACAAATGTCGCAAGCAGCTTTTGTAGCCTTAGAACATTGATTAAAAGCAGAAAGAAGGAGGTGTCAAAAATGCTCCTTTTTCTTAACTTGACATTCTGTTTTAATGATCTGAAAATAAAGGGAAATTAACTTAAATTAACTCAAAAAAACAAAACAAAATAGATTCCAAAATAATTCCAAAAGAGAATTCTCAAAGAAATAGATTCCAAAATTTAAAAACACAATAGATTCCAAAATTTAAAAAAATGGCAGGAACTTAGTTGCCAACCCAATATATATATATATATATATATATATATATATATATATATATATATATATATGTGTGTGTGTGTGTGTGTGTGTGTATATCATTTATTCAATACAAGAACCAAGAGCAACACATGGTAAATGATTACTGAGTGAGAGTTGAAAGGAGGGAGTAGGAAGTGAACATTATGAAGATATGTAGGATAGATATTGACTGATCCTGAACTTGAAGAGACCAAAATTGTAGGGATGGAATCCTCTCAGGAGTTAGTTCCACAAAGTAACAATTCTGGGAAAGAAGCTGTCTGAATGTAACTTCATCCTTATCACACAAAGGAAAAGGAGATGATTTGCCACTGTGAGCAGTTGTTAGCTATGAAGGTCGGAGATGGTATTCATATAAAATACAAATTTTATTGTAACCTAATTATGTACAATGATGGATCATATGCAATATAGATGAACAATTCAATTAGAAAAATTGAAATTAAATGCAATGTACCTAAATACAAATTAGAGATATGTCATAATGGATCATTCCATCTTAAATAAATCAACAATCAATGGCAATTTTTAATTTTGAGATTTTTCTTATTTACATTATTCGAACTGTTATCCTCATCATCATTGCCATATTCACAACGTTTTGACCAGAAGAGGCATGGTATGTGGAACTAGAACAATCTGTCCCCATGGATGGAATAAAGGGGGTTGGCTCAAAATTCCAATCACCTGAAGAAGGCTAGAGCATACAATGGCCGAAACGCTGTGAATATGGCAATGAAGATGAGGATAACAGTCCAAATAATGTAAATAATCATAATACCTCATCTCAGAGATCCAATCACCTGAAGATGGCCGGAGCATACAACGGCCGAAATGTTGTGAATATAGCAATGAAGATGAGGATAACAGTTCAAATAATGTAAATAATGTAAATAATCATAATGCCTCATCTCAAAGATATAAACAGATTTTTCTTATTAAAATTTGAAGAATTTCAACAAATTCAAAATTATGGATAAAAAATAGTAAAGCACTGTCCATTACCTGGGGCCTCCAACCAGGCTTGGACCTAACTCCTGGCCATTTACTATGCACCTAGTTAGGTTGATATATTAATCATAACAAGTGGCTTCTCAAGATGGAAATTACTTTTGACTCAACTTAATACATTTGTGCGTATATATATTTTTGACTATAAGTACATGAGCTAAATCTTGACCTTCTAATCCCAGTGACCTCTCTTACTGGATGTCAGTAAATATGTGTCTCTGCAGGGTTCCTCCAAGGATAGACAGCGTTGGTGCATTAGAATTCAAGCATTTATTGATCAGCAGTTCTGCCTCAGTGTTTTGTTACTGGCTTGGTCACATTTTTAATCAAGATGAGTAAAATTTACAAATGCCTTATTCCTGGGGATCAAGGGCTTACGGCCATACCACATTGAAACACTTCTTCTCACACAGCAACAGAAATTAAGCAACATTGAGCCCGGTTAATGCCTATATGAGTGACTGCTTGAGAATACCAGGTACTGTAAGCATAGATGTGCAGGTGGTGTAATGGATGATGGCTTGGAATTGGAAACCAGTGAGCCAAGTTCTAGTTGGATTTGTTGTATTCACTTAAATATAAATACCCTTGGGAAACATGAATTCACCTCTTCTCTCCCCAGCTATGGGTTAATTGATAGGACTTATATCAATAAATCATTATTATCTCCCCCCCCCAAAAAAATTCTTAAAATTAAAAAAAAAATATATCTGGCTTTAAATAACCTGCAAAATGTTGATAAGCAATAAAAAAACAAATTAATCCTGGGGAACCATCTTTCAGGGAGTACTTTCAGTGTATACAAACTGACACATCGCATGCCAATGGAATGAGATAATTTCTGACATGGCCTCAAGACAAAGGTTTTTTTTTAATCCTTTAATACTTATTTTATTATTTATTTTATCATTTTTAGTTTCTAATAATTGTCATTTTATATTCTTTCAGCAGCTTCTTCCCATAAACTGCTGCTTTGTGTAACTGACTCCCTGATCACTACAATCTTAACCTGTTTAAGTCTAGGGTTAACCATTGTCTTCCACACATATCTGTATAAAATGTGCCTCTTATTCTGTAACCCTCTACCTCAAGTGGCTCTTAGGCCTCGTACAGGGTGAAAATCATTGTAAAAAAAAATTTTTACTATTACAGATGCTGTTATAGATGGAACATTTTGGCCAGATACTCTCTGGCCATCTTCAGGTGTTTATTTTTTTGGCTGATATGCAACATTTATTGAATACTGCATTATTTTGCTCCTTTGATGCCAGTTCCTGTTCTATAATAACATCTCTAATAATCAAGATGAGATCAATAGTTTGAATAAATTAAAGAATATTAGCAATTCCTTATTTCAAAAATGAAATACAAAATAGAGGAAAAAAAAGAAAAGTAATTTACAATAACTAAATAGACAAAATCAAACTATCAAATAAAACTGGGAAAAAATGCATATTTCAATTGTCTTTATTCAGTATTTGAAGATGAAGAGGAGTCCTTATCTTTTCACTTATTCTGAGCTGTGCACAAATAGAGGAACTGGTGTCATCTGTTTGCTTGTACATCACAAGGATGAACAAGCAGCTTGAGGTAAAATAGGAACAAGAATTGGCCTAAAGTTGCCTAAAGCATCCAGATTCATTTTCTATTTCATTTTTGAGATGATGAATTGTCAATATTCTTTAATTTATTCTAGCCATCATTCTCATCTTGATAAGTATTGGCCAATTAACCTGTGGCCATTGTCAGGAATCTATTGTTACTCTGATGTCAGTTCTTGTTCGATAATAACATTTATAATAATGAAAATGAGAACAATAGTTCAAATAAATTAAAGTAATAAAAGGAAAAGTGAAAAGAATTTACTATAACTAAATAGATTGTTCATTCTGTGGCCAAAATAAGCAGGAACAATGAGTTGGTTCATATAAAGCATCCAGCTCCAGTTTATTGTTATTTTGATATTATTTTTTTTTTTTTTGTACTTACTGCCTAGAATTTCCAAGAATGGAATGTTTATAGTAAGGGATAATTTCTGAATCAGAAGATGTACCTACATAGTGGATATCAATGTCCATAAGATTCCTCATTTTAAACTCTAAACTCTACTAGGAGTAACTAGTCCCTCTTCAATGTCTTCCTCCCCTTACCATGTAGATCCTTGTCGCCAATTTGTTTTTCATTGCTGACTTGATGGTCAGAGTCACTTTTATCATTTCCAGACCATTGTACTAAAGGGAGAAGGGTCAATGGGTACACACTGATACCTACAGCAATGTCAATGGGATGAATTATTTTCTGACACAGCCTCAACACAAATAGTTTTATAAAAGAGAAGTGAAACTGCTATACATTTAGAGTTTCTTGATAAAATCCAAAGAAGAATCTGCAATGTTATTGGTCCTGACCTGTAAATCTTCAGTCACTTTCCTATCCTTGTGTCTTTTCAATAAATACTTTGATGGTAATTGCTGTGATGAACTTTACTCTATGGTTTCTAAACATTATGAATTTAAGTGCAGTACTAAATTTGTAGCACGGTATCATCATTTTACAGTTGAAATGGCTAGATGTAACTATAAGTTCTATGCTAACAGTTTATTCTTTTGCACTTGTTGCTTGTGGAACTCTCTTATGTTTTCTAGCTTCCCAGTCAACTTCAATCTTCAAAAATGTAATGTCAGTCGTTAACAGTTTCTTCTTTTGCACTTGTTGCTTGTGGAACTCTCTTATGTTTTCTACCTTCCCAGTCAACTTCAATCTTCAAAAATGTAATGTCAGTCATTAACAGTTTCTTCTTTTGCACTTGTTGCTTGTGGAACTGTCTTATGTTTTCTAGCTTCCTAGTCAACTTCAATCTTCAAAAATGTAATGTCAGTCATTAACAGTTTATTCTTTTGCACTTGTTGCTTGTGGAACTCTCTTATGTTTTCTAGCTTCCTAGTCAACTTCAATCTTCAAAAATGTAATGTCAGTCATTAACAGTTTCTTCTTTTGCACTTGTTGCTTGTGGAACTGTCTCATGTTTTCTAGCTTCCTAGTCAACTTCAATCTTCAAAAATGTAATGTCAGTCATTAACAGTTTATTCTTTTGCACTTGTTGCTTGTGGAACTCTCTTATGTTTTCTAGCTTCCTAGTCAACTTCAATCTTCAAAAATGTAATGTCAGTCATTAACAGTTTCTTCTTTTGCACTTGTTGCTTGTGGAACTGTCTTATGTTTTCTAGCTTCCTAGTCAACTTCAATCTTCAAAAATGTAATGTCAGTCATTAACAGTTTATTCTTTTGCACTTGTTGCTTGTGGAACTCTCTTATGTTTTCTAGCTTCCCAGTCAACTTCAATCTTCAAAAATGTAATGTCAGTCATTAACAGTTTCTTCTTTTCCACTTGTTGCTTGTGGAACTGTCTTATGTTTTCTAGCTTCCTAGTCAACTTCAATCTTCAAAAATGTAATGACAGTCATTAACAGTTTATTCTTTTGCACTTGTTGCTTGTGGAACTCTCTTATGTTTTCTAGCTTCCCAGTCAACTTCAATCTTCAAAAATGTAATGTCAGTCATTAACAGTTTCTTCTTTTGCACTTGTTGCTTGTGGAACTGTCTTATGTTTTCTAGCTTCCTAGTCAACTTCAATCTTCAAAAATGTAATGTCAGTCATTAACAGTTTATTCTTTTGCACTTGTTGCTTGTGGAACTCTCTTATGTTTTCTAGCTTCCCAGTCAACTTCAATCTTCAAAAATGTAATGTCAGTCATTAACAGTTTCTTCTTTTGCACTTGTTACTTGTGGAACTGTCTTATGTTTTCTAGCTTCCCAGTCAACTTCAATCTTCAAAAATGTAATGTCAGTCATTAACAGTTTATTCTTTTGCACTTGTTGCTTGTGGAACTCTCTTATGTTTTCTAGCTTCCCAGTCAACTTCAATCTTCAAAAATGTAATGTCAGTCATTAACAGTTTCTTCTTTTGCACTTGTTGCTTGTGGAACTGTCTTATGTTTTCTAGCTTCCTAGTCAACTTCAATCTTCAAAAATGTAATGTCAGTCATTAACAGTTTATTCTTTTGCACTTGTTGCTTGTGGAACTCTCTTATGTTTTCTAGCTTCCCAGTCAACTTCAATCTTCAAAAATGTAATGTCAGTCATTAACAGTTTCTTCTTTTCCACTTGTTGCTTGTGGAACTGTCTTATGTTTTCTAGCTTCCTAGTCAACTTCAATCTTCAAAAATGTAATGACAGTCATTAACAGTTTATTCTTTTGCACTTGTTGCTTGTGGAACTCTCTTATGTTTTCTAGCTTCCCAGTCAACTTCAATCTTCAAAAATGTAATGTCAGTCATTAACAGTTTCTTCTTTTGCACTTGTTGCTTGTGGAACTGTCTTATGTTTTCTAGCTTCCTAGTCAACTTCAATCTTCAAAAATGTAATGTCAGTCATTAACAGTTTATTCTTTTGCACTTGTTGCTTGTGGAACTCTCTTATGTTTTCTAGCTTCCCAGTCAACTTCAATCTTCAAAAATGTAATGTCAGTCATTAACAGTTTCTTCTTTTGCACTTGTTACTTGTGGAACTGTCTTATGTTTTCTAGCTTCCCAGTCAACTTCAATCTTCAAAAATGTAATGTCAGTCATTAACAGTTTCTTCTTTTGCACTTGTTGCTTGTGGAACTGTCTTATGTTTTCTAGCTTCCTAGTCAACTTCAATCTTCAAAAATGTAATGTCAGTCATTAACAGTTTATTCTTTTGCACTTGTTGCTTGTGGAACTCTCTTATGTTTTCTAGCTTCCCAGTCAACTTCAATCTTCAAAAATGTAATGTCAGTCATTAACAGTTTATTCTTTTGCACTTGTTGCTTGTGGAACTGTCTTATGTTTTCTAGCTTCCCAGTCAACTTCAATCTTCAAAAATGTAATGTCAGTCATTAACAGTTTATTCTTTTGCACTTGTTGCTTGTGGAACTGTCTTATGTTTTCTAGCTTCCCAGTCAACTTCAATCTTCAAAAATGTAATGTCAGTCATTAACAGTTTATTCTTTTGCACTTGTTGCTTGTGGAACTCTCTTATGTTTTCTAGCTTCCCAGTCAACTTCAATCTTCAAAAATGTAATGTCAGTCATTAACAGTTTATTCTTTTGCACTTGTTGCTTGTGGAACTCTCTTATGTTTTCTAGCTTCCCAGTCAACTTCAATCTTCAAAAATGTAATGTCAGTCATTAACAGTTTCTTCTTTTGCACTTGTTGCTTGTGGAACTGTCTTATGTTTTCTAGCTTCCTAGTCAACTTCAATCTTCAAAAATGTAATGTCAGTCATTAAGAGTTTATTCTTTTGCACTTGTTGCTTGTGGAACTGTCTTATGTTTTCTAGCTTCCCAGTCAACTTCAATCTTCAAAAATGTAATGTCAGTCATTAACAGTTTATTCTTTTGCACTTGTTGCTTGTGGAACTCTCTTATGTTTTCTAGCTTCCCAGTCAACTTCAATCTTCAAAAATGTAATGTCAGTCATTAACAGTTTATTCTTTTGCACTTGTTGCTTGTGGAACTCTCTTATGTTTTCTAGCTTCCCAGTCAACTTAAATTATCAAAAATGTAATGTCAGTCATTAACAGTTTCTTCTTTTGCACTTGTTGCTTGTGGAACTGTCTTATGTTTTCTAGCTTCCTAGTCAACTTCAATCTTCAAAAATGTAATGTCAGTCATTAACAGTTTATTCTTTTGCACTTGTTGCTTGTGGAACTCTCTTATGTTTTCTAGCTTCCCAGTCAACTTCAATCTTCAAAAATGTAATGTCAGTCATTAACAGTTTATTCTTTTGCACTTGTTGCTTGTGGAACTCTCTTATGTTTTCTAGCTTCCTAGTCAACTTCAATCTTCAAAAATGTAATGTCAGTCATTAACAGTTTATTCTTTTGCACTTGTTGCTTGTGGAACTCTCTTATGTTTTCTAGCTTCCCAGTCAACTTCAATCTTCAAAAATGTAATGTCAGTCATTAACAGTTTATTCTTTCGCACTTGTTGCTTGTGGAACTGTCTTATGTTTTCTAGCTACCTAGTCAACTTCAATCTTCAAAAATGTAATGTCAGTCATTAACAGTTTATTCTTTTGCACTTGTTGCTTGTGGAACTCTCTTATGTTTTCTAGCTTCCCAGTCAACTTCAATCTTCAAAAATGTAATGTCAGTCATTAACAGTTTATTCTCTTGCACTTGTTGCTTGTGGAACTGTCTTATGTTTTCTAGCTTCCCAGTCAACTTCAATCTTCAAAAATGTAATGTCAGTCATTAACAGTTTATTCTTTTGCACTTGTTGCTTGTGGAACTCTCTTATGTTTTCTAGCTTCCCAGTCAACTTCAATCTTCAAAAATGTAATGTCAGTCATTAACAGTTTATTCTTTTGCACTTGTTGCTTGTGGAACTCTCTTATGTTTTCTAGCTTCCCAGTCAACTTCAATCTTCAAAAATGTAATGTCAGTCATTAACAGTTTATTCTTTTGCACTTGTTGCTTGTGGAACTGTCTTATGCTTTCTAGCTTCCCAGTCAACTTCAATCTTCAAAAATGTAATGTCAGTCATTAACAGTTTATTCTTTTGCACTTGTTGCTTGTGGAACTCTCTTATGTTTTCTAGCTTCCCAGTCAACTTCAATCTTCAAAAATGTAATGTCAGTCATTAACAGTTTCTTCTTTTGCACTTGTTGCTTGTGGAACTGTCTTATGTTTTCTAGCTTCCTAGTCAACTTCAATCTTCAAAAATGTAATGTCAGTCATTAACAGTTTATTCTTTTGCACTTGTTGCTTGTGGAACTCTCTTATGTTTTCTAGCTTCCCAGTCAACTTCAATCTTCAAAAATGTAATGTCAGTCATTAACAGTTTATTCTTTTGCACTTGTTGCTTGTGGAACTCTCTTATGTTTTCTAGCTTCCCAGTCAACTTCAATCTTCAAAAATGTAATGTCAGTCATTAACAGTTTCTTCTTTTGCACTTGTTGCTTGTGGAACTGTCTTATGTTTTCTAGCTTCCCAGTCAACTTCAATCTTCAAAAATGTAATGTCAGTCATTAACAGTTTATTCTTTTGCACTTGTTGCTTGTGGAACTGTCTTATGTTTTCTAGCTTCCTAGTCAACTTCAATCTTCAAAAATGTAATGTCAGTCGTTATCTTCTGTTTTCTTAATTCTTGTTCTTTTATTATTCACTCTCCTTGATAGTATTTTTATTTTTTCTCATACTCCCTAACTCAGTAACCCCTTGCATCCTAGTGGTTTTCTTTCCTTGCTTGGGGTGAAATGATTAAAAAAGAAATTTACAATATTTTATTAATGAAATAGATTGGTCATGGAAAGCAAAATAACTGGAAAAAAAACTTGGAACAATCATCTTTATTCATTATTTAAAGGCAAAGATAAGCATAGATAGGTTTGCCTATTGTTCAGTTCACAACCCTCCTCGGTCTTTTGGACAGGAGTAGAGGTTATATCTTGTTTCCTGTTTAGGATTAGGTTTCAAGATGCTTCTAACATCTACTTCAACATTATACTTCTAACAGCTCCACTTAAACTCTGAAATTTTACTTACTATTTATTTTTTCTTAATAGGAGTAGATGGGTTTGCTTATTGACCAGTTCACAAACCTCCCTGGTCTTTTGAACAGGAGTGGGGCTTGTTTCTTGTTTCCTGTTTAGGATTGGGTTTCCAGTTTCTTCTAGGGTCTTTTCATTCTTTTAGCCCCTCTCAGTAGCCCCTTGTGTTGATTTGATTAAAAAGAAAATGAGAAATCCTTAGCTTCTTAATTTTTCTGAGGTTACCAGTATTATCTGTTTACTTGTAAATGACAGTTTGAAGTGAAACAGAAACAAGAGTTAGTATAAAGTTGGTGTCTACAAAGTATCCAACTTCATTTTATTGCCATTTTGATGTTAAATTGTAATTGTCTGTCTGTATTTCTGAGATGAGGTATTATGTACACTATTTACATTATTCAGACTATTGTCCTCATCTTTGTTGCCATATTTATTACAACGCTTCGGTCGTTGTATGCTCCGGGCTTCTTCAGGTGATTGGAATATTGAACTGAACCCTTAGGAGAATTAACAGGAGATAACTGATAACTGACATCCATTAAACATGGCATGTGGAACTAGAACAGTCTACCCCAGTGAGCGAAATAAAGGGTTCAGTTCGACATTCCAACCACCTGAAGAAGGCCGGAGCGTACAACAGCTGAAATGTAATAAATATGGTGACAAAGATAAGGACAATAGTCCGAATAATGTAAATAGTGTAAATTGTAATTGTTGCTCTGCATTGCCCAAAAATATTCATAGTAATGGAAAATTTGCGAGTTACAAGATATCCCTATATATTGGATGGCAATGTGCATGAAATTTCTCATTTTAAACAGCTTAAGCTCTACTGGTCACGATCTGCACTTCTTCAATGTCTTTCTCTTCTCTTGCCTTACAATGTAGAACCTTTTCTGTAATGTCTTCTTCAGTGAGGTCTTGGTGCTCAGAAAACCGTTCATCATTTTCAGACCCTTACCAAACATAATATTAAGTTTTTTTTCTGGTTTGTAACAGCTACAAGCGTGTGTCAAAAGTCATTTATTTCAAATCTGCATTCCTCCTCCTCCTCCTCATCCTCCTCCTCATCATCATCATCATCATCATCATCCACTCCATTGTATAGTCAGAAGGTTGCTGTGAAAATGAGTACCTGACCATTTAAGTTTACATACCTGAGTTGAAAGCCAGAGAGGTCTTCATGCATGTAAACCTGGTGGAAGTCCTTTTATTTTTCACTCTTTCCCCAGGTTCTTCTTACTACCAAAGTTCAAATTTGGATTCTTCTGTCCACAATACATTGTATGAGTAACATTGTATTTTATTTACACCATTAACCCCTCAGTAAACTTTTTGAGATTGCCAAAAGGGCTGGAGATTTGATTTAGATCAAGGGAATGATGAAAAAAGAAAAATATCATTCAATTTTGTAAAGACATGATATACCATCTGGTTTACACATACATGGAAAAAAAATTCACCTTTCAACAAGACAATGATCGAAAACTCTTCTAAATTATGTCAAAATTACCTGGAGTTTAAAAAAAGGAACAAAATTTTAGAAATTATGACTCGACTGCGTAAATCTCCTGACCTCTCTCCCATTAGTATAGGATGAATTTGATAAAAAGATGAATGGAGTGCACAAGAAGTGAGTGATAAAGTGAAGCTGCAATTGGGCTGAACTAGATTGGATTAAGCTTTTTATATTGGGGTAATTTTTATAGACACACAATTGGGGACAAGGGCAATTTTTTTTTTGTGTAATATCTATTTTAAAATGATTTATATAATTTAAGAGTTTTGAATGAGATCGAATAAAAGAAACTGATAGAACAGATCAATGCAGTAATTCTAAAATTTTCAATATGTGTTCATTATTAATACTATTTTACTTTTTTAAACACTTAGGCATTTCATTATATCTTCTTTTCAGCAAAACTGCGCTGAAATTTTATTACCAGTCATAACTGTAATTTAGATGGGCTGGGATTTTTTATATTATAAAGAAAATTCCTGAGGTCAGCGCATACCCCCAATTTTTTTTTTTAAATTCGGCCCAGCCCTGTCCCAAAATCATGATGAGGTTATTTTAATTTCAAAATCTAGTATACCAAGGTCTACTAAAGCAAATATTTACTATTTATAAAAAACTAGGAAAAGAAAAAAAATGAATTGATTTTTAATAATATCTGCAAAAGATTTAGATGCAAATTGTGTAAAAAGTTACATTATATATATATATATATATATATATATATATATATATAATGTGTGACGTCATGAGCTGTTGTGCAATTTTCGCTTTCAGCGTCTTATATGCATGTGTTTATCGTTGCTTGGAAATCATCCATGTAAACAATAACAGACCATCATCAATTTCTTGTTTGTGTATTGCTTAATATATTGTGTAATTGTCATCTTTGATAATGGCTTATGTAAGCCGAAAGCTTAGATTGGATTAAAAATATGTATCAATATTGTGATTTTCTTTCATTGTTTAATGATAATGTTATTAAGCTTATCAGACGATATGAAAAGAACTTACATAAAATATATAGACAACACTTATCTATATTATTTAATGAAACATGTATGAATATATATATATATATATATGAGGTTTTCAATACAGCGAAACAGAACTGTCTGTGAATGACATATATATATATATATACACACACACACACACATATATATATATATATATATATATATATATATATATATATATATGGTAGACTCTGTCATCATGGATGACAAATGAGAGCTCAGTAAAATAAAGAGGTGCTCAACTTTTATGGCCATGCATGTGTCTCCCAAGGCCTACAGGTGTTTTGAAAACTTTTAGAGATGAAACATATGGTTGACAATATGAATTTAGACAGCAGGATAATTTATTTTAGCCAATGTGTTTCATCTTGTGATGGACAAAACAAAAAAAAATTAAATGCATGAAAATGAAATTCAACACCATTGACTGACTTTTGTTTATTAGACATTAAATTGCTAATGTACATTTATGAGCGTTTCTTGAATTTAAAAATTTTGAAAAGAAACTAACACTTTTACTTTTTTTTGTTGCAAAATAAAATCCTTACAGGTATCAGTAATTGACTGTAGAAGTGGACACTGAAGTCAACATTGAGAGGAAATAATCTGTTTCAGGCATGAGTGCCTTCTTCAGGTTTGATGCATGAAACAGACTGCCACTACTTAGTATTGACCTCAATGTCCACTTCTGTACTTACATACACTCTATCCCTGATATTGATATATATCCGGTCCTCCTGCTATATACTTAGAGATTCTTGATAAAATCCAAAGAAGAACCAGCAGTATTATTGGTCCTGACCTGGCATCTCGATTTCAGCCACTTTCCCACTGCTGTAAAGTTACTTCCCTTTGCTTTTTCTATAAATTTCTTTCATGGTAATTGTTTGGATGAGCTTTTCACTATGACACCTAGACTTTATGAATATAAGTGCAGTAGTTCACTGGCGACAAGGTCTCACCATTTTTGATTTGCATTGGCTAGATGTAGCTGTAAGTTCTATGCTAAGAGTTACTTTTCTAGCACTTCTCATTTGTGGAACTCTTTTCCTGTTTCTTGCTTTCCAGTCAAATTTTAATGTCAGTCGTTATCTACTGTCTTTGTGATTACTCATCTAGTGTTCCTGTTCCTCAATAATGCTTCTGCTTTTTAATTCTTTCACACTCAGTAACCCCTTGTGTCTTAGTGGATTTACTGCCTTGCATGAGGTGATCTTGATTAAAGATAACATACACATACATACATACATACATATATACATATATATATATATATATATATATATATATATATATATATATATATATATATATATATATGAATAAAATTGAATATTCACTTGTTTCTACAGTCTTATTTAATTTTGTTTATTATAATTAATGATCTATCTCTTGATACCAATCACTATAATTATAAAGACTGATTGCCTTAAATATATAATCTTTGTTATGTGTGTGTGTGTGTGTGTAAAAATGAATTCTGTTACCTGTGTATATATATATATATTGGAGAAAGTATCTGAATAAGAAATAAATGTGCTTACTACAAAGGAATTAAGCCCGAAAGTGTTATGAGCTTAATCCCTTTTAGCTGTAAATGCTTCTGCATTAAATTAATTCTTCTTTGCATAATCCACTTGTCAAATAAATCCTAATTCCTTTTTTGTTTGATTCAACTGACACAAAATTACAATAGCCTGAAACTCTTACAATGAAACTCTAGCCTCTTACTGCTTAGCCTATGAGCAGGAGTTGGTCATTTTTCATTTTTATCATTTCCTACTTTTGAATAAAATGTACAGTTGCTGAAGATAAATATATTTTCTATCTATCTATCTGTGTATATATCAGGTCATCCCATAAGTTCTGTCCGAATTTTGAATAAAGAAAACAAGTGACCAAATGTTACATGTAATTACAGATTCAATCAACAATGTATTTTCCCTGATTATCTATGATTCCTTCCATCTATTAATAAGCTTACTAATTCCATTACTGTAAAATTCTTTTGGCTTTGATTCGAAGAACTCACGAATGTCAGTTTTAACCTCTTCCTGTGTTACAAAAGCTGTTTCTTCCAAATGATTCTGTAAGCTACAAAACAAGTGGTAGTCTGAAGGAGCAAGGTCGGGAGAATAAGGTGGATGAGGAATTTTCTCCCAACCAAGTTCTTTGATCTTTTGTGACGTGACTCTTGCTATGTGTGGTCATGCATTGTCCTGATGAAACATCACCCATTTTCGATTCACTAGAGCAGGTCGTTTTTTCCTCAAAGCTTGCTGACAGTATATTTGAGCATTAATTCTTGCATTAGGTGGTAAGAATTCAAAGTGGATTATTCCTTGGCAATCCCACCAGATTGAAAGAAGAACCTTTTGCCCATGAAGTTCCCTTCTCGGCTGTAGCTGGGGTCCTTCCCCTTTACCAAACCACTGTCTACGACGCTTAACATTTTGATAAAGGATCATTTTTTCGTCACAAGTCTATCCAAAAAAGGTGAAACAAGTTGGCGAGAATGGAGAGAAGAGCAGATGTCAACTCGGGATTTGAGGTTGTTTTCAGACAATTCATGAGGCACCCATTTTCCAAGTTTAGGAACTTTTCCAAGTTGTTGAAGATGACGATGAACAGTTGTATGGTTTGAACTGAGAACCACTGCCAATTCCTCAACTGATGAAGCAGGATTTTCTTCAAGGGCTGCTTCAAGAAGCTTTTCATCAAACTCAACTGGACGTCCGGTTCAATCTTCATCTTCAAGGGTGAAATCTCTACCTCTGAATTTTGCAAACCATCTTCTGCGAGTTCTTTCATTCACACATTCCTCTCCATAAACTGAGTGAATGTTTCTAGCCGCTTCGGCTGCTGAGTTTCCTTTCTTGAACTCATAAAGCATTATGTGTCTCAAATGATTCTTGGGTACTTCCATGTAATCAAACAAAATCTAATTTTATTGTTCTCTGAAATAAAATTTGATCAGTTTCAATGCATCTAAACATAAAAATAATGTTCAGCTCCATTAGACATTATAAAATACTCTTTAAATTTTGTTCATTTTAACAAAAAGTTAAAATTCGGACAGAACTTATGGGATGACCTAATATATATGTGTGTGTGTGTGTGTGTGTGTGTGTGTGTGTGTGTATATATGTATATATATATATATATATATATATATATATATATATATATATATATATATATATATATATACATCTGTTGGCTTTAAATGATCCATAAGTCATTATGCTATTAAACAAAGAAATCTATCTATCTATCTACAGGGGACTGCAAAAGTAGGTATATAGTAAGCATTATTATTATTGATCTGTCATTATTGATATGTTTGTATAAACAATACAATTCATTTTTTTGTGTATGTTTTGTTACTATATGCCTACAGTATGCTCATGTTTTATAAAATTCAACTTTAATTTTTAATTGTATTTTTCCAATTTTCAAATAAGAAGTTGTATAAGATGTTATTATGCATTCTTTCTGGTGTGGTCTCCCCACCCCCTACCAACTTTAGCCATTAAACAAAAAAAAAGACAGCTGTCTATAAAATACCAGAATGCAGCCAACAGAATCTTGCCTATTACACTGATAGTACATGGTTCTTGATAATGACTGAGATAGTTGAAATTACTTGAACAAAGACAACAAAATGAACATGAACTTTGGATACTTTATTTGCAATTTTCATTTCAGTAGAAAATACTTGATCTGAAATTTTGTAAAATACAGTAAATAATAAAACAGGTAGAGCTTGTCAGTTGAATAAACCTTGTTTGTATGAATACTTGCTGCCTAAATATATCTTTTATATATATATATATATATATATATATAGTGTGTGTATCAAAAATACTTTTAAAAACTTAGGGGGCAGGTGCCTCACACCAAAACAAGGACAAAAGTCCATATAAATATATGGTCACAAATCATTTGTTTTTGAGTTATTAAGTTTAAAGAAAGTTTATGGTAGATAGCACTGTCTTGACATGTAGACTTGGTTACGTTCGTCATTCGTGTACATTTGTGGCTAGTCTGTTTTCAATGTTTAATATGTGTAGTAGTGAGTTAACTGAAAAGTGTTCTATTTAACAATGGCAGGATATTCATATCATGAGCAGGCCAATATGATTTTTACATTCGGCCATGTGAATGGTAATGGACATGAGGTTGCACGACTGTATCAGATTGCCTTTCCAGACTGAAGGCAGCCGAGTCATTCAACTTTGCTGCTGTTTATGGTCATGTTGCTGAGACAGGATCCATGGTACCACAAACTATGAATCGAAGAAGACTGAGATCAGCTTGTACACCTGACCATGAAGAATACATTCTACAGGCTCTCGGAGACGATCCAGGTATCAGCACACATCAAGTGACCCTCGCATAGAGGATATTTCATGAGCAGCTCCTGTATCCATCTCATTTGCAATGTGTGCAGGATCTTTTGCTACTCTGATCACTCACCATGGGTGAACTTTTGTGAATGATTTATTGCACAAACTTCCAGTCTGTTGTTTGTCTTTTCAGTCTTGCTTATGGATGAGGTAACATTTGGAAGAGATGGAATAACAAATTTACACAACCAACATTTATGGGCGGATCAGAATTCCCATGGTTCAATACAGGCTAGACATCAGCATCAGATTACAATTAATGTGTGGGCTGGAATTGTAGGTGACTGTCTGGTAGGTCCATATGCTCTCCCAGTATGTCTTACAAGAGCTATCTACAAGGATGGTATTTCAAACATGCTTCCAGACTTGCTAGAGGATGTACTTCTCCTAATACAAAGATGCATGTGGTTCATGCATAATGGGGATCCAGCACATTTTAGTTATATTGTTTGTGATGCACTGACTAACATCTACCATGAAAGATGGATAGATAGGTTCCATGGCCTATGTTCCCCCAACCTCAGTCCTTTAAGTTTTTACCTATGGGGCCACCTAAAACAATTGGTTGATGCAGCAGATATTAATAATTCAGAGACATTTCATCAATGTGTCATGGGTACCTGCTAAACCATTCAACACTGTGTGAGAGTATTTGAAAGGGTCCGCCAGTCAATGATTCAATGTGTATATGCATGTGTAGAAGCAAACAGAGGACATTTTGAACATTTGTTATGAGTTGCTGTATATAACAATGGCCTTTTGGACATGTTTATATGGATATTTTACCTTGTTTTGGCATCAGGAACCTACACAGAAAATTTGTAAAAGTATTTTTGATACACCCTGTATATATATATATATATATATATATATATATATATATATATATATATGTATATGTCTCCAAGTATAGGATTGGTGTATACGGAATAAATTCCAATAACGAACAATTACTATTCTTAAAAAAGTGCTCAATACAGAGTAGAGCAAATATAATTATTTATTTAAAAATTATGACATAAATAGGTTATAAAATCACTAGAAAAATAGCCATTTTGTTTCAACACCTCTGGTGTCTTATCAAGTGATGATGTTGAATCTAGAATAAAGGGTTTTAAAAGGTTCAAATTAATTAACCACCCCTCACAAGGGGAAACGCTGTTACATAAGCTGGAATGACCAATCAAAATACAAGTACACAAGAATTCAAAAAATTTGACAATGAAGTAAGGTTATAATAACTATTGAATGCTTTAAAGTTGGGGTTATACTAAAATAGAATTTATTCTAACTAATAAGTATTAAATTATACAATAAAATTTGAAATTAAAATTAAAAATTACCCGTTTTAAAATCTAAATTTAATCTCTATTAATTTTAAAATTATGAAATTACTGAGGAATAAAGAAAAAATACATATGTTATTCTATTTATTTTGTTTTTATAGCAATTAAGTTGGAATAAACGTTAAGATCGACTGCTCTTAACTTCATGACAACATGGATACATTTAAATTCTAAGCATAGGCAGAGGATGATGACATCTTGCGAAAGACAATACATACACAGATTATAATACATAAGCACACAGACATATTTAGATATATACACACAAAAAAGTGATGAGGCAGGAAATATCTCCACGACCCTTTACAAAAAAAACAAAACAAAAAAACACATACATACACAATGAAATGTGCATGCAAGTTACTATACACATAGACACTGATAAAGACACGTACATACACCCACATACATTGACATAAACACTTTCATACAACAACCAAGAAATATTCAAGATTGAAAGTGTTATTAAACAAATTCTAACCACTTATTAAAATATAACTTATACGGGCAAATATACATAGATAAAAACGGTCTAATAGAACAGAGAAACAAACAATAGGGAAAGAAAGGACATTAAAACAGATATATATGTATAAAAATAACACCATCTAATATATAAAATGAAAATTCCAAACAGACAAATATATATAAAAATATATATTTCATATATGTCTATATACACCCTACTGTACATTAGGTGAAAGAAAATAAAAACTACCTACAGATATATGTGTACAGTGTACACACATTCTTCACTACAGACAGAAGCACAGAAAAGCCTACCTATAGACAAACATATATACATATACACGCATACACACAAACAAATATATATATATATCTACACATATACACACATACATATACGCATACGCATATGCATATATGCACATACAGAAGCAAGCATAAATATATCAACCCACACAGCAACATAAAAAAGTAAACAGACCAAATATGAATATATATACATGCATACACATACATACATACATATACACACATACATACATATATATATATATATATATATATATATATATATATATACATACATACATACATATATATATATATATATATATATATATATATATATATATATATATATATATATATATTGCCAGTTGGTCCCTGGTCATTGCTGCTGCTGCTGGCTGTTGGAGTTGGTCATTGCTGCTGCTGCTGGCTGTTGGAGTTGGTCATTCTGATCTGCACCCTGCTCTGCCCTATGTTGCGTTGATTGATCACAGAGCTGGCAAATATCAAGTTGTCATCACCAATTGTAGCACTGGTTTGACCCTGGTGAAGCTATGTCACAATGGAAAAATAAGAATGTTCTTACAGACAAAATAAAGAAAAGACAGGAATTTCTTCAGGGTCTATTTCTATGCAGTTTATATCGTTCTTTGTACAGAAATATTAGTTCTTTTAAAGAAATACTAACCCTTCCCACTTTGAATTCTATTGTGACACTTTGCTCAATTTAGCTATGTCTGGAACAAGGCTTAAGCCGGAGGTTCTTTCTGGCAACAAGTCATGTGGGATTTGGCACAGTAGTCGTCTCTCATCAGGTGCACTCTGATCCACTCCGATAACTTCTTCCTTCTCTTATTTGTGCCTCATACCAACACCTCTCAATGGGTATCGGCAATTCCTCCATCCTTCTTGGTATTTCACCTATGCCTGTCGCCTCGGCTTTATTCGTAACTGT
The DNA here is from genome assembly GCA_964036315.1 of Acanthosepion esculentum. Classification (NCBI taxonomy): domain Eukaryota; kingdom Metazoa; phylum Mollusca; class Cephalopoda; order Sepiida; family Sepiidae; genus Acanthosepion; species Acanthosepion esculentum. The sequence continues at coordinate 24,394,535 of OZ038497.1, read as the reverse complement.
TTTGTATAGTTATATGAGTGTATTATGGTGATTTTCTAAGCATAGCTTAAATGTGGCACAAGGCTGAAAGTATGGGGCACCCAGTGTAGATCAAATTTACTGTTCAGTCATAATTGATCTAAATGATTTTCTAAGCATAGCTTATATGTGAAGCAAGGCCGAAAGTGTAGAGCACACAGTGAAGATCAATCTTCCTACTCAGTCATAATTGATATAGTGAGACAAGCTTGTTAACCATTACACCACACTGGAGTACTCAGGTATATTATGTTAGTGTTTTCTACGTGTATGTGACAGATAGAATTTGGTAGTCTCCATGTGTAGACTACTAATTTTACTACTACATATAAAAAACCTACAGGCAGAAATTTGTGTCTTTTCAGCTACAAAGGGGAATATACTGACAGACATGCTTTGAATATTGCTGGCAAATATGGCCTGGTGCTTCTGTTATATATAGGGAGATCCTTGATAAAATCCAAAGAAAAATCAGCAATATTATTTGTCCTGATCTGGTGTTTCAGCTTCAGTCATTTTCTCCTTGCTGTAAAGTTGCCTCCTTTGGCCTTTTCTATAAATATTTTGATGGTAACTTTTTGGATCTCTTCACTAACTAGACTTCATGAATTTAAGTGCATGTTGTGGAGTGCTCCCTCTAATGAGGCTATTGTGGACTCCTCCACTTACTATAAAGTTAGTAGGAAAAGTAGGCCTCAGGGGAACAGTGATATAGACTGAACGCTGGTCAACCGACACACACTCCCAAATCGTGTAACCCTCTTCTGTTATATTTACTGTTCAATACACTATTTATCTGCAACTTCTTGTTTTGTTATTTCTTAACCACTTTCTTGGTCACAACTGTGCAGTACTAGATTGGCGGCAAAGTCTCATCAATTTACAGTTGAATTGGCTTGATGTGACCGTAAGTTCAATGCTAACAGTTTTTGTTCTCACACTTCTCACTTGTGGAACTCCAACTCCATACTTTCCAGCCAATTTTGACCTTCAAAAATTTGAATGCAATGTCAATTATTATCTATGGTCTTCTTGATTACTCTTCTATTGTTCTCACTCTTTGATAATGTTTCTCTTTTTTCTTATTCTTTCACATTCAGTAACTCTTTGCATCTTCTTGGCTTTACTACTTTGCCTGGGGTGAAATGATTAAAAAAAATTAAAAAACTAAGCACCATAAAATAACATGAGCAATAACTTCCCTAGCCATGTCGTTAATGAACTAATAAAATTTGCTTTAACAAAATTCAGATGATAATGCAAGCAATCACCCTAATATAGACAAGAATAAACATATTAACTTATCTTAACCAGATGCAGCCTATGTCTTCTCCACAAGCTGAAAAGTTACAGTATCTCTGGACACTGATCCAGTCTTTCCTATCAAATCGTGAAATGAGAGTTATCCTGAATGGCCACCCATGTAGATCCTTTTGTACTAACATAGATGTCCCCCTTGGTCCGACTATCCTTTTAATTTTCATTAATGAGCTTCCTGATGACATCAGCTCTCAACTTGGTATCTACACTGATGACACAACACTTTACTCCTGCTCAATAGTAAGGCTCATCAGTCTGACAAAGTCAAAATGTCAGCCTGATGTTCAAAATGACCTCAAGTCCATAGTTAAGTGGGGCAAAAAGATGGCTTGTTAATTTTAACACCTCCAAAACTAAACTTCTCTCCATTAATCATCTGAGAGACACCTTGCTGCCTTCCATCAGCATGGCTAATGCTATCATCCAGGAAAGTGACTCATTGCACCTTCCAGGGCTTACATTCTCTGCTGATGTAAAGTAGAAAGACTATATTGAATCCATTGCTAGGTCAGCTGCTAAGAAAGTTGGTTCACTGTGTCAGGTGAGACAATTCTTCTCTCCAGAATCTATCTTACATATCTGTAAGTCTACCATTTGTCCATGTTCGTCAGTATTGTTGCCACATATGGTCTGGTGCTCCTGCTATTTACCCAGAGTTCCTTGATAAGATCCAAAGAAGAATCTGCAATATTATTGGTCCTGATCTGGTGCCTCAGCTCTAGTCACTTTCCCACCACTTTAAGGTTGCCTCGCTGTGTTTTTTCTATAAATACTTTCATGGTAATTATTTGAATGAGTTCTTCACTATGGTACCTAGGCGTTATGAATTCTTGCTTATGGAACTCCCTTCCAACTCCATGCTTTCCAGCCAACTTTAATCTTCAAAAATTTAAATGTAATGTCAATCACTAACTACTGTCCACCTGATTACTCTCTTTCTGCTCATCATTAATGTTTCTGTTCCTAATTCTTCCACACCCTGTAACCCCTTGCGCATTAGTGGTTGTACTGCCTTGTTTGGGGTGGTTCCAATAAAATAAAGTATAAATCGGGAAAAAGCCATTAAAATATAATTTGCAGGTATATATCAGTTAATGATTCCAACAAACACCCGAGATATATCATTTACAATAAAAACTTTGCAGATTAGCAATTTGACATACATTTTAAATGTTGTGTAATGTTTATCTTTCTCCATCAATTATAAGTTAATTAGATTTTAAATTGGTATCCACTCATCCTTGATAATATATGTTATTTTCAATAAAAAGACATTTTTATTTTGTCTAAAACTGATTAATTTATAGAATGTGTTGTAATAATGTGTTGGCTATAATTTGAATCGATGTAATTTGTTAATTTCACAAAATCTTAATTTATAGACATTTTTTAAGTTTTTCTTCAGAAACATTACAGAATCTTTGAAAGGAAACCAAGAGACCAACTGTTAATAATCTTGGTGCACTGGGCAAAGATTATGAATATATCTGTAAGAAGTTTATACAATCAGAATATAAAGTTTGTCACTTAGCTGTTTGGTGTTACCTTCAGCATTGCAACTCCAGAGTTTTGTAGGCAGACCTTCCAGCATTCATTCCGTCAACTCATCAGGGGATATCAGCAATTGACTGTTTATAATTCTCATATTTTCTTTTATGTATGCACTTTTCAATGGTGCAATGTTGATTTTTTTTCCTTTTATAGTATGTGTGTGTGTGTGTGTGTGTGTGTGTGTGTGTGTGTGTGTGTGTGTGTATGTGCATGCATTTGTGACTGTTGATGTGCTCATGCACCCACCTGTACATATGTGTATATGTGTAAATATATATATATATATATATATATATATATATTAATAAATATACATTTTTTTTTACTTACTGGTAGCACAACACAATCATCAGTTACTAACTGAAAATTCAATGTGCGATATTTTATATTTATATATATGTGAGATATTATATATATATATATATATATATATATATATATATATATATATATATATATATATATATATAAAAACAGGACATTGTTTTAATATGACCTATGAAATTTATGCCTGTTCAACTTTATGACCATGATTGCAAATTGGTATGCCTGGCTGCCTGGCCCTGACTACTCTGTATCTAGCAATGTGAGTCTTTCCCTTTTCTCAGCTTGGTGTATGTCAATTTCTACCCCAGCTCCCAGCAGCACCTGAACACCCACCTCATCTAGACAACCTCCATCCTGACATGAAATTGTTTTTTGCCACCAAACGCAACTCCACTCACCCATCCTATGGATCAACATTCAATGGCAGCATTGAAGGCGAACTATCTCCAAACGCATTTCACTTCAGCCATAGCCTCTATAGATGCAAACCCAGAACCATTGTTTCAAGACTTTTGGAAACAGCTCAACATTTATAAGTGTATCAAGAATCTTGCTTGACAGAGAAGTATTTTGTTTGTTTGGCATATTTTGCAAATCTTAAACCAACTGTACAGTCTAACTTAAACCTGAGGAACATAAAAATAAGAAAGAAAACAGCCTATAGAGATGATACAAATGATATCAAATAAAAAAAGTGTACTTACAAGCTGACTTATGATCAGATTGATTTATAACCTGTCAATTGTAACTGATTGTAATTGTAAGTCAATGAAAATCTGTATATACAATTTATCCCGTCACACATGAATATGGCAATATACTAAAAACTAAATAAGAATATAACTGTAAGACATTTACTCAGCTACAGTGACTATTCTATATGGCTTCTGTGTCTCTTCTTTTTCTGGAAATTGGTTATAGTCGTGTGTATGTGTACATACTGTTGTGTGATAAGCTAATTCTATAAACAACAGCCACCTGCACTAATGCAAAGCTCTTCAGTAAAATGAATGGAGCACTTTGGCTGATTGGCATTTGTTTATATTTGTAAAAGCAAAATGCTAGATTTAGTTGTGTAACTCTACCGAGTGAAGATAGCTCTGGCTGACACCAAATCAGTGGTGTTTCAATCCTGGCTTGAGGCATTCGGATGTCTAGTCGCACTGAGGAGCTGTGATCCAGCAAAACAGTACTGTCTGTGAATGACATATATATATATATATATATATCTATATATATATACACATGACAGAGTTTCTTTATGTGTGTGTGTGTATGTGTACAAATGTGTTTACTAATTCTTCGTAGTGAGACAGTGTATGTATTCAGGGGGAATGTACACTCACATATATACACGCATGCTGACAGAAACACACAAAAATGGAAATAGATCTAAGAACACACAGGGGTTATTAAAACATTAAAAGATAAGACAACCGATTCATCACTTCTCAAACCAACCTTAATTGTTTTATGACCCTTCGCTCAGAACTCTTCACTGCCATTTAAAGAAAGACATTCGAATGACCAACACAAAAACAGAGAATGTCTCATATCGAGAATATTTAACATTGAAAAACATAAAGGAAAAAAATTAATTATTTTTAATAATATGTGGAAATCTCCACCCTTTACCTGAAGATGGTCGTGAGACCAGAAACACGTGTTGTAAAACTATGAAAAATAAAGAATAATATTTTTTTAAAAACCCACATTACAACCATAAAAGTTTGCGGTACCTCTCTTCTTTTTAATATACACACTTTTCTCTCGTTGGAACTATTATAACCTCTTCATTTTATATATATATATATATATATATATATATATATATATATATATATATATATATATATGTGTGTGTGTGTGTGTGTGTGTGTGTGTGTGTGTGCGTGTGCGTGTGACAGAGAAGTGAGTCAGGGAAACATACACACACGTATATTTTTTTTATTGAAATTGGAGTGGATCTGAGCATTTTTGTTTACTGACGGGAAATCTGATCTAGGGCAAGAGCTGTACCCATTTGGAATTGGGTCATTAGAAAAGACAATGGAAATGGTTGAAATAATTTTTAGCGGTTAAAGTTATAAATAGAACTTAGTAAGCTATGAGGAACTTTGGAATTCACATGATTTTGGTTGAAAGTAGCCAGAACCCGTGATAATCGTGTGCGAAGTAGTAGGGCCAAGGCTCAAGTATGAAGAGCCAGGTTTATCTATATAAACGCGTAGTTATGCTGAAAAAAGTGGTAGTTTTTGGCTCATCTGTCTTCGAGTGCAGTCGAGCTGGGTGGAGAGATGTCAGAGATTGAAAGTGAGCAGAGTTGAATGGAAGGCTCAAAGAAATACGAAAGTGATGTCAGAGATTGGAACAAAACGCCCGCTAACATGTGCTGTTGATATAAGAACAAAGAAGCAAATTACTCCTCCAACATCTAAGACTACTACTGCTACTATTATTACTACCACTGGGAACGGAGACGTCGAACAAGCCACCCCTCTCCTTTAACGAAATTACACAAAGTATTTTCTTTTCTTTTGTTGATCATCATTCATATACGAGAGACTGGAGATAGTTCTTGAAGAGGAAGTAGAGAGAATTTGGCCTGAGCAAGACAAATTATTCTCTCCATCTCCTTGCAGATGGAAGAGAGAGACAGTGGAGATTTGAGTTGGAGACTCGAGGGGGAGAGGAAGTGTTGTCAGAGATTGGAACGAAGCGTCCACTAACGTGTACTGTTGATATAAGTTCCGCTTCTTCTGCTACCACGAAGATTACTACTACTGTTACTACTGCTGAGGCGGAACGCAACTATAAACTTTAAGGCATGCACAGAAATCTTTATCTCTCCATCGCAAGAGTTGTATATCATTCTGAGATGATTTAACAACAAGTTAATCACAACCCACTCTCTCTCTCTCTGTCTAGAATCCAGTGTATGAGTTTTTACGTCAATTACTTTTCTTTTCTGTAACCCATTCTTTTTCTATACGATTCTTTTCTGCTATATAAAAGACATTAGCAATTCAACCATTGAATAGTTGTTTGTCCAGCTTTCTGCAGATATTTTTTTTTTTTTGGTGCATTCTAAATTTCTTAGCACAGACTCTCCAGCCGTGTCTACATCTTCAGTTGACTGTGAATGGATGAACATCACTTCTGCTTTCTGGATCAAACCAAACACAATGTGGGCAAGAAGCAGGATTAAACCAGTGGACCAGTTGAATGATCCACAGATGCTCAGGGGACCTACAGCCACTCCCTTAAGTTTGGTTAAGACCAAGTAGACACCTCAACCCAGAGAGTAAGACATCGGAGGTTGAGGGGCTGGGGTAAAAGTGTTAGATATATATATACAGAGAGAGAGAAAGAGAATTAATACAAATATAAATTTTGTCACTTAATTGATTGGTGTTACCTTCAGCATCTAGAATTTCATAAGTAGACCCTCCAGAAATCACTCTGCCTACTTGTCAGGGGATATCAGCAATTGGCTATATATATATATATATATATATATATATATTTTAGGAATATTAATGACAAATTGGAAACATTTTTGTGTGACATGTTTCATTCTTTACAACTTCATTGGACTATAGTAATGTTTACATTGATGTGATTATATGTGTGCATGAAGGAGAGGGGGTGCTGAATTTTAAATATAATTTTTTTCATTTAAATATATGTTTTGGGTATATATTCTAGTCAATTTCATTTCGGAGTTATTTTTTTGTTAGTTTATATTTTTATCACTTTCGTCATGAAATATCCTACATTGTGATAAAGAAGATTTGTCAAGAAAATTGAAATGTTTTAAGGATCTGGATATATATTTACTGTGGAACTAGTGATTGAATTTTTTACACTTTGTCATAGATTTTACTAAAACTATACTTGATATATAAAAATTCATATATTGTTTTTTCATACATATATGTATGACATGAGATAGCGATATATATTTTTATATATCAAGAACAGTATTGAGAAAATTGTCAGACAAAATGAAAAAGTTTACTTGTGACACATTTCATCTGTTAGCACTTCAATGGACTGTGTTTGTTGACATTGTTATGACTACACATGCGCATGAATGAGAGATGCTGGTAGTTTCAAAATTTTTAAAGAATTTAAAAAATTATTTTTTTTTGCAATCTAGCCAAATTCATATATATTCTTTTTCTTTTTCTTTCCATCATCTTTCTTTTTGCAATAACAGAAAATCTGCCAAGAATGGTTAAACATTGTAAGATCCTCACTGTATATTTACTGTGGCTGAACTAGTGATTAAACTACTTTCCAGACATTTTCATCTCAGTGAGTTATTTTCTCTTTTGATTAGAGTAGTATTTTCTATGTCAAAATTGTGGTCAGTTTTGTTACGATGAACAACCAATGCGTTTTTTGTGTTGTTTTTTAAAAGAGACATTTTAAAAAGTAACACACAAAACACACAAGCTGTTGCTTCCTTGATCACTACAGTCTTAACCTGTTCAAGTCTGGGGTTAACCGTTATCTTCCCCACACATCCCCCATAAACTGTATCTCTTACTCTTTAACTCTCTACCTCGAGTGGCTCTCAAGCCTTGTACAGTGTGGGCATCATTGTAAAAAAAATATATCTGCATGGAAAAGACTAAAATTGATTCTCTGGGGAAGGTCCAATTTCCATATCCTCTCAAATCTCTTAAGAGCACCCCAGGCTTTGCCTAGTCTGATGAAAAAAAATGACAAAGAGAGAATAACAATAAAGTTATTGTCCTCTATCATACTGCAATATCTTTGAATATTACGTCAGAAATTGATGAATTCATTTTGACTGAATTTCAAATATTAACTTGGCCTTGATAAATCTGGGACAGCCATGGTAAACATTGGCATCAGTTTGCAATTGATCATTTCATATCGATGTGAATGAAGCATATGGAAAAAATTATTAGTTCTTTATTAAGAAATCTCGTCAAAATATAGCACATGGTAACTTATACAAAGGGTTTATGCTATTTACTATTGTGCTAGTATTCCCTCTTTGTATTAACAGCTAAAGCTAACTTCCAGTTTTTAAATCAATATATAGAAGTGTGATCTTATCATCTACATTGCCTTTGGAAAAAATTATACCCGTGTCTAATGATATTTATGAAGTTATGTCAGGTCACAATACAATTGATACAAGTAACATGTCACTCTGTACTACCTGCTACATGGCCAGGTGATTGTCAACTAAACTATTTGCCCAAGCAGTGTGGGTGGTGACACAGCATTTCTGGGCAGAGAGTTTGTTACACTGAAGTCAATGGTCAAGTCAGAGGGTTCCCTGATTGAATCAATGGCCATGATCCATGAACAAAGCAAGTCTTCAAGCAGGGATGGGCTCCACCAGGTCTATTTGCCCAAGACACAATATGAATGAATGCTTTTCCAGCTTTCAATCCAGATTTGTGGAGGGAGCCTGTCAGGTGTTCAGCTGTGCAGTGACCTTACAGCCCCATCAGGCCATGGGACTGATGATGATGATAATGATAATGATGATGATGATGATGATGATGATGATGATGATGATATCCAACTTAGTATAGTACAGTGCCACCTGTCTGAAGATCAAACTCACTTCAATAGTAATGGCCAGTACTTGCTCAATTAAAGACAAGGGTGCATCTTCTCGCCAGATTCATTTAACCTTTACAGCAAGGCAATATTAAGAGAATTCCTTGCAGGATGTATTACTGGTGGATAGAATCTTAAAACAGAAGGTACACTGATGATACAAACACAGGATAAAAACTTCAGGTACTTTTAGATAAAAAAAGGTTTAAAAAGGTCTAAACACTTTACTATGCACATGAATGTTTTTGTTGTGCAAAGAGTGCTAACAAGTCTATAGTACTAATCATCATTTTCTTTTGAACAGACAGAACACTGGTAAATTGCTTCCCATTCCAGCTGAGTCAGGACACTCATATGCAGTGGTTCTCAACTGGTGTTCCCCAGGACTCAAGGATTTCACAAGTGGTCATTAGGGGTTCCACAAGAAACAGTGATAAATAGGTTAATGCATTTTTGAGTCCTTTTTGTTTAATTTTATATTCATAGTTTTACTAACGCATATGGCATATTGTTGGAAAATCCTTGGTTATTATAATAAAGGCTTCAACCTCTTATATTATTTAAAATAATAATCATAGGGAATGTATTTAGTGATGTCTATATGGTGTCAGTGTGAAGATGCCTTCACTGGTTAGTGGACAGAACCTCCTGCATGTGGCGGATTTGTGTATCATCTATTGATTCACTCAAGTACAGGACACATACACCGTGTCTATATATTATGTTTATCATGTGAAGTACAGGTAGTTCCACCCAACACTGCAAACTGCTACAAAACCAAAACATTAACTGGAAAACTTGAATCCTTTTCTTAAATAGCCTTGTTAGATTGACTTTCAGATGAATGTCATGCATGGTGTCCAACTCATTTAGAAATATCTAAACTGGTTAGTGGACAGGACCTGTACTTGACAGATTTGTGTACCATCAATTGATTCACTCAAGTACATATATTATGTTCATCATGTGAACTACAATAAAAATACAAGAGTGACAGATGTTAATAATGGTATATAATAATTTTTATGCAGAGGTTCCCTGAAATAAGAAAACTATTTCAAGGGATTCACAAGAAAAAACTCTAAATGCTTTACTAAGAACATGAATGTTTTTGTTGTGCAAAGAATGCTAAAGAGTACTATAGTACTAATTCATCATTTTCTTTTGAATGAACAGAACGCTTGTAAATTTTATTTCAGCAGGAGATATTAAAATGTGAATTCACTGACTAAAAATCTATCCTGGTGAATGCGGAAAAATATATTAAAATGGAGATAGAAATCAGAGAAGAGTGAGATTAATAATTTATAGTATCAGTTGCTCAGAGTCCTTGATTTTCTGGAGGTGCCTTGACATTTTCTTTTTAATTAATATTTACTCAATACAAGGCCCAAGAGCCACTAAAGGTAGAGGTTTACTGAATGAGTTTGTTTTAATGACGTAGAAAAAGTAACAAGTGCATATTATGAGGATAGGCAGGATAGATCAGTTGACTCTTGACTTGAATAGGTTATGATCATAATGATTGGGAAAGCATACTTGGGAGTCTGTGCCACAAAGTAACAGTTCTGGGGAAGAAGCTTTCTAAGTGGAACTTCCTCTTTTCCAATGGAATAGGGAGAGAATGAGTTAACTTTTTGTATGTGTGTTATCAGGTCCTAGCTGTCAGTGTCTGAACTGGTGGAACTAAGGCATGTAACTTGTCTAAACATCTGCCATAAAAATAATGGTAGAGTAGCAAGATGCTAGCAACATTTCATCTGTGGAAAAAGAGTTGTAGGGTGGAAAACAGTTCATCACCCACAAGGTTGTGTAAACACTTTTGAACTCATGGCTGAAAAGTGAGGATTGGGCAGCTCCAGCCAAGATATGGCAGCAATACTCCATTTTTGTTCTAATCTGACTCTTGTAATTATAAAGCATAGTAGAAGGAGTCAGGTACTTTCTGGATCGATAGAATGAGCCAAAACAGCTCCAGGCCAGATATATCAGCAATACTCTATTTTGGGTCTAATCTGACTTGTAAAGATAAAGCATGGCAGAAGGAATCAGATACTTTCTGGGGCGATAGAAAAAGCCAAAACAGCCCCAGGCCAGATATAGCAGCAAAATAGCTTTCTTTTAATTTTTGGTCAAAATCTGACTCTTGTAAAAATAAAGCATGCCAGCGTCAGGTACTTTCTGGAGGTACATAGCTTTGCAAGGCTTGTCTGGACCATTACTACTGAACTGAATTTGATACTCACTGTGTGCTCCATACAAAATTTGGTAATGAATAACCCAACAATGGATGATATGTTACAAAATCAACCAACCAAAACCTAAACCTGATTTCCTAGGTCCTCATGCTTTTCAAAAAAATGTATGGAGACAAGGAATTTCTGCATAGGACTTGAGGATGAAAAGATATTTTTGCAAAGTATTTTATATGTTATTGTGTAGTATGAATGTTACTGTAGATATTACCAGGAGCAGATCTGCAGTTCACCCAATGTCAATGACTGCCCCTGACATGGTAAACCCTACTGTGCTTAGGATGTGCACACATGGGAAAAAGTCTATGACAGGTAGATATAAAAACACCCACTTGAGAGGGAGAAAAGGAGAATCTTTTACATCCTGGCAAGAATATAGAATCTGCATTCAGAGAAAGCCCTGGAACCAAACACCCACTAGTCAACTAATTGTCAAAATCTGAAGTTGAATAAAATGTAATTTTATGTTTGAGAGATTGGATTCTGTGTTCTCCTTAGTAATGTATGATGATAACATTGCAATTTTATACAAGATTGCTTTGACAATAGAAAACTTTATATGCATGAAGTAAATGCATTAATCATCATTTTGCCAATAAGAGAATTTGTACCCATTTCATATCCTTTCATTTCATTCTGCATACTTTGGGAATGATACGATTGACTAGACAAGCTACACTGGCCTTTGTGCCCAGATTTCTTGCATCCTCCTACAAAAAATGGTTTCTATTTTCTGAGTTTTGTAGACTCACTTAATCAAAAATTCATAACTTCATAAATTTCTTGCCTCACCAGAAAATTCTGTCAATGCAAAAGGAGATGAGGATCGAAGTAAAGGATGAATAATGAAAGAGAAAATCATTTTGTTACTTTCACATTTTCTCTCTTTGTGCTTATCCGCAACCCCAGCTTTTCTCTCTCTTTACTTTGTTCATTCGCTACTAATTTTACTCTCTTCTTCTCTCTTTCTCTTTCTTTCACACCCACATTCTTATTATGTGCCTTCTTTTCTCAGTTTATGTTACTTTCACTTTTTCTTTTCTTGCCTCTCAATCTTTCTTACTTAAACTTCTTACTTTGTCTCTTTTTCTTTCTTTCCTTCTTTCTTTCACACCCACACTTTCATACACACTCATTCTTATTGCATGCCTTCTTTTCTTTGTTTACATCATTTTCTCTTTTTTGCCTTTGAATCTTTTTTACTTAGATTTCTTACTTTGTCTCTCTCTCTCTCTCTCGTTCGTTCTTTCTCTTTCTTTCCTTCTCTTTTTTTACACCCACACATTCATACACACTTATTCTTATTACTTGCTTTCTTTTCGTTGTTTACATCACTTTTGCTTTCATTTTTGCCTCCAAATCTTTCTTACTTAGACTTCTTACTTTATCTCTCTTTCTGTCTTTCTCTTATTGCTTGTGCCTTTGTGCAAGTAATATCCTCTTCTACATTCAGTTTTGTGTCTGAAGAATTCAAAGAATGGATAGCTCACACTCTTTGAGTGCTACCCATTCATTCTAATAATGCTTCATCATGATGTTTACAAGAATCTCTCCAGTTCCACTCATAACCTCAAGCCTCTGGAACTTTCAGACAGATAAAATAAAATAGCATACAAGCAAATTCCTTGTTTTACCATGTACAGTTTTACGAGGAAAATGTTTTTTTTTTAACTTGTTTGCCAGCAAGTCTTTTTCTCTTCATAAATGTTTCTCTTTTTTTAAAAATTTATTTTTAATAAATTTGAATTTCATCCTCTCTGTTTCTCTTTCTCTAAATACATGCAGCCCGTGGTTCCATCTGTTTCTGCTGGTGCCGTTTTCTTTCACTGCTTCTTTTAGCTTACTTAGTCAATTCCCTCGTTTAGACCTTAGTCTCTATACCTGTGATGTCTGTCTCTATCTTAGTCTGTCACTTGTCTTTTTTCTGTTCCTCTCTTTCTTTATTTACCAATTCTCTCTGCCCTTCATAGATATCTTTCTCTTTCTCCCCCCCCCCCACACAGATCTATTTCATTTTTCTCTTATTTCTGTCTATTTCTGTAAGGATGTTTTTCTCTCTACCCTTCTGCACCACTTCGGACTGTGTTCAAAGTGTAGTATCTGCCTTTGGGGTGGACAAACTGCATTCTATCTCTCAATCTCCAGGAGAGTGAATTGTTGCACCTTCTCAGGCTAGCATTTTCCGCTGACATGAAATGGAAAGATTATATCAAATCAATTGCTCGGTCTGCTGCTAAGAAAGTTGATTCTCTGTGCTGTGGTAGACAAGTTTTCTTGTCCAAATCCATCTTACATATTTACAAGTTTACCATTCATCCAGGCTTAGAATATTGCTGTCACATTCTGTACTCCTGCTATATATTTGAAGCTTCTTGATAAAATCCAAAGAAGAATTTGCAATGTCATTGGTCCTGACCTGGCATCTTGGTTTCAGTCACTTTCCCACTGCTGTAATGTACCTTCTTTGCACCTTTTCTATAAATACTTTCATGGTAATTGTTCCGATGAATTTTTCTCTATGGTACCTAGACTCTATGAATTTAAACACAGTACTAGATCTTATCATTTTACAGTTGAAATGGGCAGATGTAACTGTAAGTTCTATGCTAACAGTTTCTTTTCTCGCCTGTGGAACTCTCTTCTTGCTTTCCAGTTAAGTTTGATTTTCAAAAATTCAAAAATTCAAATGCAATATCAGTCATTATCATCTGTCCTCTTAAATTCTGTTCTTTTATTCTTCTTGTTCTTTAATAATTCTTTTTTATATTCTTTTACACTCAGTAACCATCTGTGTCTTAGTGGCTTTGTTGCCTTAGCATGAAATGAAAAAACAAATTTGTGTTCCTGTCTTCAGACAGAACGCATAAAAAAAGGAAGTAGGTGATCGTGGCTCTCCACAATGTATTGACCTTTGTAATGCTTAATAAATTTTGTCTTTTTGTCTCCTAAACCTTTTTCCACCATCCATTTACTCAAGTTAGGTAGGTTATGCATTGCTTTCCTTTGTCCGTCTTGACTTCAATCTGTCCTGTGAGTATCAAATTTCCCAATCCCTCTTTCCTCACTATGTGCCCTAGAAATTTCAAATCTCAGGTGGCTTAAATTGCCTTCCATCAGCATGGCTTATGCTAACCTCCAGGAAATTAACTCATTACTTTTTTAGTCTAAAACTTTCCACTGGTATGAATTGGAACTCTTACACAGAATCAATTGCAAAATCAGCTGCTAGGAAAATTGGTTTACTGTTTTGTGCTTGAGAATTTTTATGACCAGGATCTGTCTAACACATTGATAAAGCTACGATTTGACCATGCATTGAATATTGCTGTCATATTTGGTCCAGTGTTTCTGCTAGATAACTACAAATTCTTGACAAAATACAAAGGAGAATCTGCAATATCATTGGCCATGACCTGGCATCTGGGTTTCAGTCAATTTCCGACCACTGAAACCTAACTTCTCTGTGCCTTTTCTATAAAAAATTTCATGGTAATTGTTCTGATAAGCTTTCCCCTTTGCTACATCAGTTTTTTTAATTGTTCTAAATTGACAGCTAGATCTCATCATTTTATTGTTGAAATTGTTAGTTCTAGTCTAATAGTTACTTTTCTCTCACTTCTCACCTGTGGAACTCTCTTCCAGTTTAGTGTCAATCATCTTCTGCCTTTGAGAATCCTGTTCTTTTATTGATCTTTCTTCTCAATAAGATTTCTCAGCTTCCGTCACTCTCTGTAACCCCTTGCATCTTTGTGGCTTTATCTCCTTGCTTGGGGTGGAATACTTAAAAAAATAATAAAAAATAAACTAGGAATCTGTTTTGGTCATTTGTTTTTTCCAAAGACAGACAGACAGGCTAAAGAGAGAGAGAAGTGCAAAGAGGCAGTAGTGAGTGAGAGAGAGAGAAGAGTAGAGGCTATAGAGAGAGAGAGAGAGAGAGAAGTGCAAAGAGGTGGTAGAGAGAGAAAGAGAAATGCAAAAAGCAGTAGAGAGAGAGAAGCGCAAAGAGGCAGTAGAGAGAGAGAAGTGCAAAGAGACAGTAGAGAGATAGAAAAGTGCAAATAGGTGGTAGAGAGAGAGAGAGGGAGAAATGCTAAGAGGCAGCAGAGTGAGAGAGAGAAGAGCAAAGAGGCGTAGTGAGAGAGAAGTGCAAAGATGCAGTAGAGAAAGAGAGAGAAGTGCAAAAGGTGAGAGAGAGAGAGCAGGGTAAATCGGTAGGTTAAGAAGGAGGTGAAGAAAGAAAGTAGAGAACAAATAAGTGATTAATAAATAAAGAGTGGAAAAGGTTGACAGAGAAAATAAATAATTGAGACAGGTAAATAGTGTGAGAGGAAGAGAGTTTTAGAGATGAAGGAAGTATTTATTTTTCAGCATGCACGGGTTGCTACCGAATGTGAAACAAGGTTGAGGTTTAAAGTAGGTTTAAAGGCAATACCGTGGAAAAATTGCCTAAGCCCATTTGGTACTCCCCCTTTTGGGTATGCCTTAGGCACTGGGCAATAAACCCAGCCCCCTTCCTGAATGAGTGGCACTGCCTGGGGAGGAAAGCACCCTGGGGCTTGGGCTTAAAATTATTTGAACATCCCTGAGCCAAATGACCGAGAAGCAATGAAGGAAGCGATGCCAGTCAGATAGAATGCTAGATATGCAAATAGAAAGAGAGAAATAAAAAAGAGAAATGAAGAGAAAGGCTGAGAGAAAAGGATTTCAGTAGCAGCTTCATTTATTTTAAACAGAATTTATTTTTTCTACCAGCCTGCATACTGGAGAGCATATTTTCTATATTAAATTTTCTATATTAAATTTTCTCTCATATACAGGCAGGCAAACAAAATACTGTTTAAAATAAACAGATTGTTTACTCAAATACAGGTTTCCACTAAAAATAACATTTGAAGTAGTATATATATATATATTATTTAAAGACATTTTTATGTTTAACATTCTTTTTATTATAGATACAAGTATTTAAGTAAATGCTCTGTTTATAATAAACAGTATTAAATAACATTTACCGGCCTGAATGTCCGAGAAATCTTCATAGAAAATATTCGTCCTCGACAGGATTCGAACCTGTATCCTATACGGAACCGTCATATAGCCTGACGTGCCTTAACCGTTTCAGCAACTAAGGATCGTTCGGTTGGCAAGGTCGAATTTACTGCTTATAAACTTCAATCTTCCATGAATATATATATATATTATTTTTATTATAAGAGATTATAATAAAAACATGTTGAAATCGCTATATAAAAGCTTTCATGTTTCAATCACCAGTTACTTACCACCACCTGAAGAAGTACAATCTAAAATATTGAATCATGAAAGCTTTTGTGTAGTGATTTCAACATGGTTTTATTATAATCTCTTATAATAAAAATAATAATAATACATTGCTCTACTTTGTGTTGAGCACCTTTTTTTAAAGTAAATGCTACGAACAGCGGAATTTTACTCCATCTGTTCTTTCTCTCGTTTGAAGATATATATATATATATATATATATATATATATATATATATATATATATTGAATGATAAAAATTATTAAAAAAATTAATTAAAATCTTCAGACATACTGCATTGTAGATTAATATTCTTATGTTTTTATTATTATTATTTCATTTAGATTCCACGACTAGTTTCGGCCAACATGTTTCTGCTTGCTGGTAGCAGTAAACTACAGAAATGAATGTCTTGATGGAGAAAATGAACTTTTGTCTGTAGTTTTCATTTGTTTTTTTATTTGTTTTTTTTATCTTTTTAACATGAGTTTATTAACATTCCTTGAGTTGGTCAAACAGTCTCTTTTAAGTTGTCATTTGAGATAAGAGCTGGATGGATTCATGCTAGTTTGAATTCCCTCGGTCAGTTTGGCAGTTTTATTGGTACCTGGAGAGGGGATGGTAAGTGTGTGTGTGTGTGCTATTTACTTTAGTCTGTGAGGTTATTTAGTTATTTAGTCTCTGGTAAGTGTGTGTGTGTGTGTGTTATTTAGTTTTTACGGAGTGAGTGAGTATGATATGTGTTAGCTTGTTTTCTCTAGGTGTGCAAATTGCTTTATTTATTTGCTATGGGTGTGTGTTATCATTTGGCTCATTAGGAAAGTGAGTGAGTATGATGTGTGTAAATGTGTATATTCGTGTGGGTGTGTGTATAAGTGTGAGGCCTCAACACCTCCATAAGCATGTCTGTTTTGTATGGGTGTGAAATATGGGTAGGTTTTGATTTGTAGGGTTATGTGTTACTACTATCTATATTGTTAAATTTATGGTTTAGCCCGGCTGGAAACAGCGTTTGTAAATGTCGTATCCACTTATTTTCATGGAACTCTAAAATCTTTCTCATGTTATCTGCTTTGGGCTTTTCTATTCTCTCAATTATAGTGAATTTGGCATGGGTTTTGAAGTCGTGTTTTTCTATGCGGAAATGTTGTTCTACAGGTAATAATTTTTCATGGAGAGTCGACTTAATTCGATTGCGATAATTATTAATTCTGTAGTTCTATGTAGTCTATGTTCCTACATATTGTTTCCAGCATAGTGTGCATTCTAGGAGGTAAATTATGTTATGACTTCTACAGTTAGAGTCGTGGTAGATTTTGAAGGTAGATTTAGTGACTGAGCTAGTGAATGAATTTGTGTGTTTAACGTGGTTGCAGCATAAACTTCTTTTGTTGTTACATGGTTGGGAAAATTCTGTTGTTTTTGTTGTTAGTTTATCACGGATTACCTTTAAGGTTCTTAAGTCTGCGATATGCTAGAAGGCCGGGTTCCTTAAATAGTTTTTTTAGGTCTGGTTTGAGATGTAGTATTTCCCAGCGACTTTTGATTATTTGGGAGGCAGAGTGGGATTGAAAGTGGTTACTAGAGGAATGTGGCTAGATTTAGTTTTAATCTTGTACATTAGGGTGTTTTCTCTAGGTGTGCAAATTGCTTTATTTATTTGTTCCCTGATTAGGTGTTGTTTATAGCCACGTGTTGTGAATTGATGCTCCAGATTTTCAATGTGTTTGTTTAATTCTTCATTGTGGGAACATATCCTTCTGAGTCTAAGTGCTTGTGAATAGGGAAGGTTCTCTTTGAGGTGTTTAGGGTGGGAAGACTTAAAGTGTAGATAGTTGTGGGTGTCGTTGATTTTAGTGTGTAGTGTCGTTTGTAGTTTCCTGTTTTCATCTATGTAAATGCGTGTGTCTAAAAATGTTACTGAGCTTGTGGATTTTTCATAGTCACACTTAATTGAGTCGTGCACTGTGTTTAGGGTCATGAGGAATTGGGTGAGTTTGTCGTCACTGCCCGTGTATACAAAGAATATATCATCGATATATCTTGCATAAAATACGCAGTCGTTACCAATGAGGGGATAGATATGGGTCTCCTCAAATTTTCCCATGAATATTGTAGCATATGAAGGAGCTGCAATGGTGCCTATGGCACAACCTCTTATTTGAAGGTAGTGTGCTCCATTGAAGTTGAAAGTATTAAATGTAAGAATATGCTCCATGAGTTTTATGATAACTTCTGTGGGAGGTTCTTGTTTTCTTCGTTTAGTAAGTGCTTCCTGAAGGACGGTTAGCCCTTCGATGTGCTTAATGTTTGAATAGAGTGACCTTACGTCCATAGTCACGAGAATAGCATTCTCTGGAACTGTTTGTATATGGTTAATTTTGTTTAGTAGATCTGTTGTGTCTCTGATGTAGGATTTTACTTCCTTAGCTAGGGGTTGTATGTAATGGTCTACATATTTTGAAATTTTGGTTGTGTGGCAGTTGAATGATGAAATGACGGGCCTTCCTGGGTTGTTGCTTTTGTGTATTTTAGGAAGGAGATAGAAACGAGCAGGTGTAATGTTTGTGGGTGTAAGTGTTGTGCATGTTTCTTTGTCAATTAGATTGTTGTGAAGCATTATATTTAATGAGCTGGTTAATTCTTTTTGGTATTCGGGAAGGGGATCTGTAGGTAAGCTTTTATAGGTTTCTTTGTTTATATATATATATATATATATATATATATATATATATACATATACATAAACCAAGAAACCTATATATATATGTGTGTGTGTGTGTATTCTTTATTGGCTAGCCACTAGTATCTGTATGACTGTCTACTATGGCAGCTTGCTGATCCCTGTTGCAGACGGCTGCTCAGGCACATTTGTATTTGTTCAAGACCCACAGAGCCCAGCTGTGGTTTATACTTCAACTATGCTGAGCAGATCTTAGTTACAGTTTTTGGGAGAGAGCACCTTATCAGATGTGATGAATGGCCTAAAAATAGCCAGTGTGCTCAAACCCATGCTACCAATGACTTATGACTTTGTGCTGGCACAGTCGTTGACATCTACCAAATAGTATTGTCTATCCAATTTTTCTCACAAAGGCTTAGGTCAACCCATGGTATAGTTTCCAAGCACTTTCCAAAGGTGTCGCATGCTAAGATCACCTCTCCATACTGACAGATTCGAACCAGGGTTTCATTGTTTGAAAGCAAATGATGGTCTAACTCATTGATCATGTACCCATTATATATATATATATATATATATATATATATATATATATATATATATATAATTAAAATAATTAAGTACAAAAATACAAGACAGTTATTGAACCTTAGAAATTAAATCATATTTAAATGTCATGATGAAAGTAAGTTTAAATTGTCTTAAGAATAGACATTTATTTTGTGTCAAACACTGAAAAAATATGTTTAGGTTTGTAACTGTGTATATGTATATATATGTATGTGTATATTATATGTTTTTGTGTGTGTGTGTATATATATGTGTGTGTGTGTGTGTGTGTGTGTGTGTGTTTGTACATACATATATGTGTTTACAGATGGATTTAATCATTTATATGGATGTCATGGATATGCTTACATTACAGGTAATTTTTATTACTACCATTTTCTTTTATCCTTTTTTAAACGTTATATTATATATTTTTTATTATTATTGTTATTGTTATTATTATTATTATGATTATGATGATGATAAAAATGATGTTTAAATGAATAACAACATAAATTTGAATTTCTGTGAATTTTATTACTGGTTGTGGTTAAAGGTTTACCCACAAAATCTTCTCCTACTTTCCCTTACTCCTATACACAAACTTGTTTTTTCTTCCTCCACTTCTCTCACTTCAATAGTGAAAGCCCCTCCCACTGGCAATTTTTTAAGGTCAAGTTAAAATTATTACTTCATTTTTTTTTTTTTGAATGTCTGTTTTTTTGTCTGGCTGAATTTATATCATTTAATAAAATGTAGTCAGTCTAATGAAGCTGGTATATATATATATATATATATATATATATAACTGTTGAAATAAATTTATAACCAATTATATGGTGATTAATTAAGTCTTTCCTTATTATTTATTCATATAATGATATATAAATTTTTATATATCAAGAACAATATTGAATATATACTTATGATAATGTGGTTTTTGTGTGGCACATTTCATCCTTTATTGGACTCTTCGATGAAGTCCTAAAGGGTGAAATGTGTCACTCGAAAAGTTTTTCCACTTTGTCATGCATTTTTCCCCTGTATATATATATATATATATATATATATATATATATGTGTGTGTGTGTATAAAAGATAATTTGAAAGTATGCTATATTTATGGATAAAAGTGCTCAATATCTGGGATATAGCATGTGTATATATATATATATATTATGAGAGAGGCATGGAAATAGCAACTTGGATTGAGGAATCGGAGAGTCAATTTCAAATTCCAGACGAATCCCTTACATTCACTTATGTGCTAATACCCTTGAGAAAGTTAAGAATCCTCTTCTTCTCCCTCCAGTTCTATAGCCTTGGATGGCAACTGGTCTAGAAGAGGGACAACTCTGAATGCAAAACCTGCAGAGGGTCGTTTGGGGACCTCGTGGCACGTAGTGCATCAGGTTTCTGTATTCGACCCTTCAAAAAGAGTGGTTGATTCTTCACAAAGCCTTGGCCACTATAATCAAACCATATGTGCTGGTGTCTGGACTGTCGGTTCCTCGGAACTGAGCTGCTTGACCCTCATACGTCAAATACAACAGGAGAGTTCACTATATGCATATACATATACATATACATATATATATATATATATATATATATATATATATATTAAAAAGAAGAGAGAAACTGCAAACATTTTTGATTGTAATATGGATTTAAAATAATCCACATTACAAACAAAAAAGTTTATATATATATAATATATAATCCGCTTTATTTTCCATATGGAAATAAAGCATAATATGTATTTTTAAAAAAAATCCATTTTACAACCAAAAACGTTCACAGTTTCTCTCTTCTTTTTAATATATACACTTTTCTCTCATTGGAACAACTATAATCTCTTCCTTATACAGACACACACACACACATATATGTATATATGCTAATAGATATAGCTACTTTTCTAAGTTAACTATATAACTTCTGTATGTATTTTTACTAAATGTTTGCTATACAAAACCCAAGAGCTGCTCAAGTTAGTCAGCTACTAAAGAAGTTTGTTGTGTAGGCATCAGAGGGGAAAGCAAGAAATAAATGCAGATTATAAGAATATGTACAATACATAATGGTTGACTCTAGACTTGAAAAAGTTAAGAGTCTGTTCCACAAAGTAGTGGCCCTTATGAAGAATTATTTGAATAGAACTTCCTTCTTTCCAATGGAATATGACAGGAATGCGAATTTGTCCAACCCTGTGTGCATATGGCAAGTTGGGTCTTAATAGTAAATGTCTGAACTTGTGGAACAAGGGAATGTAGCTTGTCAGAATCTTTTCTATGGAAATAGTGATAGAGTAGTGAGAGGCTTATGATGTTGCACTTGTAGGAAAGGGTTTGTAGAATGGAAAATAATCTATTGCTTACAAGGTGGTATAAACTCCTACTGTCCGGTTTACACTCTTCCGCAGCCTTTTGAACAGGAGTAGAGGTTTATCCCCTGTTTCCTAAGATTGGGTTTCCAATTCACTCTAAAGTCTTTTCCTTCTCTTTCACTTCCAATGGCCCTTGTGTCTCGGTGGTATTATCACCTTGTGAGGAGTGGTGCTTCTTACACTGTAACCCTCTACCTACAGTGGCTCTTGGGCCTTGTACAAGGTGAACATCATTGTAAAAAAAACTGTCAAGGCTGGATAGATTGATTGATTCATTCATTTTCTATGGCTTATCAACCCTTTGCAGGTTATTTAAAGCCAGAAAATATTTTTAGATTGTAAGAATTTTGTTTGAAGAAAATAATGGTTGATACAAGTCTTACAAGTTAAGCCATAGAAGTAGGGAGAAGAGGTGGATTCATATCCACTTTCCCAAGTGTATTTGCATGTAAGTGAATATAATGAACCCAACTGGAATTAGAAATGGGCTCCAATTAACAATTCCAAGCCATTATCCATTACACCCACCACCTTCACATCGAAGCTTATAGCACGTGGTATTTCCTAGCAGTCACCTATCTAGGCTTAACATTGCTTAACTCTGATGATTTTATGGGAACTGGTGTTTCAACATGATGTGGTCATAAGCCAAGGCTAGATAGAGATGATTGGGCAGCTTCAGTCCAGATATGGCAGAAATTATCACTTCTTTCTTAATTATTATTTCACTAATTTTAATGATAATGTTAATGGTGATGTTAACGGTAATGACATAAGCTGTTTCCTTATAAAGAAATATTTAGTAATCATTGACTGACCAGCCAGTGCTACTTTCGGTTGAATTTAATCTTTCTCTTAAAACAATGTTACAGGAAAATTTGTTTCTCAAGTCCATTAATTATTATTGCTCTTTCCAATATTGATGGTGGTTTCCTTCCTAAACTTTTGTTCGAAGTAGTGTGGAACATCAACATCTTGATTATGACATTTTCTTTTTGAGTTACATGCATTATCCATTTTAGTTTTTGCTCTTATTAAAAGTTCTCAAGCAGATGCAATTTCTGTTATTTGGCATAGTTTTTTTTTTATTTGTGATTCTGTAGCACCTGTATACAAAGTTTGTAGAAGGATGGTCCTCACTAAGACCTACAAATTTTATTTACTCAAAGCCATTTTTAACCACTGATCTTAGAAAGCAGTTATATAGAGCTAAAAGTTTAAATATTTCTGAATGAGTTTGGCACCATGCATAACATCCATATAAATTAGGAAATGCATATAGAAATCATTTTGGCTAAAACTTTACTTGCTTTGAACATCATTTCTTTTTGTTTGGCAAACTTGACTCTTCTTCGTCTCTTTACACCGAATTTGAGAAATTTCTCTTCAGGCTGAGACTTTACAAGAAATCTGTTTCTGAATTGTTGGTTCATTGGTTGATTTTGTTTAGTGGTATATCAGCCTCTATGGGTTATTTAATGACAAAATCTAAATATTTTGAACACAATTATATGGCTTCAAATAAATATATTTTGAGTGCAATTGTATGCCTTCAACTTCAGATAAAATGTATTGTTGATCATTTTGCTATAAAATGTATTGTTTGTAATTCTTACTATAAATAGGTATTGTTGGTAATTTATTTTATATCAAAATTTATTGCTGGTATTTTTACTATAAAAATCTATTTTTATACTTTCATAGTCTTTTGTTTTTGTTTGGGGGTTCACTATTTGCCCATAGCTGGGACCCTAACAGGTGCTACCACCCCGAGTCAGGGTAGACTTGGAAACAACAGCCATTAAGATGTGGTTCCAAACAATTCAAAACCTCCAATTTCCTGATCAGAGGCCTTGCTGCTGGATGTACTTTATTGTCATATCCAGGACTTATTTCTGAATTGTAATAAACATTTAGGGCCTTTTTTTTTTTTTTTACTGATTTACCTATTACAAACTGTCTCCTTCTGGTGTTGGTTACCATTATCTTCAGTATAGTATAACTTATTCCAATATACATTGAACATGTTCTTTCTTTTATTAAATCATTTCACCCCAAGCAAGGCAACAAAGTTAGGGTTATTGAATGTGAAAGAATATAAGAAACAGAAAAGCATTATTAAGGAGATAGAACAATAAAAGAACAAAAATTAAGAAGAAAGAGCTTAACAATTGGTATTGCATGTAATTTTGGAAGATCAAACTTAACTACAAATCAAGAAGCCATAAGAGAGTTCCAGAAGCAAGAAGTGTGAGAAAAGAAATTGTTAGCATAGAACTTATGGTTACGTCTAGTCATTTCAACTGTAAAAGGATGAAACTTTGCCACCAAGCTAGTACCACACTCTAAATTCATAGAGTCAAGGTACCATAGAGGAAAGTTCATCAGAAAAATTACCATTAACTTATTGATAGAAACAACATGGAGAAGCTAAGGAAAGGTATAGTGGTAAAGTAACTGAAGCTAAGATGCCAGGTCAGGACCAATGACATTGCAGATTCTTCTTTAGATTTTATCAAGGATCTCTAACTATATAGAAAGTGCACCAAACCATATGTGGCAGAAATATTCTAAGCATGTTTGAATGGTAAATATGTAAGATCGATTCAGGAGAGAATACGTATCCAGACTAAGTTGTGAATTGTCAATAGGTAACATTTTTATGTTGCATTAGTTTTATGAGTGCTATGGTGATACCTACACTACAGGCAAAAAGTTTGGGGAAAACCCTGCATTTCTTTAAAAAAACATCTTAAAATGAAATATTTTTGCATTTTTTTAAAGAAAAATATAAAATTTCAGTAACTACAGTGTATTTGCTTTTATTTTTCAGTTTTTCTCCAGGCTCCTCTTACTACCAAAAAGTTCAAATTTGGATTTGTTTGCGCACTATACATTCTGCTAAATTGTGCATATGTTGTATGAGAAACATTTTACAGGGTGCGATGGATAAATTGTCGTCTAAATTACACAAAAATGGAAATAACATTGACATCTCATTTTAACAGATATATTTACCAAAATGCTGCCATAATCCTTGTCTTCAGTTCATCTTTGATATTACAAAGAGTTTTGATGGTCTCTCACTGAAATGCACCCCTCACATAATTATCAAGAGGGTTTCAGTCTTGGGAGGTGGCCAGATGTAAGGGGTGATGTGGTTACAGAAATTGTCTGACAGCCATCACAGGATTCTTCTCCTTGTGTGGCATGTTGCAGAGTCCTGTTGCCATATATAGGTTATTCCAGTAGCCACCCTCTTGACCCAGGTCAGCACTACCTCCTCAAGAAACTTGATGTAGGCCTTCGTGTTGAGTCTGAGACCCTGTGGGAAGATGAATGGAGGCCTAATGTTGCCATCACTAGTGATCACTCCAAATACTTTTGTAATCACCATTAGATGCATCCATCTCTTTCTGGATCCTCTGCACTATTGATACCCAAACACTCTGAAATGTTTGTATTGGAGCTTCCAGTGTAAATACCAAGCAGTACAGTATGCCGTTTCCAAATTTCTGGCAGGGAGAATTGTGTCATGGTGCTCTTTTCCTCACAGTTGGTGACCAACTGACCCTATTATACTGTGCAGTTGACAAAATCAAAAACAAACAACATGCATGCACAAAATTAAAAATATAAAATGGCGACAATTTACCCATCGAACCCTGTATTTTGTTTTCACTATTAACCCCTCAGTAAACTTTTTGAAATTCCAAAAAGAGCTGGAGATTTGATTAGGGTCAAGAGAATCATGAAAAAAAAAACAATATCATTCATTTTTGCAAAAGCTTGCTATACCATCTTGTTTACATTTAGTTGGGGAAAAAAACACATTTCAACAAGCCAACAATCCATAAAAAAACTCTTCTAAATGATGTCAAAATTACTTCTGGTCAAAAAAAAAGAAGGAAATTTTGAAAATTATGACTTGGTCCTTTCTCCTGACCTCTCTCCCATTGAATTAGTATGGGATGATATGGATAGGAGAGTTTAAAGGAAATATCCAAAGTGTGACAGTGAGCTTTTTCAGTGCTTCAAGAATGCTTGCAAAGGTCAGCCATCTATGTTTTTTATTTTAAACTGTTGGAATAAATGCAAAGAATTTGATAGTGATTTTAATTGATAAAAACAAAATATGATGCTGTTGTATGATAATTTTTGCATAGTTAATAGCTTATTTTTTGTCAAAATAAAAAGCAAATAAACTGTAGCTACTGAAATTTTATCTTTTACTTTAAAAAATACAAAAATATCTCATTTTAAAATGTTTTTTAAAGAAATGCAGGAAACCTCAAACTTTTGGCTTGTAGTGTATATCACCTAAAATGTTCCTAATTAGTGGTGAACAAAATGATTTTTGTGCATTTAGTTTGTAGAGGAAGATAATTTTGTTCTTATTTTTGTACATTTGCATTTATGGAAATAAGTAAAAAATTGTTATAGTTGTAAGGTGCTTGATAATAACAGATATAGTTGCTAATTAAATAATTACTGAATATTACTAAAAAGTTCCTTGTTAAAAATATTCTTTGTAATTATTATTTAGCAATAATTCAGGTTTTTGTATGTCGGTCCTCTGTTATGGACCCCAGTTGCATGACTGCCAGGCCTGTTATAGGTATTGCCTTAGTGTTAACAGAATAAGCTTTCAAAACACGGACCCAGCAGATACATAGATAACTATGTATTGTATATA
The DNA here is from genome assembly GCA_964036315.1 of Acanthosepion esculentum. Classification (NCBI taxonomy): domain Eukaryota; kingdom Metazoa; phylum Mollusca; class Cephalopoda; order Sepiida; family Sepiidae; genus Acanthosepion; species Acanthosepion esculentum. Next base: position 24,367,856 of record OZ038497.1, on the reverse strand, counting down.
TTTATGCAGTTGCTTCTCTTTGAAACATGTGCCAGCCAGTGTACGCAACTTGTCAAAATTTCTTTTAGCAATTGCACATAGTTTTCATATACATATACCAATAATTTTAACAAATGTCCTGCACTTTTGGTAGACTATCCTGACACTGTCAGAGCTTTTGTATTAAAAATTATGAAATTTATTGTTTTTGTTTATTTAAGACCATGTGTGCTATTTTCTATTTATATTTCTTTTATGTAGTTTCTAGAATCATTTAAACCATTTTGTTAAATTCAATTATTTTAAAGTAAAATTTGAACTAACAATATAATAGCAGTTGCTATTATTATTTTGTAATTATGCGAATTCAAAAGCAAGTCATTGTAGCTGGTATAGGAAGCTATTGATTCTTGAAGACATTATGACAATGACAAAAGAATGAATGCCTCAGTTCTCATGGATGTGACAGGCCTATTGTACTTGTATTCTATTTGACCAACATAATTAACTGTGTTGTATCCCACAGCACATGCATTTCATCTATTTGATGTTATTGTCTGTAGATGATCAGCTAATAAGTTTTGTGATTTGTCAAATAATACTTTTGTGTAGAGGTAGCAAATAATAAAAAGATCTGTAAAACAATAGTAAATACAAGGGTTGGACAAAATAATTGAAACACTTGTTAAATTCAAAGAAAATTTATTTAATATGGAGTTGGTCCTTCTTTAGCCTCACATACAGCTTTAATACGTCTAGGAATGGAATCATACAGCTTCCTGACTTCATCCAGAGGAATGTTCAGCCATTCTTCCATTAACACCTGCTCCAGCTCTTTACGACATGATGGTGGAGGATAGCGGCTCCTAACTTGTCGCTCCAAAATGCACCACAAATGTTCAATAATATTGATATCTGGAGATTAGGGAGGCCACTTCATATGTTCTAGCTCACTTTCATGCTCTTCATACCAATTCTTAACCACTCAAGCGGTATGTATTGGAGCATTATCATCTTGGAAAATGCAGTCACCATCAGGGAATAAAGTCTGGGCCATTGGATGAACATGATCTTCCAAAATGCTCTGGTAATCTTTGCTGTTGATTCTACCATGTAAGGCAACTATTGGACCGAGACATTTCCATGATATGGCGGCCCAAACTATCACTGATCCACCTCCATGCTTTGCTGTTGGAAGAAGGCAGTCAGGGTTGTAAGCTTCTTTGAGCTGCCTCCACACATAAACTCTCCCTGAAGTTGAGAAAAGAGAAAAACTGGACACATCTGAGAATGTGACTTGCTTCCATTGGTCTGCAGACCAGGCATTGTGATCTCTGCACCACTTCAACCTCTTCTGAATGCTGCGAGTGGAGAGAAGAGGTTTCCTTACGGCAGCTCTTCCATGATATGCAGCCTTATGGAGCTCATGACGAACAGTTTTAGTAGAAACTGGACTATTCAGATGATTATTTAACTCAGCAGTCACTTTGGCTGCAGTAGTCCGAAGATTTTTTGCCACATTGCGTCTCAATGCTCGTCGGTCCCTGTCAGTAAGTTTGCAAGTCCGGCCCAAATTGTTACGGTTTCTAGAGGTTTTGCCCTGTTTCTCAAATTGCATCATGGTTCTTGATATGGTAGCTCTTGAAAATCCAAACAGTTCAGCAACCTTATTGATCGAGGCTCCTGCCATGCGAACTCCAACAATTTGCCCTTTTTTGAACTCTGAGAGGTCATGCATTTAGCTTAAATTTTACTAAATTCTAAAAATAAATAAGATAAAGACAGTAAATTACATAAATAAACGTATTCACAATCGATATAACCTGCAATTACGAAGTTTTAGTTAAAGTTCTTAATATAATAGGTCTTTGAAATATAGGAGTGGAATTTGCACCTGTTCCAATTATTTTGTCCAACCCATGTATATGCTAGTATGTGTGTGTATAAGAGAGAGAAACAGAGACAGAGAGAGAGAGAGAGAGATTGATAGACAGAAAGAGCATTGTTTTTTCAGAGCAGATTTTACCAATGTCTTTCAAATATATTTAAAACAAAAAAGTAAATTTCTGTTTCTTTTTTATTAATCATTTCATCCACAGCAAGGGATGAAGCCACTACAACACAAGAGGTTACTGAGTATGAAAGAATCTGATAAAAATCATTATTAAGGAGAGAGGATAATAAAAGAACAGAACACTATTTACATTATTCGGACTATTGTTCTCATCTTTGTTGCCATATTTATCACAACGTTTCGGTCGTTGTATGCTCCGGCCTTCTTCAGGTGGTTAGAATGTCGAACTGAACCCTTTATTTTACTCGCTGGGGTAGACTGTTCTAGTTCCACATGCCATGTCTAATGGATGTCAGTTATCAGTTATCTCCCATTAATTCACCTCTCCAAGTTCTCCACCGCCTTAACCAGGTATTGAACTCACAGTCTTTGGGTCTTGTCACTGGATCTAACTAATGCTTTTATCCACTGTGCCATGTGTCCTCAAGGTGTTAGTTAGATCCTCAAGGACACATGGCATAATGGATAAAGGCTGAAAACCATACCACAAGCTAACCTAAGACCTGTGAGTAAAATTAGGTAGATGAAACTGATTGGAAACCATCGACAGTTGTGTTTACATTAAATCACAAGTAATCATGACCAAGGCTTTAAGCATACTGGTCACGTCAGAAACTGTAACTAAGGTCTACTCAGCATAGTTGCAGCATCAACCACAGGTTGGTTCTGTGGATGTTGAGGAAACAAATATGCTTGAGGAAGCATCTACAACAGGGACTTGCCAGCCACCCTCAGCAATGTGCAGACAACCATTAATTTTTTTTTTAGTTTTTAAGAACATTTACTATAATCTTTGTCATGTTATAATCTGTAGAATTGAGTATTTTTGATTTTTAAACATTTTTTTCTCTAAAATTAGACACCACTGTATACAGTTACTAAATACAGACCATTCACAGGGTACATTGAAAGCAAGGGAGGCCATTAGAAACAGTTGCAAGTAATTTGTTCAACAAGCTTGAGTGAAGGAACAGGGAATGAGAGGAATAGTAAGTGGACAAACATTGCTAAGGGATATAAAGAATAGGAAGTTGTGGAGAGCTATGATCAATAATTTTTTCATCTGAATTTTTATTTATTTTTGCCTTGATGTAATTGATCATAATACTGCAGTGATAAGAGATTTTGTTTTTTATTAAAAAAAATATTAAAAAAAATAAACATTGTCAAAAGCTAGAAAGGATAACAAAGTTATAGAGAGCTATGATTGACCACATCTTATTTTAGCCATGATGTAATTGGTTATAATGCTGCAGTGATAAGAGATTCTGGTTTTGTTTTGAGTGGAGGTATTTTTTAGGTGTTTTTTAGTAAGGATAGTAAAAAAGTGAACATTGTTAAGAACTACAAAAGATTCTTCTTTATGTGCTGTGTTCGTTCAGGACATAGGCGATCATGGCTTTCCACAACTTATTGTCCTTTGTTCCTCTTAATAAATCTTGTCCTTCCGTTATTCCTCTGAGGCCCTGTTCCGCCAGCCATTTACCCAAGCTCATTAAGTATATCATGTGTTGTTTTTTTCTGTCTCTCTTACCTTCAATCTACTGCATGAGTATCTATTTTCCACACCTTCCTTCCTCATTATATGCTCTGGAAACATCAACTGTTTCTTCCTAATGTTAAGTATTAGTTTCTTTTTTGTTTCTTTTGGAAACAAAAAAGAAACCAAAAACTTTGTCATTACTCACATATTTGGTCCACGGTATCCTCAGCATCCTTCTGTAGAACCACATTTCTGTTGCTTCAAGTCTCCTCTTCATCTTTGATGAGATTGTCTGGTATTCATTGTCATACACGAGGACAGATATCAAATAATAGTTGGGCACTTTTTCCTTGTTTCTAGCGAGATTTTCCTATTTCTCTGTACTCTGCTTAGCTTTTGGAATGCTTCCTTGGCTATCCCAATACGTCTTCGGATCTCAGTGTCACTCTTTCCATTCTCTGTTAAAACACTTCCCAGACATTTAAATTTATTGATTTTTCTATCTCCAATTTGCAATTTGCACTTTGGGCTCATCCTTTTTCTAACAACCCTGCATTCTGTCCTCTTGCCATTGATATTTAATCCTTTCTTCTCTTTTTCCTTCACTACCTTCTATCGCAGTTTTTGTAGTTTTATTTCAGTGTCTGCTATCGACATTCTGCCATCTGCATACCTTATATTGTTAAGATTATGGCCACCAATAATGAATCCTGGTAGGACTTCTACTTCTGTCAAAATTGCATTACTGTGCTACAAACGATAGGAAATTAAAGAGAGTCATTATTACCCATGTCCTAAAAGAACATGGTACATAGAAAAAAAGAAGGAGAAGAAAAAGGAGAACTATTATTTTCTTAAAAAAAAAAATCTTTTAAATCATGCTTCACTATTAACTTATTGGATAAAATGTTAATCCATCTGCAAGGATCGTTTTCTAATAGAAATCAGGAATCATGTACATGCATTCATTGTCATGTAGAGAATGAGAATGTTTATTAAGGAATTTCATGAAAGGCTATATTATGAAATTTTGACTCTGTTAGTTATGCACATTCTTAAAATGCCTGACAAACATCAGCTAAAATCAACCGACAATGAAGCTTAAATGTTTACAGTTAAGCCTTTCAATTTAATCCTTAAATAAATCCTTCTGAACCAATGGAAAATCTGCCAGTTGTCAAGTGTTATTTCTTAGTATAAATTTTCCCAAGACCTAGTCATTCCAAGAGTGATATTTTAAAAAATGTCATTCAAAATGGTTATTTTCATTCTTTAGTCATTTAATCAGCTGAAATAGCAATTCTGTCTCTCGCTTTCACTATACACACATATATGTATGTATGTGTGTGTGTGTGTGTGTGTATGTGTATATATATATATATATATATATATATACGCACACACTCACATATATACACACACACACATATATATGTATATGTATATATATATATATATATATATATATATATATATACATATACATATATATACAGTAGCTAGCAGAAAGATCAGAATGATGTTAAGAAAAAGTCTAAATATGAAATAAATTTTTATTTTAAAGCTTCAAAGAAAATTTTATCAAGGAAAAATAAGGATATAAAGGTAAATTATATAATTCCAAAATATAAAGCTCAATAAACTTATTTTGATAAAGTTATAAGAATAATTATATAACATTCGAAAAGAATAGATGATGAAAAACATCAGAACGATTAACAAAATCATACTATTTTAATGGATACATCATATCCAAATGAAAATAGCGTTCATAATTCATTAGTACTTGATGTGTAAACCTTTACTTTCTATAACAGCTTGACATCTTTTGCTACATGAGTGAATTCATGTCTTGCATTCATTTACGGATATTTTCTCCCATTCTCCTTTCAAATTAGTCCATAGTTCTTCGACGTTTGTTGGATTCTTTTCCTTAGCTCTTTCATTTAGTAACTTCCAAACATTCTCAATATGATTCATGTCTGGGCTTTGAGCAGGCCACTCCATAACAGTAACATCCTCCTCAGAAAGAAATGTCTTAGCAAACTTCACTGTGTGACATGGCACGTTATCTTGGATAAATACAGCTGGTTGATTATTTGCAGTTCTCAAATTACTTGATGAGCTCAGAAATAACTAAAAGACAAAACTTATTAAATGCTGTAAGAGACAGGAAGATGTAGGAGACATCTTGTATACTAAAGGGACACAACACATAAAAGAAGATATTTATGGATATAAGTGCTCAATATCCTGGAGGATAGAACACACACACACACACACACACACACACACACACATATGTATTTTAAGTTAGTAATAAACAAATTTACAAACTACGAATGCACATATAGACACAATGAAATGTAATAATAGCAATCAACAACAAATAACAAAGCAGTCAATAATCACGTTAACCAACAGCACTATAAAATAGCCACAAACCTGCACCTACAATTATTTCCACTAAATAGCCCCTAGAATAAATTGAAACATAACTGTTACAGCCCACTCAATAAACATTAGAATAATACAATAGACCTACCCATAATGAATCACTGGTTGGCATATATAAACAGTCGAGTCAAGAGTCAGCACATGACCTGATGATTTCATTTAAGGATGAAACAGTTGCTGCTGAGTTTTGTAGCTCAATGTTCATTTATATTTATATATATATATATATATATATATATATATATATACACACTATATCAACACTGCATAGTTACTGTCAGTTTCATGTCTCAATGTTATCTTCAGACCAATAGAGAACACTGTTTCCTTATAGATATGAAAAGCTTTATTTTATATTATATCTGGTTTCCAGACTGCATGAATTTAAGCGAGCTACTAGTTTGGCATCTCGGTCCTGCCTTTTCATTGTCAAAACAGTTAAATGTAAC